>JAQMCW010000034.1:5404812-5417325 GCA_030068335.1 Chrysichthys cranchii
GTTTATTTTTCTATAATTAAGGTGACTTTAATGTTATTCTATGTTTTATTGCCACACATAAACCCATAATACACTTTAAAAACATGTTTTTGAGGGCAGAAACACATTCATTTTATTTATATTCATTTCAGTTTGAAAAATTGATTCGGGTCGCGAACAGAGTCAGGGAACGGATCAAGTTCGTGAGCTGAGGGTCCACTGTACTTCAGTTCGTGTCCTACAAAGAGTTAAAGGGCACAATTTGGCAATGAGAGCAAATAGAGTATAATGTACATTTAAAGAATGACACTTGTTTAAATTTATTTCAAATCTGCCATAGAGGCCTCAATAATTCAGATATAGAAATTATTATTGTTTAAAAAGTAGTTCTACTGATTGATTTTTTTTTTTTTTTGGTAGAACGAAGTATAATTGGAGTGGAAAATGTGAATCGCTGTGTATAATTATTATGTGTTATTCTATGCAATTCCATTTGATCCTCAGCGCACCACTAATTCTGGAAAACACTATTTGTATTAATCGTGATATTCTGTTTGATCAGTTTTATATATGCCTCAAAAAAGGCAACTACAGTCTGCTTATAGTTCGTTACCATGAACCCAAAATTGCTATAAATTGGCTTACCTATTAAAATCAGTAAAACATTTATTGACACAGTAATATGTCCTCAGTAAAAAAAATTAAAATAAAATCAATAAAAATCAGTGTTTCTTACAAGACGTGACTTGAAAAAATATTCGGAAACCAATTGCCTCCGAAATGTCTAGTAAGTTTAATTTAGGAGTTGTTAAATGGCATTGATCACTTTTAGCCAAGAATAACTGTTTAATTGCAACATCAGTATATATTTTACCACTACGCTGGAACAATAACTAAACGAATTATCAAAAAAAAAAAAGACTTTTGTACTTTTACCAGTGTTAAAACCAAATGTTATTTCATTACATTAATCAACTGTCATTTAAAGCAGATAAATACCTTTCCAGTCCTTGCAGCAGGCAATCTTCAGACTTGTTGCTTTGTCCTTTATCAAGTAACACGGAAGTGGATGAGTGCGCATGATCAAACATAGCTGTTGTCCCGACTCAGGTGTTTAAGCAGGGATTACTGAACACACATGAGTTGATCAACTTGAGAACTGAAAAAAGAATGGTGTTAACGTTCTTGGAGTTATGTTATATTATATAAATACACACACTCGCTCACTGAGCGCAAGGGAAAAAAATAAAATGCAGTATTTATAAAATAAGTTTGTTAATCACCAGTTTTATTTTTCGACAAATAGCGGTCGTACGTCATTTCCGTTTCAAAGGCGAAAAGAATTTTTGATATTTAGATCAAAGTCTTCTTAAATAATGACTTACCAAATAGGTGTTTACTTCTTTTCAATATCAGTAAAATAACTCTCACACAAATAATAACAATTCGTAAAGACGATATAAAAATGGCGTCCACAAACGAAGCGATTAGTTAAAATGTAAGCGCTAGTGACGCTGTTTCTACTCATACACACGTATAATATGTTTTGTGGTCATACGTCATTTGTGTTTCAAACGCGAAAAGAATTTTATATATTATATTATATTATATTATATTATATTATATTATATTATATTATATTATATTATATTACATCTCCACCAAAATCCTGTTGTTCTTTCTCCTAATTGAATAGTCTATTTTGGCAACATGACAGAACAAGGGATGTGACATTTGAAATTTTACTGGTCTATTTCAGCGAAATCTTGAAGGGATTTTTTTTTTGTTTTGTTTTTTTGTCCGTGATCACAAATTGCAGTCTCCACACTGCTGTTGTCCTTCAGGAACAGTCTTTCTTCCTGTAAGAGTGCTTTTTCTTTTTTTTTTTTTTACATCGGCCTGTCTTTGTGGCCAAATTGCGTCCACCGAGTTTGTACTTTGTCAGCATGCTTCTGGGTTTTCTATCACTCCGCCACAGCCTTGTGCCATCCTCGGAACCCATACAGTGGCACAGAGTCTTGTTCTGTGCTTGCATTTCTATGTTCACCTATGAAGTCTTCTAATTTAATAGACTCCTGTCCATGTGTCCGTCTGGTCCAGATTGAAAACTGAGTAAACACAGAGACAGTGTCTCTCTCTCTCTCTCTCTCTCTCTCTCTCTCTCTCTCTCTCTCTCTCTCTCACACTCTCGCTGTCTCTCGCTCTTCTGTTCGGTAAAGGTCATTGTTCCCAGCTGATCTAGGTTGCCGTGTAAATTATACCTGACAGCAGAGCACAGGGCTGCTCTATGCTCCCAACCTGAAGAACCCCGGGGGAAATGTGCATGTGTGCGTGTGTGTAATTGTTCCCCTCCTGCATATGCATATGCAGGCTGCAGGTAATAATGCACGGCCATGTGAAGCACTTTACTGGGTCAGGGCCCCGGTGAGCACCACGTCTTTGCCGTGCCTTGTTTCTGCAGCTCTGCTTCAGATTCTCTTCCCAATGAGCATCACGGACAGCCAATCAGTCTTGCCTCAGCACCGTGGGGAGCTCGGTCATATCTTCACACTGGTGTCACATTTGAGACACACAGAAAAAAAAATGTAGTTTGTGTACACTGATGCAACTCGGGCGCAAGACAAGACAGAGGAGGAAGGATATGTCTGTGTCTGGATATGGGTGTGTGAGAGAGAGCACCAAACACAGGCCAGACGTGTAATTAAGCCCCATCTCGGACATCATTTGTTTGACCGTGACGCCGTTGTTTCTTGTGAGGGGAGGAGCGTTTCGCGGAAAGTTGGACGCATCGTGTGCGTTCGTGATGGGCCAGGGAACAGCATCACTCCGAGTATTTCGTGTTTTCCTGTCCCGCTTAACCTTCTACTGTAGCCTGTCAATAATGTTTCAGCTTTTCCTGGAGTGTGGTATTTCCCCCTAAGCAGCGGTCTTTGGGAAGATTTACAGCATAGCTGTAGTGTAGATTAGAGGAGCGTGCTCCATAAACCAGGAAAAGCCCATGCCGAGAGAAAGAAAAAAAAAACAAAACAGACGTGAAGAGAGAGAGAGAAAGAGGGAGTGAATGACATTTTGTCTTCTGCGGCAGAGGAAGCCGTGCTATAATGGGTTTCGCTTAATTTGAGCTCAATTGGAAAGTTATTAGAGAGCCCGATTTAGCCGTTTGTGAATTTGGTCAAGGGCACTGCAGCGGAGCCGGAGCTCAGAGCACCGTTTGGAAACAGCGACGTGTGTCTGCTGGAGCAGAACCGCAGTGAGGAGGAGCTGCTGATGTACACGATACACCCTGCGTGCTCTCACCCAGGCTGATCAGAGCATCCCCACAAGGCGTTCTGCTCACACTGTGGTGGGGAATAAAGCTCCGTGTGTGTGTGTGTGTGTGTGTGTGTGTGTGTGTGTGTGTGTGTGTGTGTGTGTGTGTTGGGGTGGAGAGGTTGTTTGCTTCACATGGTGGTGTGTGTTTGTCTGTTTGCTCTGTGTTTTTCGAATTGCCTTTGGCAGAACTTGTTCTTATCAGTGCTGATTTCAGGTGGCTTTGTGTGTTTTGCCAGTAGGTCGCTTTGGCAGACCTTTGCTATTTGCTTTGGAGGTCATCTAACGAACATTTTGTTTTTTACAACGCAGGTAAAAGACAGCAAAATGAATCCCAGTCATGGAACGACAATAAACTACACAAACTCCCTGCTCTTTTTAGTCAAACAATGCAGCAGAGTTGTTTATTGATCAGAGGGATTTTCTCCGAAGGGTGTTTTTTTTGTGTTGGTTTGTTTTTGGGGTTTTTTGTCAGAAAACTAGCTGATTACTCAGGGGCTTCGCTCACTGAGAACAAGGGGGAAAAAATAAAATGCAGTACAGTAATCCCCCGCCTATCGGGGGGTTACATTCCGGCGCCCCACACGACAGGTGAAATCCGCGAAGTAGCAACGTTACATTTATTTTATTATTTATATATGTTTTAAGGCTTTATAAACCCTTCCCACTCTCTTATTAACACTTTCTACACTCTTAAACCTACGTCATTTTAACAACGTATAAAATTCTACATGGTTACTATGTGCCGGTGAGCTGACTTCCTGTTTATAGCCGTCCTTGCCAATCCTAGCGCACCCTCGCGGTCACCTGACCAGTCGGCCTGACAAGCGGAAGTGACGTAAAGTGCGTTTTCATTGCGTGTTCATCCGCTGATGAAACACATCCTGTATTTTATTTCGATTTAATATTCTTTTAAATATGTTTGAATGAACATTTTTTATATATTTTTTATATTCCAGAGTCCCGCGAAATGAAAAAAAAAAAAATCCACGATTCAAAATTTGAAAAACCGCGATGCAGTGAGCCCGCAAAAGGTGAACCGTGGTATTGCGGGGGATTTATTGTATTTATAAAATAAGTTTGTTAATTACCAATTTTATTTTTCCACAAATCGTGGTCATGCGTCATTTCCGTTTCAAACGTGAAAAAGAATTTTATATATTTAGATTAAAGTTTTCTGAAATAATGACTTCCCAAATAGGCCTTTACTTCTTTTCAATATCAGGAAAATAACTCTCACACAAATAATACCGATTCGTAAAGACGATATAAAAACGGCGTCCACAAACGAAGCGATTAGTTCAAATGTAAGCGCTAGTGACGCTGTTTCCGCTCATACGCGCATGTAATATGTTCTGTGGTCATACGGCATTTCCGTTTCAAACGCCAAAAGAATTTTACATATATATCTGATCAAATAATCAAGGTAAATATTTGAGTAAAATGCTAAAGCGATGATAATTAGGAGAAATATTTATACATGCTAACATTATTCGGGTTGTTTTTTTTTTGTTAAGAAGTGATTCCGTACATGCAATATTCACCTTATTATACACAATATGCGTAGGAAGTGAACTCATAACTACGATTATTATTTTCAGTTTTTGCAGTACTCGAATAATTAATTGGACTTGATAAGGTACGCGAGTGATACGTCTGAACGTGTGAGACTATAAAATAAGCCCAGGGTTTTTTTAAGGGGCACAGTGGTTTAGTAAGCAATAAATCCAATTTGAGTTCATTTCTAAGCTTCACACAGTAGAGTTTATTCAATTGAAGGTGCAGTAAGCCCCGCCTCCATAAACATCCCACCGCTTTCAGCTCTTAACCAATCACCATCAAGAGCACGAGTACTCGAAATGAGTTCGAGACAATTAGCTATGCAGCAGCTAGGAAACAATTTCAGATAATCAGACGTCAATATAAACAAAATCTTGGTATCAGTGAAAAATGAAGCTCCCTAAAGATCCCCTAAGTAGCCGCCACACACTCGCCATGCCACACACACACACACACACACACATGCATGCATGAACACGCACACACATTTAAACACTTCTTCAAACATAACACAATGCATAATTGCGACAGCGAAGCGTAATTAGTCTGAGTTTAATTACCGGAAGGGGTTAACTCTTTTATTACCGGATTCAAAATGCACCATGACTCATGCTGCCTTAATTTCTCATGATAATTATGATTACCCTTCATATTGATTAATTTCACGCTGTGTGCATTGCGTGTTTAAAGGGGAGGTTTGTCAAAAATTATTAATTAGCGTCCCCTGAACTTGTGTGATGAGACGTGTTACTGCCTCTGACCCAGTAAGAGTCGCGTCTCATGCGAACGACTCTGCGTAAACATTGTGTTTACTCTCGCCACACGCAAAATAGGTCTTCATTTGCTGAGACAACAAGCGAAGGTCAACATCAGAACAGCAGCTATCAAGCAGCCGGTTGACATGCTAGGATTTCCTATTAACAGCATGACCTTTACTTCATTCAGTGTGAGTGGGAGTCCAGGAAAAAAAAACAAAAAAAACCCTGCACTTTCCTGGTGAACGTCAGAACATCTCTCTTACACCTTTTACATCGCAACCTTTCGATCAAAACGTGGGTTTTCCAGCACGGGTAGCGTCATTTTCCTCCGCTGGACTAGCGCAAAATCAAATCAAGTACCACTAGAGCTACATCCCTCTTTCTCTCTATGCCTCTCGCTCCCTTTTTTTTTTCCCCCCTCCCTGTGCTGCTCTCCGTCCTTCTGTCTCTCCGCCTCGCTCTCCCTGGCTCTCGTTTCATGACGGATAATGCGTCATCTGTGTTGCCAAGCCTTATGTAACAAATTACGAGCTGTATTTAGAGTTGAAGTGCAAGTAGTGAGGAGTCAATGCCAGAATTTGGAAGAACACATCAGATCTGAGGGCTCAGAGTTCCTTTCCGAACTGAACCGCTGCTCAGAAAGTTGTCTTTTCGCTGCCGAGCGTGCCCAGAAGAGAGGCACGTTTCTGCGATCTGTTTGTTCTGACTTTAAACAGCATTAAGTTTAGCTTCAGATCTCCCAAAATCAGACGCAGTGTGTTTTATCCTCACACATGAGCGTCTGCGAGCGAGACAGCGATGAGGCGTCTCTGTTGTTATTATTTGGATCTGCTGTATACAGCGGTCATATCAAGAGTATCACAAGGATTATTCATGACTATCGGTCTCACTATATTTTACGATATTCCTTTAGTATCACGTCTATTTATTTTTTTATTTGTTTATTTATTTATGTATTTATTTTATCCGAATCTCGTTGAATTCTCATTTGCATCGAGTTGGATCAGTTTAAAGTTTGGTGCTTGTTTTTTTCCCCAGCTTTTATGGTGCCCTGTGAGTGTTCGTCTGAGGTTCTTTGGATGAAAGCGCTTTAGCTATCTTTAGCTAGGTGAAACCCATTCCAACAACAAAACACTGTTCGGGGTTCTACACGGACCATTGAAGATCTTTCCCAGATGGACGCCGGCGAAAAAAATATTTGAAGAGTTTAACACGTGAAACGGTTTCCACAGATTGCTATGAATAATCGCACATGGAATAGCGAAAATCCTCGACTTACTGAAAACCAACCCCCCGCCGCCACCCACCGCCCCCACCCCCTGATTCTCATCCATTATTCAGTGGATAACTTCACTTTGCCTAAATGCAAGAGGGAAAAAAAAAACCCGAAAAGCTGAAAGTTAGGCTTAGAAAATCAAGTTATTCACTTGCGCATATGGAAGAGAATTGTCCTGCCAGCATATTTTGAACTCATAGGACTGACTTTGGTTAAATGCAGCTCAGTATTCATATTAAGCAATATAAGGTAAATGAAGCAATCTTCAAAAATTCATTGTCTCTCTCTGTGTGTGTGTGTGTGTGTGTGTGTGTGTGTATGCGTGGTGTGTGTGTGTGTGTGTGTTTGCCAGTGGATGGCTGTACCGACTGGTCAGTGGACTATCTGAAGTACCGAGTGCTGCACGGAGAACCGGTGCGGATCAAGTGCGCTCTGTTTTATGGCTACATCCGGGCGAACTACTCGCAGGCGCAGAGCTCAGGTCTCAGTCTGATGTGGTACCGCAGCTCGGGGCTCGGCCACGGAGACTTCGAGGAGCCCATCTCGTTCAACGGCCTGCGCATGAGCAAAGAGGAGGACGCCATCTGGTTCAGACCTGCCGAACTGCAGGACGCCGGCCTCTACTCCTGCGTGCTGAGGTGGGACTAAGTTACACACACACACACACACACACACACACACACACGTATGTGCTCACATGGTCTGCGTGTGAAGCACGCGTGGAAGAACTTGGAGGCTATAAATATATATATATAGATATATAGGTAGATATATAGATAGATAGATAGATAGATAGATAGATAGATAGATAGATAGATAGATAGATAGATGTGTGTGTGTGCGTGTGTGAAATTATAAGGATTAATCATTATAATCTTTTGCTCTTGAGCAAATGATGTTTTTTACGAAATAAAATAATAATTTCTTTTCCTATAAAGGACTGTATATTTGCGCGTGTGTGTGTGGGTGTGTGTTATTTAGCAAAGGAGTGACTGAGTGCAGTGAGACAGCAGAGGACAGAGGGAAGCTCAGTCACCCATCAATCACACGCTGATGCTCTGGCTCGGCTCAGGAGCTCTGTAGTCTCTCGTTGGCTCGGGTGTCCGTCTGCTTAAGCTAAAATCTGATAATCTGTTCATCATGACCACATTAGCATCATGGAATGTCACTTTCAATCTTGCGGGCATGTGCACGCGCGCGTGTGTGTGTGTGTGTGTGTGTGTGTGTGTGTATGCAGGTCCATGTGTGGATACTTTAACTTTCAAATGAAATTATTTTTAAATTGGAATGTGCTTTGAAACATCACTTTGTGCGTAATTGCATGTTAATACCTGGGAGCCTGTAGCTGTAACATGGATCGCAAATATACCACATGTACGGCCAAACAATGACAAAAATCCTGCTTCCGCTCCAAACTATAGATAGCAATCACGTACATGTACATTGGTTTCGGGAGATGTCCAGGTCAAGGAGTGAATCGCGAAATTGTAGGAAGACGTGATGCAAAATTACAGCTTCAGTACTTTCAGTAGTTACTGCTAATGACATCCGCGGGCTTGAGGGAAATGAAGGATTTCAGAACATGACAAGGGATAATGCACGAGCTTAGGTTGCTGTTTTGAAATAAATGCTTTCTATGGCTCTGGTTGCGAAAAGTCAAAGAAGAGACATTTGGAGAACAAATGCATCTATATTTGTTTATGTTTGATAGCTATTATCCTTTAATGTGTCTATCGTCTGTCTGCCTTTAGTGGATGATATGTTAGCCCTGTAATATCAGTAGAATTAGCGATATAAACAATATAAAGAGTCATCCGTTCAACCGCAGCAGCTCTCTCTTTGTTTCTGTGGGGTATTAATTTCAATCACTTGGGACTCCTGTACTCAGTGTTATTCGGCATTTGATGCTGACATCTTTTCGGCATGAAAGCACCAGGGATGGAAAATAATTTTGGTAAGAGTTTAGAAACAACAAAAGATCCACTGATGGCATGTTTTGAAAGTGTCTCTCCAAGTAACGAGTAGTGTATAATTAAAGGAAGTAGTCTTTAAAATGAAGAGGATTGAACCAAAGTGAGACCTGAGAGAGAAAACAAAGACAGAGAGAGAGAGAGAGAGAGAGAGAGAGAGAGAGAGAGAGATGAATACAGTGTCTGATGACAGTGAATACACTGAAGAGCAGTGTCTGGGTCCTCCATTTTTTGGTTCACAGAATGGATTAAATAGATGTAACATTCGGGTATAATAACGCACGTGAGGTCGTAACTTCGTCAGAATGATGTCAGAAGCTATGTCAGAAATGTTGAGGCCCTCGAACAATGCAGACGTCACCAGGCAGCATGTCACTGAAGAAATCCCATCATGTGTAATTTGACCTCTCCTCTCTCACTACGCAGGATTTCGAGGGTATCTATGAGCAGAAACGGAGTATACATTCCATAATAGTATGTTTTCCTTGGTGTATAATTACCTGTAACTATGAATCGTTGTGGTTTTTTTAAGCATAGAATGAGGCCTTTACAATAGAATAACGATCTACAATAAGGAGCGGGTACACCGCTACAGAACCGTTGTGCCGATACCTTAGCCCAGAACAGGCCAACCCCTCGAGAGCGCCTTTTCCCATTTGTACAAATGTAAAATGTTTCCCATTTGTACAAGTGCACTGTGAATCCAGAAGGAAGCACTGGAAGAACGACAACGCCGAAGAAAGGAAGACAAGCAATCGATGATTGCGGGATCTGGCTAACGTGTTTGAGAACCCAAATTTTGAAAAATGGAGGATCAGACTTATTATTTAGCACAGAAAAATGTGGGGAGTGTGAATGTATGGCCTTGGAAGTACGCTCCAGGCACCTGACAGCCACCGTACGCTCTGATATGCGCCTGGAAAGGGAGGTGCATTCAGGTGGTTGAATCCTACATGGCAGGGGGTAGCGCGGGACGTTGGACTACTGATCGGAAGGTCGGGAGTTTAAATCCAAGCACCGCCAAGCACCACCAAGCACCGCCAAGCTGCCACTGTTGGGCCCTTGAGCAAGGCCCTTAACCTCAAATGCTCAGTTGTATAAATGACATAAAAACGTAAGTCGCTCTGGATAAGGGCGTCTGCTAAATGACTTTAATGTGATGTACATAGTGGAAATTTAATGTTAAGGTAAGAGTTAGGTGCTGACGTATGGTCGCGTGAATTAGCTACATTAATACATAGGTCAGTGGAAGGTCCTTATATGCAAAGTAAGCCAAGAGAAAGAAAAAGGAAACGAGAGGTAGGTGTGTAATGAAAGCAGCAGATTGGTCACATCAAAGCTAATACACTGAAAATCAGAACCAGTGCGATCATTTGTAAGATTCTTAGGGGGGCTAACCAGCTTTGCCTCACATGCTAGCACAATTAGCATTTCTTTATTTAAGCACTCAGCGAGGTCAGGTTTAATCAGCTGAACTCAGCTGTGAACAAGGGCGGCACAGTGGCTAAGTGGTTAGCACTGTCGCCTCACAGCAAGAAGGTCCTGGGCTCAAGCCCCAGGTTCGACTCGGGTGCCTTTCCGTGTGGAGTTTGCATGTTCTCTCCGGGTCCGCGTGGGTCTCCTCCTACAGTCCAGAGACATGGACATTAGGTGGATTGGCTACCCTGAATTACCCGTAGGTGTGAGTGTGCCGACGCCAGACGGAGCGACACGTCCACGGTTGGGGTATTCCATGATCGCATCAGGTGATACAATGCCGAGGAGGCTTGTGACAACAGCGGACCCCGCACGCTAGGATGAAGTAGAACTCAACTATGAACCAAAGTCCTTCACAGGCTAGTTTTAAATGGTCAATCCTCTAACAGACGAATCGAGTTTAAGCAGGAGATTTTAGGCGGTTATTTCCCCCGATGTGACCATGTTTCATGTATTCATGCAGTGGGAACCTTCATATGCTCTGCAGTGTGTGGTTGAGTGTGAAGCGTGTTTCTCTCTGGCTGTAACAGGAACTCGACGTTCTGCATGAAGGTGTCCATGACTCTGCTGGTGGCTGATAATGACACAGCAGCCTGCTATAACTCCAAACTGCGCTACACGGAGAAGGCCGAGCTGGGCAAGAGCAAGGACATTTCCTGCCCTGATATCCAGGACTTCATCCAGCCTGGCCAGGATCCACAGATAACGTGGTACAAGGTAGAGTGTTGAGTATGTTTGCCTTCTGGCTGTCATTGTTCTCTTTATGCTTGATAGGTTTATTGTATTTTCTGTCTTCTCTCCCTATCTCGCTCGCACGCTCTCGCTGTCTTTCGGGTGAGCAGGAGTGCAGTGAGTGGCAGTGGAGGCCAAGTATTCTGCAGTCTGGCGACACTCTCTCCATCCAGGAGGTGACGGAGGATGACATTGGGAACTACACCTGTGAACTGCCCTTCGCCGGCTTCCTCGTGCGCCGAACAACTCACCTGAGTGTGACAGGTAATGCTAAAACATGTGTGGCTTCCAGGGCACCACCGCACATCTGGGTGACCTGATGTGATCTTCCCCCACGTGACGGAACGGGAGAGCTAGAGGTGGCGACAATAAGAATGGGGAAGAACAGGATAGACCAGATTAATGTATGTATTTAATACGCTGTGCCTCTCCCCTCTTGAGGCTGTTTAATAAAGCGATTTCAGGGTGCTGTGTCTTCATAACGTTAACTGCAGTGATAAAGCACTTCATTATAGAGCTGTGACAGCGCAGCAGACCCACTTTACTGCACTCGCATGCACACACACTTAACTTCCATTATTCCCGTGACCTTCCAGCTGCTTCTGCAGACGCCTGCGCATGCTCAGCTTTATCTCTGTCATCCATTAAATCTAAATTCGTGCCAGTAAGAACCGCACAATTAATTGGATATTAAATGGCCGGGTGCAATTAGCTAATCGTGAAAGGCAGTGGCCGGCGCATTGCATTCGTGGTGTGTTCACTGCATCAGAATTAATCACGCCAGCATTACTCAGCAAATGATCTATAGAACAAACCACAGCCACTATTGATGAGCGCGCTGGGAGTCCAGTGACCAGCGGCAGATGTTCCTGTTGAGTGTTCTGATAAATCACAGGCAAGCGCATGGTCCGTATTAGTCTTGTTCGGAGCGGCGTAGTCGAATGCGCGGAATCTGTTCAGTGCAATCGCATCAGTCAAGAAAATCGCACGCAGCAGCCTGGGCTTAGCTGAGCAGTCAGTTATGGACTTAATCATCACTGTTATTATTGCACCGAAATAGGAAGTGTAATAGCCTATGTAAAGGTTAAAATGTCTTCCTATAAACTTGTTTCTGCTTTACTGAAACGCTGTGCCGTTTCTTTCTATCTCATCAATTTACAGGCATGTACCTGACATTTTAATAAGCTTTTAACCATATCAGGATCGGTAAGAAATTATGTTCGTGTTCTGGTTAATTAAGGCACGCATTTATAAACGTAGAAAGATAGACATTTGCTCTTGGTTGGTCACACAGCTATGGATTTAATCATCCCTGACCTACAGTGGAACAGGGTATGAATTACAAAATGTATAAAAGTTGCAACTGTATGAGGATTCTCTCAGTGTAGTTCCCTATTTATGTCTTAATTTGCATGGAGTTGTTAGTCTCTCTCTCTCTCTCTCTCTCTCTCTC
>JAQMCW010000034.1:5486368-5501820 GCA_030068335.1 Chrysichthys cranchii
AATCATGCCGATGAGTGACGCAGTGTCGTCTGAGGGCCCGAAGACCACGGGCATCCAATAAAGGTCTTCGGCCTTGTATCTTACGCCCAGAGATATCTCGAGTTTCTCTGAATCTTTTGATGATGTTATGCGCTGTGGATGATGAGATTTGCAAATCCTTTGCAATTTGATGCTGAGGAACTGAACACACTGAAATGAAAGGTTCGCATACTTTTGCGACTGACAGATATGAAATATTGGATCATTTTCACCAATTAATAAATGACCACAGTGAAATTGTTTTGTCTCATTTATTTAACTGGGTTCTCTTTATCTACTTTGAGGACTTCTGTGAAAATGTGATGATGTTTCAGCAGAAATGTAAACAATTCTAAAGGGTTCACAAACTTTCAAGCACCACTGTAAATGTAATTTACTCTGATTTATTAGATAAATATTACATATGTGAAATATTCCTCCCTGAATTGCCACCTTATCATGGTGGAAGAGTTTGTGTGACCTAATCATCTTAGGGGCTATGTTGTCAGGGGCATAAACCCGTTGTAGGGTCACCCAAGGCAAACAGGTCCTAGGCGAAGGTCTAGACTAAGGGCGATTCAAACGAACCCTAATGGATAAAAAAATCAAGGAGCTAGTTTCCCTTGCCCAGACGCAGGTTACCTGGGTCCCCCTCTGGAGCCAAGCCTGATGGAGGGAAATGACAGCGGGTGCCTGGTGGTCAGGCTTTGGCCCATGGAGCCCGGCCGGGCTCAGCCTGAAGAGAATACATGGGTCCACCCTCCCATGGGGGGGTGGGAGGGGGGTCCACCTGTGAGAGGGGCCATAGGAGTTGGGTGCATTGTGAAATGGGTGGCAGTCGAAGGTGTGGGTTCAGCATATTAGTTGACCCCCAGCTTTGTGTGCACACGTTGGGGTTCTCTCCAGTAAATGAAAGGGTAGCCTCCCTCCACCTTCGGGTAGGGGGGTGGGTCCTGACTATTGTTCGTGCATATGCACCAAACAGCAGTTCAGCGTACCCACCATTTTGGAGTCCCAAAATGCTGGACAGTGCCTCCCCTGGGGACTCCTTAGTCTTGCTGGGAGAATTCAACACCCATGTGGGCTGTGACAGTGAAATCTGGAGGGGGGTGATTGGGAGGAATGGCCTCCAGAGTTTGGTCTGTATTGCAAACATCAAGTCAGATTCGTTCTCAGCGGAGGTTGGACTCAGCCAAGGCTTTCCTTTGTCTCTGGTTCTATTCATAACTTTTATGGATAGAATTTCTAGGTGCAGACAAGGTGTAGAGGGGTTCTGATTTGGTGGTCACAAAATGTCTTCTCTACTCTTTGCAGATGACATTGTCCTGAGTGGTTTGCTGCTGAGAGTGAAGCGGTTTGGATGAGAATCAGCACCTCTAAGTCCGAGGACATGGTTCCCAGTTGCAAAACGGTGGAATGCCCTCTTCAGGTCAGGGCTGAAGTTCTGCCCCAAGTGGAGGAGTTTATGTACCTCAGGGTCTTGTTCACGAGTGAGGGAAGGACGGAGGGGGAGATCTTCAGGCGGAACAGGTCATGTCACGGTAAAAAGAGAGCTGAACGAAAAGCCAAAGCTCTCGATTTAATGGTCAATCTACATTCCTACCTGCACCTATGGTCATGAACTCTGGGTAGTGACTGAAAGAACAAGATTGTGGTTACAGGCCTTTAGCAGGCACCAAATTTGAAATGAGCTCATTTAGTGGATAAAGATGTACAGTTTACTAGTTTGAACATTTGTTACGTTATCTGTGTTCTGCTGAGAATAAAATATCGGCTCATGTAATTTGAAAGTCTTTACTTTTCAATTTATTCAACTTTAAAGAACGTCCCAAGTTTTCTGGAATTCGGGTAGTACTTAAAGTTTTAGGTCGAGCTAAAGCGAAACAAGTCAAAAGTGAAAGCATTTTTCTCATGCTCTTTCTGCTGCTGCTGTTTTGATTAATATTTTCAATTTCCCCTGCAAAAACAAAGTGTGAAGAAATGAAGTAAAGCAGCTAATGATGTTTGCACTTCTTAAAATTCCATTTGACGATAAATCTGGAATCACAGGCATTTAAATAACTTTATATGAGGTGCAGCTATTAGATAATGAGACCGATGCTGTAATTCAATTTTATTAAGTATACTGGGTCCAAAGAATATATGGACATACACTCCCTGAAGACCTGATAAGGAACACCTCTACACCTACTCCTTCATTCATTTATCTAACAAACCAATCCGGTGGCAGGAATTCAGTGCATAAAATCATGAACATACAGGCCAGCTGCTTCTTTTAATGTTCATATCAACTATCAGAATGGGAGGGAAATATAACCTCAGTGATTTTGAGCATTGCGTGATTGTTGGTGCCAGACAGATTGAGTGCTTTGAGTATTTCTGTAACTGCTGTTCTTCTGGGGTTTTCACACAAAACAGTCTCTAGAGTTTACTGGAATTGGTTCAATTAAAAAAGCATCCAGTGATTGGCAGTTCTGCAGATGGAAATGCCTTGTTGATGAGAGACAGTAACGAAGAATGGCCAGACTGGTTTGAGCTAACAGAGGCTACAGCAACACAGATAACCACTCTGTATAATTGTGGTGAACAGAAAAGCATCTCAGAATGAACAAGACATCATACATAGAGGTGGATGGACTACAAGAACAGAAGAACAACATTTTCTTGGCACATATTGGGCCTGTTAAGAACAATTAATCATTGTTTGAATGCCACAGCCTATTTGAGTATGGTTATGCTGACCATGTGCTTCCCTTCATGGCCACAATTTGCCCATCTTCTAATGGCTTCTTCCAGCATGATAATGCACATAACACAAAGAAACATCTCAAACTGGTTTCGTGAACATGACAATGAGTTCAGTGTTCGTCAGTGGCCTTCTCAGTCCCCGATCTGAATCCAGTAGAACACCTTTGGGATGTTGTGGAACAGGAGATTCACCACATTAAAGTTCCTCTGAGAAATCTGCAGGAATTGCTTGATGCAATCATATCAATATGGACAAGTATCTCAAAGGATTTTGTCTTTCAAATTCAAGTTCAGCTCTTTAGCATGCCCCTATAATCTGGTTTGTTAGTGCCCTGCTTATTTAGCACAATAAAACTTTACATTTTCACCCATTTATATTGTATATATATGGCCAATTCTTCAAAAGAAGCCTCAGAATGATCCACAACAAACTAATTTTTCACTGGGAGAGTCCAGAAAGTTCCACAGATGACTGGAGCTGTAGAGAGTGCTTCAGGTAAATTAGTTGACACTAGGAAGTGTCCATGCACGCAGCTCATCAGGGCAATTGATCTAGACTCGAAATCATTGAGACTCCACTGGTGTTTTTGTTCTCAGTTTCGGTATGTATTCTAATAATATTAGCACCATCAATGCTGCATATTCTAGTGTTCAAAACATCACGTCTTTTGTTTTTTAAGCCAAAGTCTTTCTGGATCTGAACACTGCGAATCCCACTCTCAAGCTGTCTGTGGATGGACGCTCTGTGAGAACAAAGACCACCAAAGAGTTTCAATCCAGCAAGAGTTTCCACGAATACAAAAAAAAAGGCAAATATTTACATACAAACTTTTTATTTCACCAGTGTTCTGTAATACTTGGAATTACAAAGAAATGAGCAAATAAATATCAGGCACAATTTCTGGTGTTTAGGGCGGCACGGTGGCTGAGTGGTTAGCACTATCGCCTCACAGGGAGAAGGTCCTGGGTTCGAGCCCCGGGTTCGGCACTGGTGCCTTTCTGTGTGGAGTTTGCATGTTCACCCTGTGTTCGCATGGGTTTCCTCCATAGTCCAAAGACATGTGCATTGGGGATTAGGCTAATTGGCTTCTCTAAATTGGCCCTAGGTGTGAATGGTTGTCTGTCTCTGTGTGTTGCTCTGCGGTGGATTGGTGACCTGCCCAGGGCGTATCCCGCCTCTCACCCGATGTCAGCTGGGATTGGTGCCAGCTTCCCCCTGTGACTCTGCACAGGATTAAGCGGAAGGAGACGAATAAAGACGAATTTCCGGTGTTTACTGTTGTTATTGATGTTTAGTCACTTGTTGCATTTGTAGCATTTAAACCATTTGTGAGTCTCAGTTTACAACGACATTCATGCTGGGATTCTGTCAAAAAAAAAAAAGTTTTGTTTTTACATTGCAATGTTTACTCCGTAGCATTTAATCTCACACAACTGGTATATTACCTTTTGGATTACAAATCCAAAGCTATCAAGCCGTATATGATCACTGTGACCTGCAGTTTTAACACATACATGCAAAGCAACATTCAGAGCAGAGAAACCAACTGCTCTACAGTTAATCTAAGGCCAAAATAACACACTTTGTATACTGAAAATAACTAAATAAGTCATCGTGATTGTCATTAAATTATGGCAAGTTTAAATGAAATTAAAAAAATAGTAAATTTACCGTAATTTATTGTAGTGACATAGACTTTGAGGGTGAAAGCTTGAAACACGAAGGCCCTAATATCTGTGTTATAATGTGCAATAAAGCAAAATAGACTTGCCAGTGACGTTCATTGCATGAAAAGAAAAATGCATAATGATCCTTCTGCTGATATACTGATAACGTCTTTATAATTATGTTTTTTTTTTTATTGGCTGCTCTCAGCATGGGACCCATGTCATCATGCCCCATAGCACATTACCGAAAGCATGCTGAGCATGTACACACTGTTTCAAACTGCTTACCTGGTTAAAGGAACACTGATGATGGGCCTCTGTACAGCACCCCCATGCACACCACATGAAGACTGCTAGATGAAATACTGACAAATAAATACACAAATACACAAGAAGTACAGGAGGATATTTGGAATTTTGGAGGGCCACGCTGTCATTGTAAGATGTAAAAAACACCCAACAATGGTAGCTACAAAGAAAAAAATATATTCCTAATTGTTATCCTGAATTACTGACCATGTCATGCACTGCTCTACAGTGACATCTGCTGGGGCCAGGCCCCACCGGCCCCTAATGTTGGGTTCCTTTATTTCCCAGCAATGGGCAGGACCATGAAACAGGGCAGGTATTAAAAAAAAAAAAAACATTCTGCAAGACATTTCTCCTGGCTGCCTGTTCCCCTGAGAAGTAAGCAAGGGTGTCTGCTTAATGTTGTCAAGAAATGAAGGTCGTCATCGAATACCTATCAAATTTGTGTTGATAAAATTAACACTGGATATGTGTGTAACACATTGGCAATTGTCTTTCATGATGTACAGGATACATAACAATGGGCATTTACTAATCAAATCTAACTAAAGGATTTAGTGACGAAGACATTTTATGAGACAAAATTGTGCGTGGAGATGAATTCTGGATCCTGGAATGTTTTGGGAATGTTGAAATATGACACACGATGTCCGTATTTGTTCTTCACTTAATTCCACCAGTGTCCGATTTAAAAGCTGTCTGCATCACATATTCTTTTTAGAATGCTACAGTACGCACAAGTCATATCATTTCTGCGGCAAATATTTTATAATCAGGATAATCGTATTATTTTTTAATGCTTTCTTGTTCATGCAGCCTCACGCTTGAGATGCACAATACACTGCTATTTTGGGTGAGTCAGTATGCCAAGAAATATCTACATGGCTTTTATTCAGAAAATGCCTCTTGAAATAAATACACTGCAAGTAAGATATTTTCACCCCATTCGGCAGATTGTGTAAAATAAGGGGAGCACTGAGCTCTTCCACAGACAGAACAGTTTAGATTAAAAAAAGCTTATGAAAAATGCCTTAACAGCCAAGACTCCCTGGTTGGAGAAAATAATTCATAGTAGCGTGGCCTCATGTAGCATAGTGTGACCGGATGTGAAGGAGATGTGGTTGTTTATTTTTCTTTATTCTTACAGAAACATCTTTCTGTCTGTTCCTATAGACTTGCATTCACTACATTATAGCCATGCATATACTCAGAAAGTACACAACCTTAATGTTTAGAAAAGAGCTAGATGTAGTATAAGCTGCATAAATCAAATTTAACACACACACACACACACCATAGAAAATATATGATATAAAAGCCAAGCTAATTTGCATTTCATATTAAACTATAAAAAATATAGTCAAACACAAAGCCTTTCTGACTCCATTTAGAGCAACCGGGGCAGATGGTGTTTATCCTTAATATTTTCATTTAGACCAAAACTTTGACAGATCATGGAAATCTAAAAATACCATGAACGTACCATACACATCCCGAGCGCGTGAGAGAAAAACAATTCCAGAGTAATACACATTTTATCAAATGATGTTACGAGTTTGATACACTACTGTGCAAACATTTTGGCACGCCCGTTTTGTAGTACAAATTGTGTTATAGACATTTATTTTATGAATTTTCAAACATTACAAACATTACATTTCCGTATGCCAGAAAAAAAACACACAATGTATTACATAAGAGAGCACTTTTCAGACAAAAAAAAAACAAAAATAACGAAGCCGTCTGTGTTTTTCATGCAAAAAAGAAGCAAGTGCAGCAGTCAAAGTCTCCAGAAGAATCTGTGGCAGATTGTACAAGACGCTCAGGAAAACTTACAGCTCATTTCCTTATAAGTCCTACCTAGGATTATTATTTAAGGAAAAAAAGCAGCAAAGTCATCAGAGTCATCACACCACATATTGACTTTTTTGTTTGTTTGTTTGTTTGTTTATTACTGTTTACTGCACATTTTAGTATTCTTCTTTTAAGCTGAAAGATATAATTTCATTACTTTCAGTATCTTTGTTTTCACAGCATTTTTTTTTGCACACATGTCTAAGACCTTTGCACAGTGTGTGTGTGTGTGTGTGTGTGTGTGCGTGCGTGTGTGCGTGCGTGCGTGTGTGTGTGTGTGTGTTAAAAACTTATACCCATTTTTTAAAACAACATTGCAACTACATTCTCTATTTGAGAAAAAAACTTGTCTTGCACCCCCTAGTGGGTAATATTTGCATCAGTCAGAGATTATACTATGTCAAGTGTTATTAGGGGAAAATACCCCAACTATCCAACTGAACCTGCTACTGTGAATGACATAAAACTGTCGGAAAAACGTAGGGCTATCATTCTGAGAAAACTGGAATGTACTGGGATAATCACTCAATCCATATTTTCCAAATGAAATGCTAAATTAGCTTGGTAAGCCGTACGCATTTTAGAAACTGGTTACTTAGCAGCAAATTATCAACTAGCATCAGAACTAGCTAAGGTAGCAAACCAGCTAACTATCTCATTTCTAAAAGATTTCCTAGTTAACTTACTGAAGTGTTCATTCAATCAGATCAATAATAATAATTATGTATTAGTACATAAAATAAATAGTACATAAAAGGACTAAAAAGTATTTACTACAGTTGTTAATAATTACCCAGTTGCCTGAAAATTTGGACCAGAGGTAATTGGATATAGATATACAATTATGTAGATAGCTGTCTTGAAAATTACTCTGTCAGAGTAGACTTAATATACATCAAAGGACTACCTTTGCCTTGTGCACAGTGTGTTTAGTGATCAGACAGGGGTTTAAATTTCTGCAGAGGTGCAGTCCTGTGTGCTGATCTAGCAGCAGTGTTTTTACTAACACAAAGGGGGATTTGCCACATGGATGTACGTCTGGCTTCATAAAAACACATTAGATTTCAGTGAGGAATCAAATGTTTAAACAACACGTTCTGTAAGAGGTACATCATGACGACTGCTCTTTAATGACACAAAAGTGAGTAAGTAGTTATTTAGAGAGATGTACGTTTTTTTGCATACAGTTGGGTGACAAATCAAAGGAAGAACTGCTCTCTGTGTTATACTGCTGCATTTGGCATGGAGGGGAGAGTCACTACAAATCTGTACAAACTCATTCTAACCTTTTTTTTACTCGGACCAGTGACATCATGGCACAAATGGTATGAAAATGATGTAAAATCACATACTATGAACATCACATTCGTCAGATCTTAACCAAACTGAACGCTAATATGGGAAATTTTCGGGTGAGAGACGGGGTACACCCTGGGCGGCAGTCCACCGCAGGGCCGACACACAGAGACAGACAACCATTCACACTCAAATTCACACCTACGGCCAGTTTAGAGTAGCCTATCAGCCTAATCCCCTAAAGAGTAGCCAAATAACCTAAAACCTGGACCTTCTCGCTGCGAGGCGACAGTGTTAACCACTACACCACCATACACCCCGGATTAAACTCACTCAATTCAATATATACATGAGTTGTTTGTTGTTGTTGGTTCATTTTTAAGTAAAAAAGAAATGAAAAATAAATTCTCCTTCCTCTTATAAGTAGTAGTAGTAGTAGTAGTGGTAGTAGTAGTAGTAGGTAAATAAATAAATAAATAAATACATAAATAAATAAATGTTGGTGATTAGTGAACATTAGCTGGTAACAAATAAAGTATAATGCTAGCTCTAGGCTTTCGTTCTAGTAAAAAATAAATAATAAATTGTTTCGGGATGTTTCGGGACCTCAGTTATCATACACAGGACACGAATATCAGAAATTTGCCCACAATGAGCAAAACGTGTCAGTGAAATGAAATAACAGGTGAAATTACACCAAAAATACTGGAGGTCGTTACTATGCTTTTTTTTTTATCTTTAAAATAGGACTATCTATGTTTTAACTTATGTAAAAATGTCAATTATATCGTAAGATCATCCGACCTTGCTCTACTACTCGCTTTTCTAAGACGGCTTGGTGGTCTTGTATCTTCCACTGTCTCTGCTGACTCCAGTTCCAGAGGAATAAGAGGGACTGAGGTTGTGTCTTTGGGTGTTTGCATCTCTGGCACCCTAACCTCCAATTCTAAACTCTCCACTATTTCAGGATCTTTAGTTTTCCCTTGGCTATCTTGGTCTCCTGTGCTCTTCACCTCCTCTGGATTGTCCACCTGGTTAAATGACCTCCCTGTGTCTACTGCATCAGTGAAATCTACTACTTCCTTTGTATTAATAACCCTCTCTGGTGACTCCACCTTAGATAAATTTTCTGTTTCAGGTCCCCCTGAAATTACCTCAAAACTGAGTGGCTCCTCTGCACCCCCTAGTATATCTGACTCCTTGGTTTCCATAGATATGTTCTCCTCCTTTCCAGATTGAATTTCCTCTAAAGAGTTCTCCTTCCTTATGGGGTCTACAGCTTTCTCTTCTAAGGAAGGAGACCTGAGCTTCTGAGCCTCTACTGTAAGCTCCTCTGTCTCAGGTAGTTCTTTACTCACTGGGTATTCTGCTGGAAATTCCACAAGCTCCTCCACCTTGTTGGGAACATCTGCAACCGTCTGATGATTTTCTAGAACTTCTGAAAGCTCCTCAATGATTTCATAATCATCACCAATCTCCTCAAGCTTTTTCTCCTCAACACCTTTAGCATTTACTGGATCTTCTTCAGCCCTGTTGCACTTTTCTGCATCTTCTACCACGAGTTCATTATTTTTTGGTAGTTCTTCTAAAACCTTTTCAAAAATTTCTGGAACTTCTACAATCTCCTCGGAATTTTCTGGTACTTCTACAACCTTCTCAATATTTTCTGGTACTACTACACCCTCTTTAATATTTTCGGATACATCTGCAACCTCCTCAATATTTTCTGGAACTTCTAAAATCTCTTCAACTTTTTGTGGAACGTCTACAAATGCTACAATATTTTCTGGAACTTCTAAAATCTCTTCAACTTTTTGTGGAACGTCTACAAATGCTACAATATTTTCTGGAATTTCTACAACCTTCTCAACATTTTCTGGTACATCTACAACTGCTTCAACATTTTCCAGTATTTCTACACCCTCTTTGATATTTTCTGATACAGATACAACATCCTCAACATTTTCTGGGACTTCTAATACCTCTTCAGCGTTTTCTGGACCTTCTACAACTGCGACAATATTTTCTGGAACTTCTACAACCATCTCAACATTTTCTGGTACTTCTACAACTGCCTCCACATTTTCTGGTATTTCTGCAACTGCCTCAACATTTTCTGGTACTTCTGTAACTGCCTCCACATTTTCTGGTACTTCTGCAACTGCCTCAACATTTTCTGGTACTTCTGCAACTGCCTCAACATTTTCTGGTACTTCTGCAACTGCCTCAACATTTTCTGGTACTTCTGCAACCTCTACAACATTTTCTGGAATGCCGATAACCTCAAAATTTTCTGGTACATCTACAGCCTCCTCAGCACTTTCCGGTAATTCTATGATCTCCTTATTATTTTCTGGTATTTCTACCGATCTCTCAATATTTTCTGAATTTTCTACATCTGACGCAACATCTTCTAGAACTTCTTCAGTTCCACCCTGTCCTGTCTCAATCACCACATCCAATTTTTGATCTATTACTGTGTCTTTTCTAACTGGGTCTCCTATAGATTGTTGTACATGTCCTTGTTTCACACCACTAATCGTCTGTGTCCCCTCTCTGCATTCTTCCTCTGATCTCTTTCCCAGTACTGTTTCCAAGGGAATCACGAGTATGGAACTGTCCACCTCATCACCTTCTCTGCATATCTGTTCCTCTTCGGTTGGTGGTAGCTCATGGAAAGTCTTGGTCGCCTCAGTAAAGGCTGGCATTGTTTCATCAAAAATCACTGACTCCTCCACAGGGGGTGCTGTAGGTACTACTGCCTCATTCCTTCTTTTCTGCTCCACCTCCCGAGATGGAGAATGAAGCTGGCCTTCCTCCATAACTGCTTCAGCTAGCGGGTAGATGTGTGCAACCTCGCCCTCCTTTCTATCCTCTTCAAGTGCCCTGTAGCCTTTTGGTTTATGAAAGGGAGGGTTAAGGAGGAACGGCAAGCTTCTTTCAGGCGATACAAGGGTCTCAACCTGGGTTGGAGCTGTCTGATAGGACAAAAATGGAATCTTTTTCAAACATAGATGGATCATCTCCACAAAGTTCAGGACCAGTGACAGACAAGCAACGGCTAGCATAAAGATGATGAAGATGGTTTTCTCAGTTGGCCGTGAGACAAAACAGTCCACTGTGTTAGGGCAGGGCCAGCGACTACACTGATACAGTGGAAGGATTTGAAAGCCATACAAAAAGTACTGCCCCACGATAAATCCTACCTCAAATAGTGTTTTAAAGATGATATGGCATACGTATGTGCAGAGAAGAGTGCCTTCAAGACGAAACTTTTTACAACCATCGGTGCTGGTGCCCTTGTTTGTGTGAACACTTCCCTGGTCTCCTGCAACAGGAAGCAGTTTGTTGTTCATTTCTTGCTGGCGTTGAAGCTCTGCATTCTCACGCTCTTTGCGCTTTTCCTCCATGTGGACATGGTGGACCGCATGACCGATGTAAACCAATGAAGGCGTGGACACAAAAATAATCTGCAGAACCCAGAGGCGAATATGGGAGATAGGGAATGCCTCGTCATAACATACGTTCTCACATCCAGGCTGCTTTGTGTTACACACATAATCGGACTGCTCGTCTCCCCAAACATACTCTGCCGCTGTGCCCAGGATAAGAATGCGGAAAATGAAAAGCACCGTAAGCCAAATACGGCCAATTACTGTCGAATGTTCATTCACTTCTTCCAAAATATTACCTAAGAAGCTCCAGTCTCCCATGGTGAACTCTTAACTCTACCTAGGGAACAAAAGGAAGGTTAAGATTATGAGCTGAGGTACTGACCAGAATCTGATAGGTAATGATTCCAAATATGCCTCATTTCTGAGCAGTTTGGCAGTCAAAATGTGTCATTCAAAAGTATGCATCATACTATCAAGATTACATAGCAACTAAATGACCCCACAAAAACGACACAGAAATATAAGAGGTCAACACTGAGGTGAATCGAGACCAAATGGAAACCTTGGTAAAGTGGTGGCTCCAGTGGAGTTCTCGTCAGTCGCTTAGTTGGTTTCTCCTCCCTGCCGCAGGGACAAAGTGAACTGCTCATGTCCTGTTCACCCAGCTTCACTATGAGTCCTTGTCGCCTCAATGAGCAGATGTGAATGGATGGGCTGTGATGGCTGCTTTTCAAGTCTAAGCTTCCAGCCAGACGCCCTTTATGCACTGGACCACGTGTGGAACTGCAGGAGACAATAGGATCAACAGGCCTGCGCCCAGAGGGACAGGACCCCTTACTGCCTAAAGCCCAAACCCAGGAATCATAAAAAAATAACTGGAGGATGAGTTCCACAACGAACCCCTTGTATGTGCTAAAAAGATAACTGTATTGAAACATTAACAGTGCGAACACACAGAAAATAAACAGCAATATAACAATAAATATGTATTTTTAAAAAAGTGTTGAAAGACTTTAACTCTTTTGATCTTGGTTAAGCCGTGTGTACACCTGAGAGCAAAGGCCTTATTGTGAAAAAAAAACCAAAAAAAAAAACAAGGAAATTGCAGTCGTAATGAATGTAAGCTCTCACCCAAAGGAAAGCGTGGTGTTGAAGGTGAGGTCAATGGTCTTGTGATAAAGGAAAATTTATGATGTTTGAGAGGAAGTTCAGCGAGAGAGAAAGTGAGAGAGAGAGAGAGAGAGAGAGAGAGAGAGAGAGAGGTTCCAACAGTAGCCTGCTGAGAAACCTGTAATAAATCTTTTAGGCAGGCGTACACTAGAATTTTCAGCAAAAGTATACACACCAATTATTACGTACGGAACCTGAATTATAAAATAAATGCCCCGAATGCAACAAACTTGTTTTATATCCCATTTTCTCCCACAAAAAATTTGTCATTGGCAATTCAAGCTAATTACTAACACATGGCTTGAGGCCAAACACATGATTTCTGTTGCCATATCTTTTTGAACATTACAAAGCAGCCCAACACATTCAAAGGAGACACTAATTGCACTTTCCCATATACGTGAGTTTACAAACACCCACAAGCAGCTAGCATTGTTCTAATGGACAAGAGAGACTTCAATCCAGAAAGCCAATTAAGCTCTCCTGGCATTAACACCGTTTCTCTGTTGTACCACTCAGGAGGCCGGACTAAACAAGGTTTTACTCCAAAGTAACAAACCTCCTAATGTATAATTAATACCTGTGACGACTTAACCCTTTCAGAGCTCATCTGGATCTAGTTGGACATAAATAATCGATAAAGGTGTGAACACGTTTTGCTGTGAAAGAAGATCAACATGTACACTCACTTCTACTGAACAGTGAGTTGCAGGAAATTCGTTTTCTTGTATTAAATGAAATTAATCCGTTCTAATTCTGTTTATCCAGCTTCATGAAACGTTTCTGTGTTTTAAACTTATATAGGTTTGCTTTAAATACACTTTCTTTAAAACTAACTTTAACTGAATATACATGTGCTTGTTGCAGTTGTGACTCTTCTATATAAGGATTTTTCCCTTGGCATCATGCCCTCCTCCAGCAAAGCCAGTCCTGTCTGTTACTGCTACTGGCATCCGCCTCTCAGACATTGGGTTTATTTGAACTAAGGGATTGTTTGGCTATTATCTAAACGCAAATGCCTAAACTACTTGTGAAATATTGATGTTTAGAAAAACCGTATGTACCCTGATTTTAAGTGGGGAGGGAAAATAAACTCATAGCCAAGGGACAATGTGTTACATTACAGACAGACAGTTTATACCAAGTTACACAATTCATTTCCCCGCAAAATACAAACGGAGAGCCCACACTATATCACAACCAAGTATCAAGATACAAGCAACAGCACAACGGACTCAGTATACCATCTCAGTGCAGCGTTGCACAGACAAGCAAATGAAGACAGTGAATTAAAGCCAAAGGCATAAAGCTTGTGCAAGCAGTCTTGCCACTGGGCAGTCTTTTAACTAAGATCATAAACTCTTTCAACACAGTCTCAAAGTCACATATTCATAATAATTTAAGTGTGCCAAGTTGAAGCATGAAGCATATAAACAGGTCATAAGGTTTTCTTTGACTATTTTCAGACGAAATGTAAAACAATGAAATAAAATACAATTATCTTCAAATATTACAAACACATATATGATGATAATGGTCTGGTATTTTTCAATAAATTATTTAATCCTCATCTCATATTCTTTGGATTATGTGCATCATGCACTGCAGAAGTAAAAATACAATTTATGCAAAATTTATTCTCACCAGCCTCGGACATTACACTTCCCTGCCAGGTGTCTTCCACCTAGGTTATCACTTCTAGGTTACTTCCTGTTTGAGCATATAAGGACTTTATTAGACCTGTGCTCCCATTTCAGTTAAGATGTTTGTGTTTTGGTTAAACCATCCAATATATGGATCCATAAGCATCTTCTGAGTCCGATATATTGCATTAGTAAATATGGTTTTTAGTTAATACGTAATCTTTCATCACTCTTACTGGTTAACGTGTCTAAAATAGGTTCAAGGTGAACACATTTGGTCTTTAGAATAAATAGTGTATCTTCATAGTCTTTGCCTGCTGTTTATTGATAGATTAACCAAAAATTCTGTATAAATGTCTTATTTAAAACACTTTATTATTAACTATTTACAAAGTTGAAATAATTTATCAGTTAACTGGCAGCTATCTCATTCATTGTGCAACACTGTGGTTCTAAGGCACTGAAGTTTGACTTGTTGCACATTGCCCTCCAAAAGTATTGGGTCAGCAAGGCCAGTTCTTTAGTTTTTGAGATGATAGATCAGAAAATGAGATGATAGATTGGAATTTCAACTTTGTTTTCCTAATATTTACTTTTAGATGTGTTCATTTCCTTCAAATTAGATTGGATGGATTTCTCTGTAATGGATCTCCCACTTTTCTCAGCTACCTTTTCACCCATACACAGCTCTCAGGTCTTCATGTTGATTTATCCTTTTTTAAACAACAAAAGCAGCTTTTACACACAAATCCCAGGACTCAGATCAAGAATAGACATTCAGAGCTTTTAACTGTTCGATCAATCAATCTAACAGGGCACACCTGGGCATCAAATAACACCAGCCAGTTTTGTGTTCCAATATTTATGATCACTTAATGAATGGGTGACTTTACTTACAATGTGCAATTTTCTAATTTGTCTAACACATCTAGATGTAAATCTCAACACATGAAAATAAAATTCTGACCTTAAACCCAAATGTCATCAGTGTATAGCAAAAACAAATAAATGGCTTTTTTGTTCTAATACTTTTGAATAAGGCTGAATATGCGGGATCAAGCCCTAGCAGGTCATGCCTTAAAAAGAGCTGGGCATTGATACAGAGGGCATGATTACAGAGCATGATTAGCCACATAGAGCTGTAACTGAATAGTGGCAGGATACCACACAGATACATGATGTCATTCTTGAGTGAGGTGGGCCTATTGAGAAAATGCATTGAGCCATAAGATTGGGTTTTGTCAATGGAGCATGAGCCTAACTCATTCCTGCCATGTGTGTGTGTGTGTGTGTGTGTGTGTGTGTGTGTGTGTGTGTGTGTATATATATATATATATATATATATATACAC
>JAQMCW010000034.1:5622616-5632857 GCA_030068335.1 Chrysichthys cranchii
TTTGACTCAGAAATTTAGCACAAAAAATAAAAATGTACTACATAAACTTACAGTACATTTTTAATACATTAAAATATTTTTTTTTTTTTACCAGGGGCCTGTGAAAATGGAGGGACTATAAAAAAAAAAAAAAGTAACCCAATGTGATATTTTTGTTACAAGCCTTGAATGAAAGCTGAAATTCTATGCTTCAAATCACATCTTGATTGTGGCTTTCAAATCCATTGCAATTAACAGTGCAAAACTGGCACTGAGATAATCTCCAATCTACATGAAAGTCTCTTGTATTAATTCATTTACCTTGTATCAAAACTTGCAAGTATTTTCTTGGTCGTAAGTTGTCCCTGACACTCTACCATCCATTATGGCTGTTTTACTTGCCTTGAACTGTGTTGGATGTCACTTTAAAAAATTTAGAAGATAACTTTTGAAACAGCTCTACAAAACATGTGTCTGCGTTTTTTAAATTCCATCCTGATCATCTTGCTGGGGATTCCTTACTTATGGGGTTACCTGTAAAATATTTGCTGGTATTTTAGAGAGATGTATCTTTAAAACATCCAACACAATTATAACCGGCTATTAGGTTTTAGCCAAGCTGATTTACAATATCTGTAGCTGATCACTGAATCCTTGACATGTACCTGTCATAGACCTCCAGGCCCTCCTCCAGGCCAGGCAGCAGGCCTATGATGAAGGCCTGCAAGCTTGGCAGTAGAGCTTTCTGCAGAGGCAGGAAGTAGCGCTCATATAGGGTCAGCACAGCCATTTTCACAGACATCGCTGCATGGCCGAGCAGGGGGAACAGTCCTGAGCTACACAAACACAGGTTTGTTTGTTTTTTTTCTATGATGGAACAATACACCAACAATACATCCACAACCATCTCATGAATACACACAACCAATCAAAGACAATAATTCAAGACATTTGTTTTTCCATCCCAAAAAACTGACTTCATCCACCCTATTACAAGGAAAATCCCAACAACTGTGAACCAAAGAGTTTTCATAGCTCCTCAGGTAAAATGTTAGAAGCACACGGTCCTGTACTCCAACAGGATATATTTGCACACACCTGTAGATAAACAGATCTCTTGCCAGCCATTTTGTGCCAATGATTTTGAAGATGATCTCATAGGTCTCTAGTGCTTTGAGGTGGACGCCGCTGGGCAGAGCCGGGTGCAGGCACTGAGCCAATCTCTTTCCAATGATCAGCCGCCTCGGCAACAACGAATACTTCAGATTACTCTGGAGAGCCTAAGATAAAGGAAGGGATGGAAAGACTAAGTGAAACATTAAACATCAATTTTTTTTTACTTTTCAAGCCTAAAACTTCGTTCAGAAAGCAGCATTAGACGCTATAACGATAAGAATAAGACCTATACTAGCACATACAGTTTTGTAGGTAATTCTTGTTTTTTTACTGGGTAAACTCGATCAACAGTCAAGTCATAAAGTGTGAGAGCCAGAAAGAAAGAGAAAGAAACTCAGGACAGGACTTATCTGTAGGTTTCTGGCTATATTCACTATGTGTGTGCCGTGCCATTTAAGTGAAAATCAGTATGTTCCTTCATTACTAAAGGCCCTTATTAAAGAAGTGTGGAGGTGTCATATGGTTTGTGGACTTTCACTTCTCTGTATTAACTGGCTGTAAACTAAGCAAACTTCCTTCTACAGAAGGACTGCAAACTAACACCAGAGAGAAACAGATCAGTCAAGTCAGGCAAACTCGCATTGTTAACACAGGGAACTGAAATGGCATGCGAACAAATAGTCTCAGGTTCCTGATTCACAACTTAACTGAACTCCACCAAGTAAGTCTGTAAATTCCCACTTCTCAGGAAAGGAAATTTGAGTACAGAGAACAACTTGCAAAATTTAAACCGCTTGTATTACCCACAGAAATACATACAATAAAATAAGTGAGACAATGTCAGACCACATTTATACATGATCATTTTAAGTGCTTGTATTTGGGTATTTTTCAGATGCATTTAACCACATGCATTTACACTTGTAGTTAACTGCATCTCCAATTGGCCAGACTGAAATCACATAAATAGCAGAGAATCAAATAATTTGATACAAAACACCAACTTCCAGTGTGGTTCTTTGCTTTAAACTGTTTGACAAATAATAAAACAGCAGTGAGGTTATTCGTGTGGTTTTTAATCTCGCTGATGTATTTAAAACTGTTAACATCAGCATTCACAAAGTGCGTGTGTCTCATATTGGGAGCATGGGGAGACGTATGCCTTTACACTTGTATGGTGTGATAGATCAGTGTTTCTCAACCGGGGTGCCGTCTGGCATCCTCAGGGGTGCTGCAGAAACGTGGCTGTGTCATGTTAGCATGGGACTGACGGACGAGACGGGAGTTAAATTACTTAAAGTTTATTCACGGAGAGGCACGATATTTTAACTCCCCGTCCCGTCTCACGATATTTTAACGCCCCCCCCCGGTCTCACGATATTTTGGGGTGCCTTGAGGTTTTTCATTCATGGAAAGGGTGTCGCAACCTAGAAAAAGTCCGTCCGTCCTTCCGTCAGTCCCACGCTAACATGACACAGCCACGTTTCTGCGGCACCCTAGAAAAGGTTGAGAAACACTGTGATAGATCACATATAAATCTGTAGCAAATCTGTCTTTGGTTCATTTGTACTTCCATTTTTATGTGAATAATCCAGATACTTTTGATACTTAAGATGTATGAAAGAACCAAGTGTAAACGGGGTCTCACACATGGTGGAATTCAAGCATAATCTCTACAAAATACCTTTTATACAAAGTGGACAATTTTTATCAAGACAACTGAAAAGATACAAGAACAAGCCTCCTACAATAATATTGCAATAACAGTAGTATTTCACACGCACCAAATCATAACTTTCATGCCATTATATTCAGGAAGTGCACAAATATTTTCAACAGGATCAGTAGCATTTATATTACATGGTAGCCATTTATGGATGCTCCAATCGCTGTCCAGGCCTGCACAGTTGCAGATTTTGCATTAAATAATTCATAATTAATAATGTATTGGAAACATGCCATTCATTATTCACGGTCGTGGACTACAGAAAAACCTAGTGAACCTCACTCATAAATTTTGACCTTCAACTAACCTTATTGAGTTTTCCAAGACAAGAGATGAGGTCAGCCCACTCACTGGAAGACTCAAAATTGCGCAGTGCCTTTTCAATGACTGCTGCGTAACTACGGTAACGGTAGTCATTCTGAAGTTCTACCTCCTCGGGGTCCATCATGCCTTAGTACTGTCCCAGCATGCTCAGCGTCCGTCTGGCCGGCAAGAGAAAGGGGCATTAGCTAAAGCAGAATTTTATTTTATTTTTTTTAAATGAATGACATTGTATATCTGAATTCATGATATAAAGGAAAATGCAGTGTACGAATAAAATCGTTTTTGAAAGATGCAGTAAATGTAGTGACCAACTACGTGATAGAAAGGCAAAGAGAGTGAGAGAAATGCACAAAGGACATCAGAAATGACACCTTAGAATCATTTTATCTGCCATATAAAAATTATTCTTGGTATTTGAACACAACAAGATACATTCAACACACACACATATCTGAAAAGAACACACTTACACAAACCCTATACAATTCTACATTAGAGAATAAAATTCAGTAGAGGTAGAAAAAGCAGTTGGGTGCAGTTCAAGGTGCATTAAACAGAGTGGTACAATTGTGATATATAATAAATAATAGCAATGAAGTATCTGTTACTAATATTTAAAATAATAGTTAACAAGTAAATTACTACTACCCTTTCTACCACCACCACTACTAATTATTACTATTATTTTATAGCACAGGCATGTTTCCACATATCTATCTTTTTTTAACTTGACAACACTGCAACCAGAGCTTAAAGGGGCCAGCTCACCCTTCCCAGAATCCAATACTCCGTAAACAATCCGGCGATATCCTGTGACAAACATTTCAATTTGTAAAGTGAAACTGAAGACATTTTCTCAAGGTATTTATAAGTTAAATGCTTTTGATCTATTCGTTCCGATTCCATAAGTTCATTATGTATGCAATGGACCCATTTTCGGACTTGTCTGTCTCACAGGAGGCCTTGAAGGGAAGAAAAGCATATTTTTATATTATATTATATACATATTATAATGTATGACACATTAATGAAGAAAACGTTGGAGATCTGTTTCAAAGGGACCATAAACAGTGAATTTGTGGAGTTTCTGCTGCACAGAGAGCTAAAAGTGTGCTTTCAAACAATTCAATTTGGTGGATATTGGGAAGGGTGAGCTGGCTCATTTAACCCTGCTCTGGTACCATGAAAAAAAGTCACTTTCTTGATACCATGGGGTACATTTGATCATGGCTGTCCACATCACCCTTTTCGTGGTTGTAAAACACATTTATTTCTTCTTTCCCAATATAGTATCTGCATCAGTCTTTTTTTGGGAATGCATAGTGGACAAAAATACGACCCTCTTGTCGTTCTTTGAACAATGGACAAGAGAGTGAAATTGTTTGTTATTGCAGTGAAACTACATCTTCCTCTGAATCCAAGGAGGGATTCATCCACTGTGCACCCTGAACCTTGAAATAAGGGGGAAAAAATACCTTTATCACATTGAAGGTACTATGGGGTCAATTTTACCCCAGAGTTTAAATAAATCTAAATTAAAAAATAAGCGGAAAGACTTTGAAACTATTGAACATGTGTCACATACTTAGGAAAGCCTTACGTGAAAATACGTGGCAGGCAAGGTCACTAATCATGATAGTTTCCAAAAAAAACCAAAAAAACCCCAACATGGTCCAAAGAGGGCCGGGGTCACATAGACCCCATGGTACCAGACCAGGGTTAAACAGTGACTTCAGTTCATTTCATTACAATGTAAGAAAAGCATCTTAACTGTTAAACTGCATCATCTTTCATCATGTCTGAGTTTAAACAACAATATTTCATTAACTGAAAAAAGAAATGTTCCCCAAAAACAAGCCATTCAGTTCAGTTAAAATGAGGAACAGACTTACTTGCTGACTGACACATTGTGAAAATGCAACTTTGTGCTCGTCAATCTGACACTAGCAACAGATCAGCAAAAACAGGGCTTGTAACTGAATGAGGCCAGGGAGTAGCAGAAGGTTTGCAGATGTTAATGAGAAACATAAAGTAACATATTTTACACATGTTTAAAATCCAGGGTTTCCCATAGGAACAAAATACTATAAAAGGCAATTGATGCATTCGTATTATTGTGTAACGTTGCACACCTGCTTCACACGGGGCTGTGGGTGCTGACCTCTTCAATGAGGAGTAAACATGTGTCAGATAAAACTCTTGGTTCTACGCCTATTTTACATCCACTGAAGTCCAGTGCACAATAACAAATTATATACCCTTCCGGCAAAGAAGCCATTACATTTTTTAAGCATTTACTGTGCAGGTCAGGTTTCCCCTGAAGTCCACATCCGTCTTTCAAACACACACACTGTGTTTGGAGCTTAATTTCTCCCCATGATTGAGTAAATATATTATGCAACTTGTCTGTAGAGTCCTTAAGATTATTATAAACATGCATTACCACCACATGTGATCACAAAGTTTATTAGCTCATGAAATTAACCCTGGAAAACCCAGACCACATTATCATAATGGGAAAAATATCTCCACTGGCTAAAATGATACAGACTCAGTGAAATGAAAAACAGTTGTTGTTTTTTTTTTCTTTTAATTAACCCCTTCCTACTATATTATGAAATGGTCCTCCTGAGACCTCCTGGGATGTCCACTAATATCCACCAAACAATGAGTGGGATGAATATAAGAGTGAAATAAATATGTTCGGGTCAAAATGACCCCAGGGGTGCTACAGGGTTAAGCATAGTCTTTACAAAGGCATTTTTTTTTAAAGGAGAAGCAATTATCACAGTGTTCCTGGTATATATCTTGCTAGGACAATAAGTATTGTACAATAATAAATGCACAGGTTTTGTTCAGCCTATGCCATAGAGTGTCCTTTTGTGGTGAACCAGGCACTGATTATGGTAGGGTGTCCAGGAGCTAGTAACCCAAAAGAAGGGAGTCTAAGGGCCTTCAAACGTGTGTTTCAACTGTCACATTTCGGAAGATAAAGATAGCTATTTTAAAATAATAATAATACCTGTTGTATAACACCACAAATAATTGGTCTAGCTCTTCAGGCCTTGATGTTAAATTGTAGGTATCTGCTTAAGAAAGACAGGTATCATCATCTTCCACACACACACACACACACACACACACACACACACACACACACACACACACACGAGAACTAGTAAAAACAAAAATTAGTGTTTGCTTAGAAATGGGAACAGCTACTAAGTCAACAAGGGAAAAATGCCATGAATGATTCCTTCTCCCTGTCTCAGTCTATATCAGGGCTGACACTGGCTTTCTATCCTATTATTTTCATATTCAGAACTTCCAGCACCTTTACAAGTCACACTAAAAGACACAAATACACCAAATATTTTAGATTACAAAGACTGTGTTTAGAGAGAAGTCACTTGAATGCAAAATGAGTGTACCACCAAAAGCTAACAGACAATTTACTGCATGTTGTTCAGCAACTATGAACACAATCTTCAACGATTACACATAATATTCTCCTCAGTCTAGGATATTTGGAGCACCGAATGGCTGGTGTGGTGTCTTTTCTTGGATGCGTTACACTATCTGTCCAGGTTTGAACATTTTCTTGGCACAGAGAGCTTTACTTAATGTGTTTATCAGCCTTCCCCCATCCGGAGTGAGTAATACTAATTCCTCAAAGCAAACTAGTCACTGAAAGCACAACTACAAATGATGACTCTAAAATATGGATGATTATCAGTTGACAGAGGAGAGGCAGGGAAATGGAGAAGTATACGAATGGGAAGGAGGCTTTATCTGTCTTGGATCTGTTCTCTGCTTGGGTAGGATCAACTTTTGGGTTTCAGTGGACTACCTGTTTGGCTATGTTGACTTTAGTATTGTTTTTATGGGACTTGTGGTAGACTGATTTAATAACATTGTCCTTAGATTAACTATTAAGATGGCGTGGGGCAGCATGGTGGCCTCTCAGTGAGAAGGTCCAGGGTTCGAGCCCCGCGTTGGCACAAAGTCCAAAGATATGCACATTAGGTGGATTGGCTACCCTAAATTGTCCATAGGTGTGTGTGCATGTGTGTGCGTGCGTGCGTGTGCGCATATGAGTCGGGGGAGGGTTGGGTGTGGGGGGATAGTGACCTCACCCTGTAGAATACACTTAGCTACTTCGCTCAGAAGTCTGTATCAGAGGACATGAAGTGATGCAACGGTTGGACGACTACGCAATCAGATGTTGATGATTAGATTAAGAGTATTTTGTTTTTACTTCATTCTGTGATAAAAATGTGTGATGTATTTGACATACTATCACAGGGATGGAGATGAAGACTATTAAGCATTTCTTTACATGCCTCACATTTGTACACACACACGTCACACAGTACATCACTTGACTGGTTCAAAATGTCAAATGCACCAGCGCTAGGATACAGACCAAGAGTATTTCTTTGGATGGCTATGTTTCCAAGTCATGACACTGCTGCTTCATAGATTACACAGCAAAGTAATTTCAACATCTAGGCTACTTGTGCAGAGTAAAGACTACTGTACATCAGTATATTCATTGAGAATCATTAGAATACACTTTACGAAATGCCAGAATAATACAGGACCTAACAATTCTTTAGCAGACTGATACGGACAAAAAGTAACAGGATGACTTGTGTGTTTGTGGAGTTGGGAGTGACAGGTAATTCACAATAAAGGAGCTGTGCGCTACAAGACTTTATCGATACTGGGGCTGCATGATAATGATGCGTGAAGAGCATACTACTTGCATTATATTGTTACTTTCGACAATTTGACCCTGACTAATGATTTTTAATACACTGAAACACTTGATGTGATGAAACATTGTGAAAAATTGGCCTGCATGGATTTAAGATCAGCTAGCACGGTGTCAATCACACAAGCAAGGAAGAAAACATGCCTGAGTGTGCTGTCTTAGGAGAATATTAACAATCACAATCAAATTATTAAATAATGATGCATCATAATTTTATATATTTATAGTTGTATTGAATGTGGTGGTATGTTTGCGAAACAAGCCACCTCCTATTATCACTTACTTTATAGAAGCTATAAATAGCCATTCCTCCTCCTGACAGTGAAGACTTCATCCAAAAATGTAAAGTCTCTTCACAGCAAACTGTTATGTATGTTTATTAATCAGTTTGTGCAGAGTGTAGCATCAAGTATCTCTGTTAGTTGTTAATGATGGCCTATTAAAAAAGTTAATATAAACCTGTGAATCGCATTGCAGCCTGACTGCCGTGATCTTATAAAAAATAATGAATAACACATTTTAACTTTTCAGAATTTACTATATGGTTCATCTGTGGTATTAAACGTTTTAGGTTTTTGGTGGGCGAACGTCAGCTTTTCCAAATGAGGGTTGCTTTTGGCATTTTGATGAATCGTAGCGTGATTCAACAAATGTGTGGGGTTTTTTTGGTTAACCATGTGTGGATGCATGCATACACACATACATATATTATATATACACACACACACACACACACACACACACACACACACACACACAGTGTAACCTCTGGTCACGAACTTGATTCGTTCCGAGACTCTGCTCATGACCCAGTTTTTTTTGCGACCCGAATCAATTTTTCCCATTGAAATGAATGTGTTTTAGCCTCAAAAACATTTTTAAAGTGAATTATGGGTTCATGTGTAGCAATAGAACATAGAATAAAATGAAATTACCTAATTATAGAAAAATAAACCTAAATTAAATAAACAGATGATTTTATTGTGTGTTACCTTTGCGGTGGATACGTAGTTGCTGGCGTAGGTGGACGGTGGCAGAGGGATATGGTGGCAGTTCTCATGTTTTGTGATTATTTCTTTCTTTATTTCAACTGTTATATGCTTAGGCTTCTTACTCTCACTAGCATTTCCACTTTCTTGGGGCCCATAATGAAGGCTTATAGTGCAAAAATCCAGAGAAAACACAATGGGGGGAAAAAAAAAAAACCTTGAACACATTCACACCACGAGTGCTTGACCGGAACTGAATGTTTGTAGGGCGGAGCGTGTGTGAAGCGGTGGCGGAGGGATATGGCTTCTTACTCTGACTACCGTTTCCACTTTCCTGGGACCCATAATGAAGGGTTATAGAGCAAAAATGCAGAGAAACACAACGAAAAAAATCCTTTGAACATTTTTTTAATGAGTTTTAAGCACAGAAAAAAAAAATCAAAGTTTGAACAATCCTTAATTATACAAAAACTTACTATAAACAACCAAGACAACTAACCTTGCATGAGTCGACTTCTGGCGTTAAGGAAGTGAGGAGGAAGATAGGCAGGGAGGAGGTTACTATACAGCGAATGAATGTGCGTCTGACTGATTAAAGGGACATGTGCTTCTTTGTTAGTTGCACAATACGCAAACAGAAAATGGGAAAACATTAGTACATATGAAGAAGGGGAAAATGGCTGGGGCTGTGTTTGTTCGGCACTCAATTATGTGGTCGGGACCAGATGCAAAATTTTGCCAAATTTTGTAGTCGGGAACCGATTTGTTCATCTTCGGAGTTGTTTGTGACCAGAGGTTCCACTGTATGCAAGTTCTTCCCGAGTTGTGATACCCCAACTTAAGATTTTTTGAAGTTATGATGACAACTGCGATGTGCTAAAAATTGTAAAATATTTAGAAAATATTTAAAATTCGCGGGCAGGCATCACTGGCAGGCAAGCATAACAGCATAGGACATTCAGACGGCACCCCAGAAGTGCGCAGACGGCACCCTGGAAGAGTGCGGACAATGCCCGGCTCACTCGTCTCGTGTGATGGCTCACTCTGTCCCGCAACTCAGTGTTATCGTATATTGGTGTACTGTACAGTGCATTACTACGTGCATTTTGGTGTGCTTCAAGAGCTAATTTTAATTCAAAAGCATGTCTTCTACAGGAAAAGACTCCTGGGTAGACTAGACTAAGCTAGACTAAGATACAGTCGTAGTCAAAAGTTTACATACAGTTATAAAGAACATAATGCCATGGCTCTCTTGAGCTTCCCGTTACTTCTACAACTCTGATTTTCCTCTGATAGAGTGATTGGAACAGATACTTCTTTGTCACAAAAA
>JAQMCW010000034.1:5721536-5737721 GCA_030068335.1 Chrysichthys cranchii
GATAAAAACAGTAATTAATTAGATTACTCGTCACTAAAAAAATAACGTCGTTAGTAACGCCGTTTAATTATAACGCCGTTAGTCCCATCACTGGTCATTGGAGATGGGCATTTCCTGCATTCCGGCGTCTATTGGAGACCGGCGTCTATTTGTCGTGCCGTGGTTTTAGCCCGGCGTTTATTGGAGACGGACGTCTATAAGAGACAGGCCTCTATTAGAAGATATACGGTATTTGTTCAAACATAGAACACAAACTCGCGATTTGATTTTCCAGCCGTGTGTGTGTGTGTGTGTGTGTGTGTATAAACGCGCACATTCTCTCTCCCGCATATTGACTTACCCAATACACAAAACAAAACCACAACAATAATGTAAAGACACACCCAACACCATAGTTGTATAAAAATAGCTTCAAAGTTTATATTTTTCAAACATACAGACTGCGAGACAAAAAAGATGGCGGTCTGGTCGCCGTCTGGAGAAGCCTTAAGCACCACCCCAGTCGGAAAGCTGATAGGCTTAGCCTAGCCTACCGAGGAGTCTTTTCCTGTAGGAGACATGCTGGGGTGTTTAGAAGACATGGTTTTGAATAAAAATTAGCTCTTGAAGCACACAAAAAACATGCGGTAATGCACTGTACAGTACACTGATACACAAAGTAACTTCGTGAGTTGCGGGAGAGAGTGAAGCATCACGCAAGGTGTGTGATGCGTACATCTGGGCATCGTCCACGTACTCCCAGGTGTCATCCGAAGGTATCGTGCCTCAGATGCTGTTGCACTGGCCTGCCAGCAATGCCTGCCCGCGAATCTTAAATATTTTACGGTTTTTAGCGTATTGCAGTCGTCACCCTTACTTCGAAATCGTAAGTCGGGCCATCCTAACTAGGGGAGTATATTGTTTGAAATTGAGATAAAGATAATATATGTTAATGGGTTATACAGTAAAATTTTATTTCTGAATTGTTTTATAAACCCCAAATATGTCCCGGGTCAGTTTGTCCCGAGGGATACCAGAGGGACCAAATAGTGCAGACAATAGAGAAAGGTTAATATCCATTTGGGATTGTTTGAACAAAAAAGTGTGGATTTGTATTGGAGCAGTCTGAGTTAGTTTTGTGCATATAAGAGACACGTGGTTTGTAAATAAGTTTCACCTAGTAGGGTGAAAAGACGGAGGTTTGGGGACAGTAGATTTGGGGTAATCACAATCCAATAGGTAGGATGGTAACTTTTTTTTATGAGATAAAGTGTGGAAAATCAGCATAAGCGCTTTGATCAGCAAAGAGAGTGGATACGCGTTGTGTTGTGTGGGGGTGTGTGTTCATCTCCTCTCTTTCTTTTCCCATTCTGTATTTACTTTTGTTGCATTGCAGGTGCGCAGCACACATCACTGACTGACTCACTGTTTCTCTCTCCCTGCAGATATGGAGTGGTGTCGGCTACAGACTGGATGACATTGCTGACCTGTCTCTGTCCCACCTTCTGACTGCCCTGTTACCGTGACAACCCTTGCTGAGGACACCAGCGGGACTCCGTCCTTTTTATGCGCTCACCTCCCATTCTCTCTTGTGCACCTGTACACTCTCTGTCTTTGGCTGTTTTTGTATTACTTGCTCCCTTCCTTCCCCTCTTTCCCTCTCCTCTCCTCTCTTCTTTTCCCTACCTCCTCCTTCTCTTCCTCTCCTCCCTCTCTCTCCTCTGATCTTTCCCTCTGCCCTGGGAGAGCCCCACTTTGAGAATTTCGACCTTAGGCGAGAAGCTAAGATGAGCTGGCTGAGTCGTATAACTCCCAGGGGTCCAGACGGGCGGAACAGTCGCAACGTTGCCCCATCTAGCCCGTGCACTGCCGACCCCGAGACATGCCTGATGGTGTTTGAGAACCACTGGAGACAGGTAATGGATGCACAAAAACTTTTGTTTGTAGTCTCAATTTCTGCTTTCGTACTTCATATAAAATATCTGGCCAATTGGAGAACAAAATGAAGACTGTGTGTGTTTGAGTGTAAGAGCCAGGCTTAGGACTAGACTGTGAATTGTCTGCACAGTCTTGGTGTATATTCTTGTATATTCTGTTATACCTGTGGTCCCGGCCATGCCTTACATCCCTTTTTTCGTAGCTCCCCCAGGTGAAATACACTTTTCCTGTTTTCTATCAACATAACCATAAATGGGATTTCTCACCCACCCGCCAAGTAGGACAAAAAATATTCTCAGCATTCTTTTCTAAACTGAAACCAGTTGCAAATCCCTTCTAAGGCACTAGTCAGCTTTCTGATAAAATCTGTTGAGTGCCTCTGGATTTCAGTTCATAGATTAAACAATATTGGTTAAATTTGTTAAGGCCAGTTGAGGAAGTAGGAGGCACATACTTATGACGTCAGATGGCAGTGATGAGGTAACAGTGTTCGAGGAAGCACAAGTATCTTGATCCAGGAACATAATCTGTTCGTCCAAGCATGACCATGCCAGACATTTCATCTGTTGTAGAAGAGTTCAAGGTGGCAGAGTGCAGAGTGGTGAAGATGTTCAGGGACTCCACTGATGAGAAGGTCCAAGGCGCAGATGTCACTACACGATCAGAACACAAGACAAGAGACCGCAGAAAGATATGGTTCAAGCTGAGATCCAGCAGCTAGAGGAGGAGGGAAGGATATCTCGAGCTGTGGAGCTTGGATCACAGGGAGCCTGGACGAAGTGGGACCTGCCAAAATGCAGGATTACCTGGTTAGAACTTTGGCATCTAGAGCCCTTCCGTATCTCATTCTTGCTCCACTCAGTGTACAACACCCTCCCAACACCAACAAACCTGCACATGTGGGGACTGAGGGAGGACCCTCTGTGCAGGCTTTGCGGAGAAAGAGGAACAATGGCGCACATACAGGCTGGGTGTAAGACTGCTGTCAGCCAAGAAAGATATCGTTGGTGCTATGACTAGGTCCTCAGGACACTGGCCGACATCTTGGAGCAGGAGAGACATAAAAGGCGTCAAGCCCACATGCGTCCAGCTCCATCCATCCAATTCATCAGGGCAGGGGAGAGACCACCCTCCTCCAAGAAAACCACAAAGGGCCTCCTGTATACAGCACCATCATGGGAGATGAGAGTGGACCCGGGGAGGAAACTAATTTTCCTCAGGTTGTCCAGACCCCCCTGAGGCCTGACACGGTCATATGGTCCGAGGAGGCCAAGAAAATCATCCTGATCGAATTGACAGTTCCATGGGAAGACTGATGCAATGAGGCCTCAGAATGCAAAACTGTCAAGTATCAGGGCCTGGTCCAGCAGTGCAGGGACAAAGGGTGGCAAGCCTGGCTATTCCCGGTTGAGAGTGGATGTAGGGGCTTCCCTGCACAGTTGGTCTGGAGGGCCCTATCAGCGTTAGGAATTATAGGGAGGGAGAGGAAGACAGCTGACCGTAGTTTGGTTGAGGCAGCGGAGAGAGCCTCTTGCTGGTTATGGAGTAGGAGGGAGGAGGTAAGCTAGAAGCCAGGAGAAGAAAGCCAGCTAGAGGGCGCTGTAGTTTAGGGTCGAAACGCCCAAGGAAAGTTGGACAACACCTGATGACATCTTCTCCTGGCCGAAGGCGCCAGTCACTTCTCGAGTGACTGTAGAGTTTGCAGTTAGTGTAATTCATCACTAGTGCTTGGTTTAAGTGTGTTGGGAGCTGAGACAGAACAAAAATGTAGAGTATCTGGAATTGTAAGAATGTGAGAACAGGGCAGGGAAACACATTCCCCTATTAGATTGTATCCATTGCATGGTTGCTATGATTAAATATAAAAGAGTGTTTGTGCTCTTTGTGTTCCAAGACTGTTAAAAAAAAATTTTTTTTTCTTTTTCTGGTGCTATATTCTTACATCTTGACATATTTAAGTAACAATAATACCCATCTTGTGCATTAGCTGTCACATACTTTTAACAAGTAAATTTGAACAATTCTGCATTTCTCTGCACAGGTAAGTAGTGTGTGTCTTGTATGCTGTGTTAATCCTAGTGAAAAAAAGACACTTTTGAATAAATATGATAGACAGCCATTGTGTTTTATAACATTCTGCTGCTTAAAGCCTGAGGCAGTCAACAGTGCTGCTGTTTTTCTCCTCTTTTCTGATCCTCTGTCTTAAATCCACATTCAAAGGTGTCCTGGGTGTTGGAGCAGAGGGACTCTGTGGCTGGCGGAGCTGATGATTTGACAGCAGTGAGGAATCACACTGATCAAATGCTGTGTCTGCTTGCAGAGGAGAGACCTGCAGGTGGCGACAACGATCCGCCAGGTTCAAAATAACCCACTAACACGCCAAATGCCATGTGTAGGCCATCGAGCACATCTGTGATTATGTGATGTATTTTATACTGTGAAGTCGCTGAGTAGGTGCTAAAGAACATGTTAAATGTTTCATCATTGGAAATGTCTCAAGTCGAGAAGATATTTGTATTTTGAACCATATTAGCTTTGGTCAAAAATAAAACAGCACATTTAAACCTAGGAAATATGCAAAAACTAAAACGAACTGATAAAAGGCATCAATAGGAACTGCGTAATCTATGCATTAAACTTTAGTCTAATAACCGTGTTGCTATTATTACATCCCCTGCTCAGCTTTGGGCCCTATTCTGAAGCTGGTGGTGTCTGAGAACATCTTGGAGCGACTGGTACAGTGGCATGTGCGCCGTGGTCTGGATCCTGACAGCCAAACAGCTCTGCTAAAGTTATTTGAAATGCTGATTGGCCAATCCCATCAGCCCTTGCTCCAGAACAGCGCGGTGCTGCAGCCGCTGCTCATCCTGTTGGGAGCCTGTGTAGACCCTCAGCTCGGCTGCCCACCTAACCTGGAGGCCAGCCTCGTACTGCTACTCAACCAGGTGTGTGTATGTTTGGGTTAGATTCAAATCCTTGAAAGAAATTATTTTTTTTATTTAAATACAGTGGGACCTCAGCTCACAAACTTGATTCATTCCGAGACTCTGTTCATGACCCGATTTGTTCGCAACCCAAGTCATTTTCCCATTGAAATTAATGTAAATACAATTAATGTGTTTCAGCCCTCAAAACATGTTTTTTAAAAGTGTATTATGGCTTTATGTGTGGCAGTAAAACATAAACAAAATGAAATTAATTATAGAAAAATAAACCTAAATTAAATAAACAGATGATTTTAGTGCATGTGACCTTTGCGGTGGATACGTAGTTACTGGCGTAGGTGGACTGTAGCGGAGGGAAATGGTGGCGATTCTCATGTTTTTTGTGATTTCTTTCTTTCTTTATTTCAACTGATCTACGCTTTTAGGCTTCTTACTTTCACTACTATTTCCGCTTTCTTGGGACCCATAATGAAGGCTTATAGTGCAAAAATGCAGAGAAACAACGAAAAAATGCTGTGAACATTTTTTTAATGAATTTTAAGCAGAGAAAAAAAATCAAAGTTTGAACAATCCTTAATTATACAAAAACTTACTGTAAACAACCAAGAAAAGTATGAGTCAACTTCTGCTGTTAAGGAAGTGAGGAGGAAGATGGGTGGGGAGGAGGTGACCGTACAGCCAGTAAACGCACATCTGGCCGAGACCGATTAAAGGGACACGCGTCTTTGATAGGTGCTCAATGCACAATTGCGTAATATGCAAAGCAGAAAATGGGAAAACATTGGCACGTATGAAGTGGAAGGGGAAAATGATTGGGGCTGTGTTTGTTCAGTACCTGATCATGTGGTCGTGACCAGATGCAAAATTTTGACGAATCTTTTGGTCGGGAACCGATTTGTTTGTGTTTGGAGGCCTTCGTGACCAGAGGTTCCACTGTATACAGAAGTTTCAGTAAAATTAAACCAGATGCATTTTCAGTTTTATATTTTAAGCAATTTTATTATGAAACCTGTCACATATATTCAGCGAATTCATTACATGAATGATTTACATCATCATTTACAAGCTTACATATCCTTGATTTGTAAATATTACTTATTTACATAAAAACTGTGATAAAGATAAAACTTATTGAGTGTTTAAAATAAATGTAATAATTGTTGTAACAAAAAGCTTGGATAAACAGGACATTTGTTGCTATGCAGTAAAAATATAATGGCTGAAATTAAGACATCCTTTGGGTTACAAAGAACACACATTAATTTGAAGTCAAGCTTTTGGTTAAGGTTACTGCTGGAGTATAGCTCACTTTCTCCTCTGTTTGACCCATTTATTTGGAATTGCGTCAAGTAAATTCTTGTTGTGTGTATATATATATGTTTTTTAGGTTTGTGTGTCCATGGCAAGGCAGCCTGCTGTATTGGAGCTGCTGTTCAGGTGTGGTACAATACAGCAGGGTCCTACAAACCTGTTGATCTTTTCTCTCTTGGTACCGTTTATCCATCGAGATGGAGCTCTGGGACAACAAGCTCGCGATGCCTTGCTTTTGGTCATGGCTACCTCTGCCAGCAACCACGCCGTGGCCCGCTACATCACTGAGAACTCCTACTTCTGTCCGGTAGGTGTGCGTGCATGCGTGGGCTTGTCCGTTGAAAAAAGTGTGGAAGAAAATGGTTTTGTAATTATCTTATTATAAGGCTTATTCATGGCCGGCTTGGAAAATGCTTCACATAGTGAAATTCGGACCTTTTCTCGTACAGTCTCCTCCGAATGTTTTGTAAAGGCAAGGCCAATACTTCTGAGGACATCTGGGTTTGAGATCAAAAGATGAATATGAGACCAGATCAGAATTCCAGTTTTCATTTCCTCATACTTGCATATAGATGTGTAAACAACTTGGAACAAGGCACCTTTTGTTCGAACCCGCCCATTCGTCAAGTGACCAGAAATGATTGTGGTTTAAATGATTAATAGCACAGAATGTCTTCACTTGGTTTAATCTCTATAGGTGAAACACAAAGCCTGCATTTGTTGTTAAAAAGGATAAACCCATATCAAGACCAGAGAGGTGCTTATGGAAGTAAAGTAAACCCTTTTGAAACTGAGAAAAGAGGAAATATTGTATTACACATAGCCAGTACAACAATTTGAAACTTATACTAACAACCAGACATCGAATTGGTTGGCCAAGGCAAACAATAGCAGTTGATGACAAATATTGTCAGAGCTGTGAAGAAAAATCCAAATGCAGCAGTCAGTGACATCAACAACCTCCAGAGGGCAGGGGTGAAGGTATCACAATCCGGCACTCAGGGAAGCCTTTGAGGGCAGAAATATATAGGCTATACCACAAAATGCAAACCACTTTTAGGCAGTAAGAATCAGAAGGCCAGACTGGAATTCACGAAGAAATACAGAGATGAGCCACAATGGTTCTGGAGCCAGGATTAACCTCTTCCAAAGGGATGGAAAGGCCACGATGTGGTGAAAGACAGGTTTGTGATCCAGAATATACAAGTTCATTGGTCAAGCATGGAGGAGGTAGTGTCATGGCTTGGGCTTGCCTTGCACTAATCTTAACTGATGATGAAGCTCAGGGGTTAAGACGTTGGACAACTGATCAGAAGTTTGTGAGTTCAAATCCCAGCACCACCAAGCTGCCACTGCTGGGCCCTTAACCCTCAACTGCTCGGTTGTAGAAATGAGTTAAATGTATGTTGCTCTGGATAAGGGCGTCTGCCAAATGACGCAAATGTAAAGGTTTGCCATTTTACAGAGAAATGCATCCAATCTAATCTGGAGGAATTTCAGCATGCAACAGGACAATGAAGCACAGGCCAAACACAACAAGGACTTCATCAGAAGTGCAATCAGAAGTGCAGTGTTGTAACATTGTTTAACGTTTTAAACTGGTCAAGTCAGTCACCAGACCTTAACACAATTGACCATGCGTCTTACCCCCTGAGGAAAGAGGAAAAAAAACCCCACATATATCTGCTCCTATACTTTTGCTCACCTAAAAATTGGGTGTTCTGTCACCAAAGGTACCATCCCATGTGTAGTATAACATGTCTAGGTGTAAATATGAGGAAATGAGAGCTGAAATTGTAATGTCATGTCATAATTAAACTCAAATGTCTTCAGTGTAAAGCAAAAACGTCAGTCTTGGCCTTCCTGTTCTAGTATATTTAATGGTATGTATATAATGCTCTAAAAACTATAGGTTTTACTGAACTGTTTTTTTTTTTTTGCATGTGCTGTATCTATACCTCCAATATTGAAAACAGAGAAAACTGCATTTAAAGCTTCCTTACCGATGCCAGTGAAGAACGCAAACATGGCCATTGTGTAAAAGTACCGGCAGTTTTTAATTGAAATTATTTAAATGGAATTTGTAATTAAGATATACAAATTAGAATCATCTTTATAGTATATTTTTATTCAAAACATACAGACTAACAGGCTATTCAGAAGCAGTCATTCCATGTTTAAAAATCATATCCTTTATTTTTTTGGTAAAGGCCAAACAGCATTCATAAACTGTTTGAAAGCATTGTAGTGGTTGGTTTATCGAGTCTTAGCTCGATTAGGCTCAGCTCGATTTATCTCAAACTGATTTATGATCCTAAGCTTACACACGCAAACACTCTGGTTTTCTCTATATTTGTAACTTGATCTTTATCTTCAGTAACCACGTTACCCCGCTCAGGGTTATCGTGGATCCGGAGCCTATTCCAGTAACACTGGGCACAAGGCAGGAGAATTAACCCTGAATGGGTTGCCAGTTCGTTGTATGCACGATTAGAGGCAATTTAGCATAGCTGATCGGCCTACCTGCATGTTTCTGGATAGTAGAAGGAAACTACATGTAAAAAATAATAATAAATAAATAACAGAAATAAAGTTTTGCAGTGAGAAAGGATCAATTGATCATCATGGACACCAGTCTCTGTCTCAACAATACAAACAAGCTGACCTGGAATTTTTAATCGGTAACTCTATGCCCTACTAGGTACTAGCAACGGGCCTCAGTGCACTCTATTCCTCTCTGCCACGGAAGATTGAGGTGCGTGGTGATGACTGGCATGCTCTGCGGAGGGAAGACTGGATGGGCGTGTCCTCCCTGGTCCTCTTCATGAACAGTCTAGAGTTCTGTAACGCCGTGGTGCAGGTGGCACACCCACTCGTCCGCTGCCAGCTAATCGACTACCTCCACAATGGCTTCCTGGTACCAGTCATGGGTCCTGCCCTGCACAAGGTGAGACAGATGTCTTAGGGCCGGACACCCGACTGAAAATGTACTTCTTAAGAATTGGCGTATGTTTATATGTAATGTGTCTGATATTAATTATGGTCAAAGAACTAAGGGGTTTGTAATAGCACTGACTAGTTACTGACCACCATTGCTATGAAAAAATATTATAATTCTGTTTTCTCCATTCTTCTTCACTCCAGTCATCTGTGGATGAAATGATAGCAAGTACGGCATATCTGGACCTATTTCTACGCAGTGTCACAGAGATGTCCCTCCTTAAGACCTTTCTTCGCTTCATACTGCTGCATCGTCATGACAATGACACAATCCTCGACACACTGCTGACACGCATCAGCAGCAACTCACGGGTAGGTCTGGGCCTCTGGGAATTCTGGTAAATCTGAAATCTGTCTGGATTTCTTTTCCACTGGGAGAGGAGCTGTTTCCTATACAGCTGTCCAGTTAGCTCTGGAACCAGCAATGCCTTCATGTAGTTTTAAAATAGGTGGCAGTGCGTAGTAACTTTCTTTGCTTCTGTCACTCTGTAGCTGTGCATGGTCTCTCTCAGTCTCTTCAAGACTTTGCTCTCCCTCAACTGTGAAGACCTCATGCTCCAGCTTGTTCTCAGGTGTGTGTGCGCGCCACACATATGCAGTTACCTACATTCCTCTGAGATCCTGAAAATGCTTTCAGTGCTCTGTAGTATTTAAACTGCCGTTTCGTGTTTAGGTATCTGCTGCCTTGCACACATGTGATGCTGAGTCAGCGGCGTGCAGTCAGAGAGACTGACCTCTACGGCAAATCAGCCGATAAGTTCCTGTCTCTCATCCCAGAATGCTGCCGAATCACCACATCAGCCTGCAATGAAAAGGAGGAGGAACCTGGCTTCTGGGGCAAAGGTAAGCAAAGAAGGGGTGGTAACTATAGCCAAAATTGTTCTACAAATTGGGCGTGTCACCACAAAATGAGTCCAGTTGATCAAATAATAAAGTAATTTTATTGCATTTTCTAAATCAGTTAATTATCTTTATCTGAAAACAGTTAACTGTCTTTAAAATAAGGGGGCATTTGTTTAATTTGGCGCAGCCAGTCCAGAGAAATTGGCAAAAATGTTTAAGGTGTCATTACCTTAACCGAAAATAGTTTGTGGAAAATCAGCTGTAAACATTTATTTGGCCTGCAAAGTCATATTTATAGGTTGGTTTACAATATAATAATTTGTGAATAATTTCCCATTATAGATTAAGCAATGTATTAACAGCAAAATGAGAAAAATAATATGCAGGTCTGTGTTTTAAAAAAAAAAAAAATTCTTATTTGAAATTACTATATTTTGGAATGATCTTTTGTGACACTGGTCTCATTTTGTGGTGACACCCGAAATATTGGATGCCAACAGTATATTCATGGTATGCCCTGCAGAGGTCTCCAGACTACAGCCTGCAGGCCATATGTTGACAAATTAATATTTTTTCACTGAATTCAGTCTGTGTTTGTCTAATTTATCAGGAGTCGGTGACTGTAATGAAGGAGTATATGAAATGTTACTCCTTTATTATGAAATGAAACGAACCATCATTCTTTCAAGTTGTTTGCTGCTGCTGAGCAAGCTATGTTTAAACTAAAAGAAGGTAGCGTTCTAAAGAAGTGCCTCCTGAAATTTGTTGCTATAAGGTGCCCAGAAAAGAAGCAAGAAACAATGTCACTCAGGCAAATTGCCAATTTGGCAACCAAAATAAAGTAGCAAAGTATCTGTCTGTCTTTTTGTATTGTATGTATTGATAGCACTGATACTACAGCCACAGCTCAGCTGTTAATTTTTGTGGTTCATATGACACTAAATAAGAGCTGACTGAGTCCCAACTTTGTGATATTCTCCACCAGCCTTACCCTTTACTTGAAAGCAGTTCTTCAGTCCATGGTCCATCGTCATGGTTCTCATTAGAATTATAAAAATTATGCTAAAGGCTTATTCACACAATGCTCTTAAATATTCATCCAGAAAGTGCTTAAAACCCACCTATTAAGTGGTAATATGAAAGAAAATGCAGTGCTAGTGGTGGTAATCAAGTAGGTCTGTTATTTCTTTCTTCTTACTATTCCAGAGGGTGTGTGGCCCATGAGTGGATATTTTATTCTCCATCAGGCCCCGAGCAAGAGCTTGGATACCACTGTTTTATAGCGAACAATCCAGAGGCGATGGTGGCAAATTTGTGTGAAGATTGTTCTAGCTCTTCATAGCCTATTAGAAAGTGTAATTTGTTTGTCATCAGTCACAACACTGAGTGTAATTGGTCTGGATACTTCTTGTAGATCACAGGCTCGGCTGGAAACACAAACCAGCCGTCCATTTCAGCACCTTTTTTGCGCATTTCAAATCAGCAGGCATAATAATCAGCATGCCTTCACATCAAATGCAGCTGTGCCTATGGGGAGGTTATAGAACTGTGTCTGGTGGTTATTATGGGTGCTAATTTTAAAGATTCAGAAACGGTGATTGACTTTCCGTGTCCTGCCTGAATCGGGGTGAAGCAATATTAACACCTGCTCTCTACAACCACACTGCCAAACATGCAGCAGTATCAATTTACATATTAAGGAAAATGAATCTCTCTACTTTGTAGTTTTGCTCTCCATGATGGAAAAGTTATTAGAAAATCTCTAAATTTCTACCAGTGTCTGATTTATATATTGGAGCACTCTTTACCACTCAAGATCACTTTCTGTTTTGTGTGACCACTGACTATAAAATAACTTTTGGCTGTTAATTAATCTGATATTAATCATTATAAGCAGTATCTGTCATTAAAGTGTCTCTTCCCTTATTTTTATTGTAGGGTTGGGAAGCCCCACTTCAGAGTCTCCCATTCATGCCAAGCCTAGCACTCCATCCCGCTTGGCTCTCTTCATTCGCCAGCAAAACTCAGGCAACTCGTCCTCTACTGCTGCTTCTGAAAACAGTCCCTCCTCTCCTCGGGGCAGCATTTCCACACCATCCCCCAACAGCCCCATGCATCAGCCTCCAGATGCTTCAGAAGCTGAGTCTGGTTACCTGGAGTACCTCAGAGATGCACGGCGGGGCATTGAGCTCTGCTCATGGGCCTGTCGGGACTGGTCAGCCCCTTACGACGGCGAAAACCCTTCCCCCAACTCGGCACCACCTCCACCACAGCCTCCCACATCTAACCCATCTCTCAATATGGTGCCTGAGCACTTCTCCATGCAGCAAAGTGGGCTCAAAGACAGCCAGCAAAGGGCAGCCATAGTGGCAGCAGCACGTGCTGAATGGAGCAGCTCAGACAGAAACAGTGGAGAGTGGGATGTAACAATCAGTAAGAACTGCATCAGCCTCACACCTCGCAGCAAGAAACGCAGCTTGTTGCCTAATTCTGTTTCTTTGCAGCCTTCATCATCATCATCATCAATTTCCTCGTCGACAGTTCCGCCGCTAGGGCCTGGAGAACCTGCAGGTCGCCAGCCCCACACACCTCCACATCGAGCACTCTATAACGGCACTGGACAGGCAGAGGAGTGTGTGGATATGTCTGATGGGGGGATGGAGGTGAAGAAAGTAAAGAGAGATGCAGATGTTGGTGGAGAAGTGGAACCATTAGGCATCAATGGAGGGGTGGGCGTTGGAGCTGCAGAATCCAGTCTTCCTTTGCACGGCGAGTATAGTTCGGTAACGAAACCATCTCAGGTGCAATCGGCTATGCTTCCACACCCACAGTCAAGCCCAGCTAACTTGCAGTCCTCATCCCAGGAGTATCAGTCCAGCGAAGGACAAAGATTAACTCCAGCCTTGAGCTCGACTGAAACCTTTATCACCACAAGCTGCAGCAGCCCAGGGCTGGAGTCGGTCGAGAGCCTGATCGATGAGCTGCTAGAGCAAGCACCATCTGAGCCATTGTCTGAAGACGCCAATGGCCAGGGCATCAGCATCGAAGCATTCCACCAAGAGTTAAGAGAACTAGAAGAGCGAGTAAAGGGAAGGAGAGTTCACAAACGAAGCACTGATGAGTTCATTCAAGATCCTCTATCTAATCCCCCTGATCCAAACCGGACAGGTGAGGAGTGCCCTTCATTGGAGACAGAGAAGGGAGCTGAAGAATCCAAGCCTGAAAGCTTCACCCCAGCTGTGTTTAGCCCAGCACGACTCCTTGGACAACCTCAAGCACAACCATACATAGGTAACTAATGGAGATTTGTATACTTGTTATTTTCCCTGGTTAAGATTTGTCAGTACCTCGACAAGCAGATTGACTTGAATTAAACAGATCTTCCACTCCATCCACGTTGTGTCCTCAGGTCCCTTTTTGACGGTGCTCTTTTCAAAGCTGGAGAACATGATGCAAAATTCTTTGTATGTGAACATTCTACTGACGGGCATCATGTTTCAGCTTGCCTGCTACCCTCAGCCTCTCCTCCGCTCCTTCCTTCTCAACACAAATATGGTGTTTCAGCCTAGTGTGAAATCTCTCATACAGGTATGAATTTACTGGACACAAGAGAGTCTTAATAACCACACAGCACAGCAAAGTGGCAGAGTAACACAGTGTAACAAAATGTCTGATCCCACTGATACCATAACAGTCCAGCACATTTCAACTGATAGTGTGTTACTTAAAAACACATTAAATAAGCTTTAACAAAATACTGTTCATTTCAGCACAAAACCACAAGAACTTGTGAACAAATTGTAATCTAAATCTTGTAAATGTTGTTACATGATGTTGCAGATAATAATAATAATAATAATAATAATAATAATAATAATAATAATAAGTGTTACTTTTGTTTCATGTGATGAAATCTGTTTTTCTTTCTGTCCAAAGTCTTCAAACTCAAGGCTAAATGTAGCTCCTAACTGACCTGTTTAGGGGAAACACTCAATTATTTTTAATTTTAGTGGGGTTTTTTCTGTTTTTTTTTTTTTTTTTTTTTTTTTTTCCTCCAAGAACAGGCACGAAACCTGCGGAAAGTTTCAGTGCAGAGTGCCCCATAGTTGCTGTTTCTCTGATTCTGTAAATATAATCCGTGGGTTTAAAATCAAACAAAAAATTACCTTGACTATTTAAAAGTGAATTCGTGCTGTTTTTTTTTTTTTTTTTATAACTGTATATCGGCCGTTATCCGCTGATCTACAAGGCTACTTTTCACAATGTCATTCCAAGCTGAACATTTTTTTTTTAAATAAATGTTTCTGCAATTCTTCAGCTCAGCAATCAGTTAATTTTTCTTATGAGCTTTTTCAAGATTGTGTTTGTTAGAAAAAGAATAGATTTTGATTCTGTGTAAAAACTCTTTTGTACATTTCATATTGTTTGAAACCATTTTTTCACTTGAATTCACAAGGACTAATACGTTACTTTTTTGAGCTTTGTTGCTGGACTGCATTTTGCTTTAACTCAATGTCATTTAGTTTTATTTTTCTGATTATGCCCAGGTGCTTGGATCTGTAAAGAATCGTATTGAAGCATTTGCTGCAGTGCACGAGGACTTTCCAGCTATGCTGAGGAAGGCTCGGCGCTTCCTTGTCACAAGAGGCAAAGTAGACTGGACAGATTCGCCCACGGGAATACCCCCTCTCCGCCGATCAGACTCGATGGGTTAGTGAGAAAAACAAAAAATGTAAAAATCAATAAATAAATAATGCCCATACATAACACAGTGTGAAAAGGTCAAATTAAAGGAAATGTCTGCCTTCTCATTTGGAAATTCAATAATGCCTGGCTGATCAGGTTAATTATATCTCGCGTGATCATTTTTATTTACGGTCATCCCTCACCTATTGCGGGGGTTACGTGCCAGAGACACCCCCCAAGTGAAAATGGAAATCTGCGAAGCATTGACCTTATATTTATTTTATTATTTATATATATTTTGACGCTTTATAAACCTTTCCCACTCTCTTATTAATCTTTCCCACTCTCTTATAAACAGTTCCTATGCTCTTAAACACTTTCTACACTCTTAAACCTTCGTAATTTTAACAACATATAAAGTGAGGTATACTACAACTTGAATGATCAAGATGATGAATTAGCTGTGCAGTACTGATGACGATGAAGGTGATGACGATGAGATGAACAGTCACTGAGCCAATCAGTGCCCAGGATACAGAACACCATGCTCTGGTTGGTCTCCTCCTATCCATCAGCCAATAGTGTGCCGTTTACAATGTCACATGGGCAAACTAGCTCAAGTGGTAGTCGCGTACATTGCGTTTTCATTGTGCATTCATCCAATGATGAAATACATACTGTATTTTATTAGAGTGCATGAAAATGCACTCTATTGTTATCCATAGTATTCTTATTTTTATTCCGCTTATAATTCTTCTAACCATTTTGCCATTTTCAACGATTAATGCGGCTTAAACCGTTAAACGTAGAAACTTCATTCAAACGCTGTTACGTAGATCTCCTTTTCCCCAATCTGGGAATGTATTGTTCATTTTTGTAACATTTATATTTTTGAGATATTGATTAAAAACTTCCCCATAGACTTAACATTGGGCAGTGACCTCACAATAGGGCCATTAAGCAATTAGAATCTTGTGCCAGCTGTTCAGGCCACCTGCACCGAGGCTGTGTTCCAATATCCTTACTTTCTGTACTTTCTATGCTTACTTTTGAGTACGTAGGGCGTTTCCATTACGATTGCAGCGAAAATAAGTGTACTGAAAGGACCCAGATGGTGTTCTCGTAACGGTTGAATCTTGGAGTGTGGAACAATGTACACTTTTCGCGCTGAACGGCTGCCATCTTAGCTATGTAGCGGAAGAGGCAGACCCAGCTCGGCTCGAAAAATAAAAGAAAAATGGCTGCCGGAACGGATTTTCCACACAGGCTGCAATAGCGGAGTCATTTTGCAAGCTAGAAATCTGTGAAGGGTTAATCTGTTCACTGTTCAAAGTCGGGGATGATTTTTGGTGCGATGACGAGCCGCGGCGGCAGTCGTGATCGTAATTTCCGGTGAGTGCACCATAGAGTAGGCGATTTGGAACAACACTTACCTACTGAAATCTGCGCACTTAGTAAGTGCGGACAGTGTACTACGTGTAAG
>JAQMCW010000034.1:5879530-5889775 GCA_030068335.1 Chrysichthys cranchii
GTGTTTCCCGAATACAAATATTTTTACAAGTATTTGTATATATATATAAAATAAAATAAGGCGGAGAAGTCAGGTGATCGCGAGGGAGCACTAGGATTGGATAGGGCGGATGTAAATAGGAAGTGACATCACCGCCAGTAAGTATGTATGTAGAATTTTATGTTACAATTACGCATGTTTAAGAGTGTAGAAACTGTTTAAGAACATAGGACGTCTTTATAAGAGTGTGGAAAAGGTTAATAAGAGAGTGAGAAGGGTTTATAAAGCCTTAAAATATAAATAAATAATAAAATTAATGTGACTGCGCTATTTCGCGGGGGAGGGGGCGATAGGCGGGGGTTCACTGTATACTGTGGGACGTTAAGATTAAACATTAAAAATTAAATCCCAGGGTGCATTTATTACAATAAAATACCATTAAATTTGTTTCACATAACCGAAGTAACACTGTTTGAACCAGTGCGCCAATATAATAAAGCATGTATTCAATTAACACTTTTTTATGTATTAAAATGTACAGTGATGAAAAATTAATGACTGTTCAAATATTCTGTCATGTTGGTAGAACCTCAGCACGTAAAATTCATTAATGGGTCTAGCATCTCACTAGTGGCTCCAACAATTGTTTGGAATAATAAGAAGAACTTTTAAGTTTGTTATTTCCTACTATTTGTTCATACTTTCATAAACTGTATTTCCTACATTGCAGCCTTTACCATTATGTCTTAAGAAGGCTGAAGTTTGACTTTGATGCCATATAATGCTGCTTGATTGACTAAATCAGTAGATGATGGAAAGTTTGTCAATAATTAGAAATATTGAACAAGTAGGACGTCTCCAGTAGATCTATCACAGTTATCTTACCTTGTCAAAAAACCTGCTCAGTTTTACAGCATTAGATGAACCAGCAGCAAAGTAGCGTGGATTTGTGCAGTCCTAAATTACAGACAAAAATGATAAAATGATGAACAACCAACACTGGATCTCCCTGATCGTAGTTTTTAATCGGAAACTCTAAGAATCACCCACCAGGTTGATCTCCTCTGCATTGAAGTCTTCAGACAGGAAGGCGGTGCGAGTCAGGACGTCATTCCGCTTGTTTTCAGGGATCTGATCGTACTTGGTGCCAATTAGCAGGAGAGGGATGGTGTTGTCTGCAAACTGCTCTCGGTCATAATCCCTGCATGTCCACAGGATTAAGACTGAGAGTTATACGCATGCATCCGAAACACTGATCCATTCTAGTTTAGCACACTTACTCCTAGATACCTGCTGCATATGATAATGCTTTACAGATCTACACAAAAGGAGCTAAATGTGTAAAAAAAATAATAATAATTTAAAAATGTAAATTAAGCAAGTAAAAAACTAATGAGCTTATTTAAAATCATTGCTTCACTTTATATGAACACGAACGGAGGTTGGCTCACCCGTTCGTCACAATGACCCCTGTTGGAGAGGAGTCTTTGTTTAAGGCCTCCATTGACCAGCGATACAAATTCTGAGAGGATTTTTTGTTGGTCAGATCATGAACTAGAATAATGCCTGCAAAAATATTTCAGCATCACTGATCCACTATTATACAGATTCATTTATGCATAATGTAATAAATATAATTCCAATGTAATTATCCAGATCTAAATGCCACAGTCACATTTTTCACCATCACGTCATTGTTATACTCCATTCCTGCTGATAAAGTATGCATGGCTTTGATAGCGTACCATTTACTGAATTGTAGAAAACTGCTCTGGTGCTTTTAACACTACTAGCACTTCCTACAGAGCCTCCAACATCCCACAGTTCAATGTAGTAGGTCTTCTCCTCTGGTGTGCCTTCTTTGTAGTCATGGATCTGCAGCAGCAAGGCAAGCAACAAGGTACAAACAGATGTTCCTTTAGTATAACAAAAGGACCACAAATGTGTGCTAAGATACAAACAAGATAGAAACAATTAGATACATATCCAAATATGACATACATATGGATTTTTTTTATATTTAAGGGCTCGGAAATGGCTTCCTGTTCGCTGCAGAATTGATTTTAAAATTCTCCTTCTGGCATATAAATGTCTGAATGGTCTCGCTCCACCCTACCTCTCTGACTTGCTTCATCTTTATGTTCCCTCTCGGTCCCTAAGGTCTGCTGATCACCTGACCTCGGTTATGCCGAAAACTCAGCTGAAGCTCAGAGGGGACAGAGCTTTTTCTATCGTGTCTCCCAAACTTTGGAACAAGTTGGCTTTAGATGTTAGGCTAGCTCCATCTCTTCCTGTTTTTAAAGCTCTTGTTAAAACATATTTGTTTTTTCGTTAGCCTTTACCACAATGTGACTTGTACGTCTTTTATGGCTGTTGTTTTATGTATGTATGTATGTATGTATGTATGTATGTACATTTGATTGCACAGCACTCTGGTTGCAACTCTGTCATTTTAAATGTGATGTATAAATAAAGTTGGATTGAATTGGGATTGGATTTTTGTAGATCAGAGTGAATGCATGTAAAATCTTTAAACCCTTTAATGTGATACATTTTAGAAATGACATAAGGGGACTTTGTTACTAAGGGTAACTTATAACACACTTGCTTTAATATTCAGCCTATATTGTCAGATTTATTTATTTATTTAAATAAATAAATGAATGAATAAAAGGGCTACACGGTGGCTGTCCCCTCACAACAAGAAGGTCCTGGGTTCAGTCCCTGGGGTCGACCTGTGTGCCTTTCTGTGTGGAGTTTGCATGTCCTCCTCGTGTCCGTGTGGGTTCCCTCCGGGTACTCAGGTTTCCTCCCACAGTCCAAAGACATTCACAGAGGGGATTAGGCTGATTGGCGACTTTAAATTGCCCGTAGGTGTGACTGTGAGTGTGAATGATTGTCTGTCTCTGTGTGTCAGCCCTGCGGTGGATTGGTGACCTGCCCAGAGTGTAACCCCGCCTCTCGCCCAAAGTCAGTAGGGATTGGCACCAGCTTCCCCCCGTGACGCTGAACAGGACTAAGTGGCAGTGAGTGAGTCATTGAGTAAAAAACACTAAAGGAATATCATTAAATTCTGCTTTGCTGATGACCTGTGAAACAAGAGGTCCATTATTTTCCACCCCGTGTATAAAAACAAGATAAGGACATTAGAAAAGTTAGGAACATTACCCTGACGTCCACAGAACAACCAACTGTCCATGAAGGGTTTCCCAAAACTTGGTTATGGCACAACAGATGAACTAGAGACGACTTCCCAACACCTGGAGGCACACAGTCAGTGTATGAGTAACTGAGCAGGAGTAGAAAGTTACAGCTTCATGCTTCACGTGAATATCACTTTGATTTGTCCTTACTGGACCCACAGTGTTCATCCTGTGTCATGTCAAACTACATCAAAACACAGACACCATTTAGCAACGTAGTAACCTCACTGTTCTAGTGTCTCCATAGTGAAACCTCCTAATAACACCCACATCCACCATTTTAACTCTGCTCCTATTTATACACGGCCTTACCTGAATCTCCCAAGACTAATACTTTTACTCTGTCAAGCGACGACATTTTTATTTCCTCTAACACTAATAAGGTTGAGGATGCATAAAGTACTTCCTGTTCGTCAGCACTATTGGGCAAAATAAAAGTCTTACAAGGGGACGAATTCGCTCAAAGTAAGATGGAACGAAAAGTAATCGGTTGGAGATCAAATAGCCACTCACTTCCCTTATGAGTGCACTTGCACAACTTAGTCTAAGAAATGTAATTGCATATACACTCTATGTAGTGCACTAAAATATGTGCGCGTTGTTATTTAAGCCGGTTTCACCCAGGACTCTTGTTGTACTTCCGGTTGGTATGCCCACAGGGGGCGTGGCTTGAGCGAGAACAGGAAGTGCTCCTAGAGAGTCAACACAGAAAGCCGGTGAAGTTTTTACTGGATTTCTGCAAGAAAGAAAGCTCTATGGCCGCGGGAGGGATGAAACTATCGACTCTGTGCTGTCTGTTCTTATGTTTAATAGCGACAGTGCTCGCCGGGTAGGTGACAAACATTTTGTTTGACGGTTTTTTGAGTTCCTCATTGGTATTAAACCGAGGCGCCGGCTGGTCCACATGTTCTTCTGTGATTGGTCTGCGCCGCCGGGGTAACGTTGTTACAGCTGTGTGTTCGTGCAGGACACCAAAGAAAGCTCAAAACCCTCAACTATAATCGGGATTTAAGGAATTAATAGTGACTAGACAGACTACGGAGGATATGCAATTGATATGATTTGTAAAAAATGGAATAAATTACATCAAATCTGGAGATAATGGGAGTTTGGTGGCAATGCTACATTCATTATGAACCTTAACCCAGTCGTAGGAATAGTCTCAACATGAAAATGTGACTGTTTTTGTGCATTAATAGGGGTTTTTAGGTGTAACTGGAAATGCCTGATGAAAATCTGTAGTAGTAGTAGTAATAATAATAATAATAATAATAATAATGCTTCGTGAGAGCAATTGTTCCGTTTTTTTGTTCCTATATCTTTAGGAGAGATTTCTACAAGATCCTCGGAGTAAGCAAATCAGCAACTGTCAAAGAGATCAAAAAAGCCTACAGGAAACTGGCCCTGCAGCTCCATCCTGACCGAAACCCAGACGACCCCAAAGCCCAGGACAAATTTGCAGACCTTGGGGCAGCTTACGAGGTTTGTGTGTCTCTGTTGTGTTCAACTGTGCTGGACTGTTTCACTAAAATGCTCCTCTGCCTGCAGATTAATTGCTAAACACGTTCAAAACAACGTCGTGTGACTGCCCAAAGAGCTTCCTGTTGTTATTTTTATTATTATTATTATTATTATTATTATTATTATTATTTTAATTCTAGCATGTGTTCAGTTCAACACACTCCGAAAAGAGTAGAAACAGTCACTGTGTGTTTATTTATCATTAAACCGAGCCGGGTTTATTTATATTCGCTCCATTGGGGGAGATCTCTGGAGGTATAAGTGACAGGCAGGATTTCGTTGCTGGTGGAAACTAGGGAAGAATCTGATTGGTGGAGAGAAACGTGTGGCTTCTTCTGATTGGTCCAAACGCCAGCGCGTTGGTATTATTGAAAACCCGACGTGGATGTGTGATGGCGTCCGTCAGGCTCTCACATTGAACTGAATGCAAATCAATGCCGTCTCTTATCAAATGTGGATATTTTTATGCACTGGAGGTTTCCCAGGAATTGAAATTAGGCAGACGGCATCCTTGTGAAAGGGATTTTGAAGACTAATGCTTATTCAGGATAGTTTTGTTGCCATTTTCGAATGAGTCCTGCTTGTGTGTTTTGGTTTGTGTTGATCTCAGGTGCTGTCAGATGAGGAGAAGAGGAAACAGTATGATGCCTATGGTGAGGAGGGACTGAAAGAAGGTCATCATAGCTCACATGGTGATATATTTTCTAGGTATGTGGTTCACTCATGCACTCACTCGTCTTCTGCCGTTTAATCCTGGTCAGGGTTGCAGGGGGGAAGCTGGAGCCAATCCCAGCTGACTTCGGGCAAGAGGTGGGGTACACCCTGGGCGGGTCGTCAATCCACCGCAGGGCAACACACAGAGATAGACAACCATTCACACGCGCCTGCGGGCAATTTAGAGTAGCCGATCTGCCTAATCCCCTCTGTGCATGTCTTTGGACTGTGGGAGGAAACCGGAGTACCCAGAGGAAACCCACGCGGACACAGGGAGAACATGCAAACTCCACACAGAAAGGCGCCCAGGTCGACCCCAGGGATCGAACCCAGGACCTTCTTGCTGTGAAGTGACAGTGCTAACCACCACACCACTGTGCTGCCCTGTGTGGGGTACATAAAATACAAATTTCCATGTTTGTCAGTAAGGAATAAACCACAACAGGATGTGCTGTTATAGGAAAATAATCCATGATGGGATGCGCTCACTAGGCACTTTATTAGGAACGTCTGTAAAGCTACACATTCATGCAGTTCTATAATCAGCTAATTGTGTGGCAGCAGTGCCATGTATAAAATCATGCAAACACCGGCCAGCAGTTTCCTGTGATTTTCACATCGACCATCAGAAGGGTAGGGGGTGTGATCTCAGCGATTTTGACCATGTCCTGATTGTTGGTGCCAGATGGGCTTGTTTGAGTATTTCTATAAATGTTGATCTCCTGGGATTTTCACACAAACAGTCTCTAGAGTTTACGCAGAATGATGCAATATAGAAAAAACCATCCAGTAAGCAGCAGCTTTGCAGACAGGAACAGCTTGTTGACCGAGTTCAACGGAGAATGGCCAGACTGGTTTGAGCTGACTGAAAGGCTACAGCAACTCGGATAACCAACTGTGGTGCACAGAAAAGCATTTCAAATGTACAACATGTCAAACCTTAAGGCAAATGGGCTACAGCAACAGAAGACCATGTCGGGTTCCACTTCTGTCAGCCAAGTACAGAAAGCTGAGGCTGCAGTGGGCACAGGCTCACCAGAACTGCACAGCTGAAATGTAGGCTCATCTGATGAATCTCAATTTCTGCTGAGACACACAGGTGGTAGGTCAGAATTTGGCACCAACAGCATGAATCCATGGACCCAGTCTGCCTTGTTTCAACATTCCAGGCCAGTGGAGCTGGTGTAATGGTATGGGGAAAGTTTTCTTGGCACTCTTTGGGCCCATGAATAGCAATTAATCAAGTTAAAGCCACAGCCTATATGAGTATTGTTGCTGACCATGTGCATCCATTCATGGCCACAATTTGCCCATCTTGTAATGGTTACTTCCAGCATGATAATGCACCATGTCAGAAAGCAAAAGCCATCTCAAAATGGTTTCACGAACAAGACAATGAGTTCAGTGTTCTTCAGTGGCCTTCCCAGTCACCGGATCCAGTAGAACTCCTTTGGGATGTGGTACAACAGGAGAACTGCAGCATGAAAGGGCACCTGCAGGAATTGTGTGAGGCAGTCGTGCCAACATGGACCCAGAATCTCAAAAGAATATTTCCAACATCGTGTAGAATCCATGCCATGAATAACTGAGGCTGTTCTGAGAGCAAAGAGTGGCCCCACCCAGGATTAGTATTTTGGTATACACTGGACCCTCGGCTCACAAACTTAATTCGTGCCAAGACTCTGTTCGTGACCCAAATCAGTTTTTTCCATTGAAATTGGCAATAAAACATAGAATAAAATTAAAATAACTTTAATTATAGAAATTGGCAATAAAACATAGAATAAAATTAAAATAACTTTAATTATAGAAATATAAAACTAAATTAAATAAACAGATGATTTTAATGAACGTTACCTTTGCGGTGGGTACACAGTTGCTGGTGTAGGTGGATGCTGGGATGCTTGAGGGATATGGCGGTTCTCATGTTTTGCGATTATTTCTTTATTTCAACTGTTATATGCCTAGGCTTCTTACTCTCACTACCATTTCCACTTTCTTGGGACCCATAACGAAGCTTATAGAGCAAAAATGCAGAGAAACACAACGAAAAAATGCGTTGAACACGTTCACACTACGAGTGCTTGACCAGAACTTAAGGTTTGTGTCGTGAAGCCTGCAACGGCTTCTTGTACATCAGTCAAGGATTTGTTCGTCGGTCGGTACAAAATCTGCTCGAGAATTTAGTTCATACATCGATTTGTTTGCCATCCAATGCATTCGCAAGCCGAGGGTCCACTGTATTCCCGAACAACACTTTGTGCTTTTTAACCAATTTTATTTATATTTAATGCTATGAAACATCTGAAAAATGTTCCTAAGATCGCTTATGATATAAAAGCTGTAAACAGTAGTTCTCTCACAGCCCCCTTTTTTATTCTTGAAGTCAAGAAACTCGTAATGATCTAATCTGTTGCTGTAGAAATGATAACATATTAGAGCATGCACATTAGTAAGGTCCTGTGATTTTCAATATAGCCACCACTATTGCAAAATTAATCAACACCGATCAGACCAAACAGATTTGAGAATTCAGCTGTCATATAAGAATATATGGTGTTAAATTATCTACACTCAACTGTAGACATTAGACTGAATAACTTTTATTTAGACAGACTAATATGAATTCAGATTGCCCTGGTTAAAAGTGTGCTGAATTATATTTCATTTGGACACATCTTCAGTCTGATGTGTATTATTGGCGTATCAAACCTGTAAGGCATAATTAAGATCAAGCAGCATGTGGCTACTTGACATTTTGTTCTTCTTTTGACTGTGTTTTTTCTGAAAACTTAATTTTCCAGCTTGATCAGTGGCAATGGCTGTATTTACAAATTCAAGTTCACTATTTAAAACCTAGACCACAGCAGAATAAACTATAAAATTCAATTCAGGTTGCAAAAAAGATCACAAATTTGAGCATTTTAAGATACAAGTTTTTCTACCAAATTCAGATTCCCAATACTTTACTCAAAAAATAAAGCCTGTTACAGCGTTACTGGTCTCTGCATTGTGGTGCATAAGATGTGCCTTAGCATTTTCTGTTTATATTTGTTGCAGTTTCTTTGGGGACTTTGGGTTTATGTTTGGTGGAAACAGACAACAACAAGACCGAAACATTCCAAGAGGAAACGATATTATCCTGGATCTTGAGGTCACACTGGAGGAGGTTTATTCTGGAAATTTTGTAGAGGTATGATTTTTTTTTTTAATCAGACCTGCTATGTTGTCTTTTTTTTTTTTTTCTTTCTTTCTTTTTTTTTTTTTTTACTCTGACTTGTTGGCCTGTCTTTTTGGATAATGTCGAGTAATGCAAGTACAGTGGTACCCCGCTTAACGAGCGCCCTACAGAATGAATGTTCCGCTTAATGAACGCCGCCGCGACTCGCAGAGCGAATGCATTTCGCATGAGCCACACGTTACATGTAAAAAAAAAATCGAGTTTTACATAAAAAAAATGCCTGAATCCGACCAGATGTGTCTCAGATGAAGACAAAGCATCATGTGTTGTTTCTCCCCACAAGTGTCATTTTTTTCCCCTGTTTTGATGTGTTTTTGGTGTCTGTGTGTTTACTGGTGGTTAAAACTGAAGGTCTGACTCTGACAACTAAAACTGGTCTGAAAATGAAACCTGGTGCATTTTGTGTGTGCGTGTGTGCGTGCGTGCGTGCGTGCGTGCGTGCGTGTGTGCGTGCGTGCGTGCGTGCGTGTGTGCGTGTGTGCGTGTGTCCTTCTCTTCCCACCTCCATCTCACCTCATCAACACCTAACATTCCCTGCTTTGGTGAGTGTTTTACTAGCTTTTCCCCTCATTAACAGTGCTGTCTCTTCATTTTTATTAATTTTCTCTATTTTTTGCGGCGACCTGCAACGTATTATACGATTTCCCATAGAAGTCTATGGGAAATTGTGTTTTGCACAACGAACTCCCCACATAACGAATGCGCAGCTGGAACAGATTGCGTTCATTATCCGGGGTACCACTGTATCTGTGCAGTGTGAAATGTCAGTCGAACTTGCAGCTAAATCTTGACGATTTCAGATCAGTGTTTTTTTGCATGCTGTTTAAAACACTCTATACAGATTATGTACTCCATTTATCCATTATATGGTTTCTGTACTATTCTGTCCACTTATGTAGGGCTACAGCAGTCTGCAGCTTTGTCTTTTCCTACTCCAACACACCTGACTGATTCAAAGGCCAAAGACTATTGACAAAAAATTAAGCACAAGTGACCTGAGATAACATTTCCTTGTTTAGCTAAAATCATACACTTCAACAAAAACGTCTCACAAAAGGCAACTACAGATACGCAGTTGGATTTGGTCACTGTTCCTAAAGCCCATGCAAATAAAAATTCCCTTGATTGTGATTTACAGGGGTGTATATGAGATCTTCAGCGCTAATGAACAATGTAAAATTCAATGATGAACTTATTTAGCGCAGGAGATTCAATAAACAGTGCTATGTCTCTCTTTAGAGCTGTAAGTTGGTGTTGCAAATCCTTATTTTTTAATGTCCTTTGTGTGGTCGTTCTTTCTCTCGTGATGTAGGTGGTCCGAAACAAACCTGTTGCAAAAGAGGCTCCAGGCAAAAGGAAATGCAACTGTCGCCAGGAGATGAGAACCACACAGCTCGGCCCAGGCCGCTTCCAGATGACCCAGGAAGTAGTTTGTGATGAATGCCCCAATATTAGGTAAGGCGTACTCCACATTTGTCAGAAGAATATACACTGAAGTGCATTGAAGTATAGTCGTGGTCAAAAGTTTACATACACTTGTAAAGAACATAATATCATGGCTCTCTTGAGCTTCCCGTTACTTCTACA
>JAQMCW010000034.1:5945697-5957053 GCA_030068335.1 Chrysichthys cranchii
TGTGTGTGTGTGTGTGTGTGTGTGTGTGTGTGTGTGTGTGTGTGTGTGTGTGTGTGTGTGTGTGTGTGTGGTTGTACTTATTTATGTGTTTTGGGCGCAGTAGGAAATGCCCCATTAAGACACACCCTGACAGACAGTGCCACCACAGCCCTGATATTATTAATGGCAGGAAGAGACAGAATACACACACACACACACACACACACGTATACACATGCGTACATATTAAGTGACTCATGGGAATTCACAGTAGTGGGTGACTACGGTTCCTGGACAGTGGCTTTGACCGTAAGCTATTAAAGCATACTGACCATAGAGGGACTGACACTTTTGGGATGGGAAGCCTGCACCTCGAACCTCAACGTGGAGCGAGGCGTAGTGTTATTTTTCTTCTTCCTTTTGAGCAGGCTATGCACAAGGCCTTTCCTACCTGTCACAGGCAACAATACGCTGTGACGCGTTATATATTTCATCTTGTCGTGCGCTTCCAGAAAGTTCGTCTGGATTATGGTCCAACCGGAGTAGCTCCCTGCCCGTGCGTGTTACATTGTTAGTGTTCAGCAGAGGTGTACAGCTGCGTGTTTCAGCACTCGTTATTGATAGCCTGTTCCATTCATCTAACTCCTCGGGTTTAAAGTTTAGCCTCACTCGTTTCCTTAAAGTCCCGTATAGTCGCTGAGTGTTCCATTTCTAACCCTTTATGCCTTTTGTGTGTTATTAAATGCTCATCACAGGAAGGAAACTGTGGTCGCTCTATTAACACATTCCAGGTCTCCTCTGACACAGAGCCCAGACAAGTCACCGCACCGAGGACAGAGACAGCTAAAAATACAGCTCGCAGAAATCAAACAGCTGTACCCAGAACAGTCATGTCCTTCCTTTTGCGCACGATTCGTTCCCTGCACAAAGGCTGTGTGTTTTAGATCTGATTCAGCTCTTTTAAAGAAAGGAATCAGCGACCACAATGAGTTTAAGAAGATAAATTAGGTTTCCGTATTTTTAATTCGCTGTCAGCACAAATCTGAAAGGTTACGTGGCCAACGATCGTAACAAGCACCGCTTTGTCTGTGTGTCCATCCGTGTGTGTGTGTGTGTGTGTGTGTGTGTGTGTGTCTGTAGGTCTGTTTGTATGTCTGTGTGTGTTTGTGGGTGTCTCTCCTGCTGTTGTTTTCTTGACACAGTAACGAGGGTCCCTCCCCAGATCAAAATACCCAGCATCCCCTTGGCTCCAGCCAGCCTGTCACCACAGACCACACATGTGTCCCAGCTGCTTGAACCCTCAAATATTCTCACATACTGTACATACACTCCATACATAAACCGAGATATGGGTTTTACTCGGTTTGCCATTGTTCGGACAATTGAAACAAGTCCACGAGTCCTGTAGTTCAGGCTTTTTTAGCTCAGTAGCAGTGTCCGTAAAGTTTAATCGACAGCTCTTATCCCAGATTCAGCATGCCACTGCTATGACACCAATGCACTTGTCCATGCATAGTCTCGGACGGAGTCTGTCCCTCTGTCACCATGAATGTATAGCATTTCAGAGCGGTTCATGACTTCATTGGAGTACAGCATATTGTCCCTGTGACTCATAATACACACCTGCTACATACCATAGCCTCCTCAGCACTATTCCTTCCATGTGTGCACAGTGCTCATAGGCATAAGTGCCCCCCCCCCCACACACACACACCCACTGTTCATTTGGCAGGTCTGTGCTTATGAATAATTTCTCTTTTGTTTTTGCTAAATTGGATGCTGCTATGTGCCCAGACCATGCCATGTCTCCATGATACCCAGATTGACTGATCTAGAAGGACAGAGAACAGATTCGCCCAGCTCAAACAATCTACTCGTTTCGCTTCTTTTGGCCGGTAAACTAAAATGATTTCTGAACGTATCAGATTTATTAACTCTGTAACTTTAGTGCTCGTCAACGTAACCATGGAATGTGTTTTGTCTGTAGATATCAATGTGTACACATATTTGTAGTGCACATATACTAACTTGTACAGACAAGCACAAAACACATACTATCTGTCCTTTTCTCTCTCTCTCACTCACTCACTCACTCACACGCACGCACACAGACACACACACACACACACACACAAAAACACACACACACGCACTAAGTAACTCATCCACTCCCAAGGAATTGCAACATGGGAAAAACTAAAACAGAAATTATCATGCATGCCTATAATTGAGGTAGGTGAAGTCATGCAAAAAGAAACTAATGTTAAAATGTCTTCACGTCGTTACATATTTAATGTCATGATGTGTTCGTCGCGTCTCCGGTGACAAGACGAAAATCCCCCACCACCCGAATCCTCATTAAAAGTCAGCTAAATCTTTCATATTATCCCCTAATTCTTTCAGAATTCTGCACTGTAATTTGCACTGATTTGAAGAAGGAGGAAAAAAAGGGCTTTTTCCTTAATGTAGTGAACTCACAGACCAGTCCCTGGTCGCAATTAAAAAAACACAGAGGACGGACAAGGTTCAATATTGAATTACGCCGTAAGTGCATGAGGGCAGAAAGTGGGTGTCCAAAGTAGATGCTGTGGTCGAGGAGTCGTAGTGGGAGTAGTAAATGAAGTGGACGGAGAGAAAGAGAAGGAATGGAGGGGACTGACTTCATGGTTTGAACGGTGTTAGGCTTGATTTGAAGATGGAGTCATTCTTTGGGTTTGGCTTCAACTCTCTTCATTAGTGTCCTGCTCCATTAGAGGAGTGGAGCAGTCTCTTGGATCAGTGATATAAAAAGGGGGGGGTATAGAGCATTTTTGATTGAAGACTCTGGGTGCCTCCTAAAACAAGAGGGTTGGGAAATGAGCTGGTGCATTTCATGGCTTTTTGCTTATCTTTTACCATAGTTCACGACAGGCATAAATACATGTGTCCAAAGTCTTCTGTGTGTGTGTGTGTGTGTGTGTGTGTGTGTGTGTGTGTGTGTGTGTGTGTGTGTGTGTGTGTGTGTGTGTGTGCTACATGCAAATTTACACACTTTTCCTGTACTTGAGACTGAGAAGAAATAATTCATAAGAAATACTGTAGACTTCAAAGGGGGAGTCCAGGAAAAGTGTAAGCGTATTAGCGTGTGGGGGTCAGTGTGTGGTTGAGTGGGTGGTGTGTATGTATGTGTGTGTGTGTGTGTGTGTGTGTCTAGGTCTGTGTGTTAATTGAGCGCCGTACTGTGTGTGGTCTCCGTAGGTAGGCCAACGCACAGATAGCAGTGTTATATCATGTGGCCAGTTTTAGCGTTCTTGTGTCCCAGCCCCACTCCCATCCCAGTTTCTTAACTCTTTTTGTGGTCTCCGTTTGTTTCTCAGAGACATCAAAAATAATAGAACGTAGAGCAAGAGAACTGAGAGGGGGAAAAAAAGAGACAAACATACAACACACTTCCTGTAAAACACTAGCCCCAGAAAGCCCCCACAAGTGAAATCGGAGCAATTCTGTGGTCTGGCCTGCCGTCAGTATTACTTAGAAAAAAATACCCTGTTATTATTGAGTGGAGAGAGCAAGCAAGAGAGAGAAAGACAGAGAGAGAGAGTGAATGACTATTATCTTTATGTAGGTCCTTTAATTTTAATGCACCACAGATTTATAGCTTAGCATTCCAGCGCCGAGGCAGTGGGCACCCCACCCTGGTCATAAACTCAGCAGGACAGCGCCGTAGTTTTCGATAGTTCTGCCGTAACATGCTACACCTTCCAGATTTTCAGAAACACCAGTTGTCTGCCACCTCCATCATTTTACTGTTTATCCCAACAGCTCTATTTACCACACCCTTACCACACCCTGTCTTTCTCTGTTCCATCTCATTTGCCGTCTTTCTTACTGTCAGTCCACTGAATTTCATTAGTTATTTAAAAAAAAGTGTCCCTGTGCCTTTGTTCATATCGTCACCGTATAATCCAGATGTTTGAAATTACAGACCTGATAGTGTTTTTGATGAGGGTGACAACATTCCCATGTTATTTGTGTTATACACTTGGTTAAACAGTCATGACCCAAAACAGTGTGGTTGGATATTTACTAGAGGGGACTGGGCATTCTGGTCAAGAGCCCCATGGACACTTGATGAATATTCATTGATGGGAACCTTTGTACCCTGGTGCACTACTTTACTCATTATCATTTTCCTTCTTTAATGATCTCACTAACCTGATCTTTGTTCTTTCATCTCAGGTGCTCCACAGACAGCCTGTGCCTCCATTAAAGGACCACTCTCCCATTCGTGAGGATTCAGTGCCCAACGCTGGAATGGAGGAAAACCCTCATGCTGGTGCTGGTAGTGGCAACGCTGGAAGTAATATCAGTGTTGCCAAAAAACCCCGCTCCCGCACCAAGATCTCACTGGAAGCCCTGGGCATCCTGCAAAGTTTCATCCAGGATGTGGGCCTCTACCCTGACCAGGAAGCCATCCACACCCTCTCAGCCCAGTTGGACCTGCCCAAGCACACAATTGTCAAGTTCTTCCAGAACCAGCGCTACCATGTCAAGCACCATGGCCGACTGAAGGAGCTGGGAGCTGAGGGTAGTGGAGTCGATGTCGCTGAGTATCGCGATGAGGAGCTGCTCTCTGGCTCAGAGGATGCAGAGTCCAGCGAAGACGGCCATGAGGAAATCTACAGTGGACAAGAAGGTGCCTCGGCAGGAGCAGCTGCCTCTTCGACACCATCTTCCACCTCAGGCCACGAAGAGAGCAAGGACAAGGCATCGTCTCTAGGGTCAGTCCGGCCCAGCTCCCTGCCCTCCTCCAATTCATCCCCCAGCCCACGAGACCAGGCCGAGTATCAGAGATAAAGCATTTTGACCTGGGATAAAGGGGCACTTTGGGAAGAGGATAGTGGAAGGTGGAACAAGTGGAACACTAAAAGCAGACTAAAAGAATCCGGCACAGGGTCAAATGAAGATTGAATTAAAGAAAGGACAAGTGTATGTTCGAATATTGATTATCGAAACAAAATGTGTTACTACAAAGAGAAAATGGCTGACATAAGGATTCCGGCGTTCTAGCAACAGATTAATTGGCATCAGCTACTGTAAATTCCGTCAGTACGATGAAGGAAAATTAGGTTAGTGTTCCCAAATTGTTGCTCATTTGTTAAAAAGGTTCCAAATTACAAGTTATAGTAGGAAGATACTAAGCCAGTGACGTTTCTCCCCAAGACCCCAACACATTAAATAGAGAATTCCTTACTTCCTAACCTACAATCCAGAGGATTATTTGAAACCATTGTCCTGCCAGGTCCACCTCTACAGCATTCAGAGTAACGACAGTGATTGAGCTTTAGATTTAAAGTTTTAGATGAGCCACGGACATCTCCAGGAACCCACGCATCTTTACTTGAGTCTGATCAAGGAGCCTGGTGGGTGTCTGTGGCTTCTCTCTTCCTCCCATCTGTGATGGGGAATTCTTTATGTCTCTAAGAGGTGGCTGTGTTTGGCCATTTAAGTGGTTGAATGGATGGGTGGGTGGGTTAGAGGTAGTGATGAGGGCTGGGGTGTATACATCAGCCTTGCTCACTGATTCCACTGTAAATACATGTGGTCTACTGAAATGTCCAGAGTTAGCTTTGCCTCCCCTTTGAAGTTAGAGCCATGTCTCCCACAAACAACCACATCATTCCATATAGTCCAATGTGGTGCAACAAACCACCAGGCTGGTACCCATGCACCCATGCATGGACTTCCCTCAACACCTCTGTCAGTCTAAATTTAGTGAATGGTTGTTTCATATAAACACATGTACATGAGACATCTTGTCAGGACGTCTCGCCGTACTCTCATTGCACTTAACATGGCTAGCAAGGATCAAGAAAAAAAAAAAAACAATAAGTAGGCGTCCATTGACTGCTAAAGACAATTTAATGACCGATGAGAGTGCAGTCTGACTGCCTTGTCCTGCTTTTGGCCAAGTCGAGGAGCGTAAAGTAGGTGTCCAGCAGCAGTCAACAATCAGTCATTTTATGTGTGGGACTACACTCCTTCCTCTCATCCTTTCTGTCCTGTGACTCTTTTTCTTACTGGCGCACACAGTGTACCAATTTCAAACCACCTATTCCCCACACACCACATCTCTATTTATTGCTATCTATATCCACATTTATTATTATTGTTGCTGTTGTTATTATTATTGTTATTATGGTTGTTCTTTCTGTCATTGCTGTTATTTTTGGTTGTCTTGGGTTTTTTTTTTTTCATGGTCTAATATCAGCTTTTGGCTCAAAGCTGTTGTTTTGGTAATGAAAGACTTTATGAAAGAGGGGAACACTGCCAAAACCGTGCGAATTAGAAGCAGTTACTGAAGAAACCGAGTGAACCCTGTGATATTGTGTACCACCGTTTCGATCTACGCGCCATACTTTTCCCAAAGAAAACAGCAGTAGGTGAGTTGAACCCAAAAAAGAAGACAAAACATATAATGAAAATATACTTCTTTGTTTTTTTCTTAAAAAAAAAAGAAAGAAATATTGACAATCCATTTATTGAGCCAGTTCAATCTCTGTGTCCTGAACGGAAACGTGTTAATTCACAATCTTGTGTACAAAGCGGACTTGTGTACAAAGCGACACGGCTCCTCTGTGCAAAGCCTCTGTGGAAACTAGAGCAAAACGTGGATCCGGGGTCCTGATTTGCTTTTGAGAATCAGCTGCTACCTGCTCATTTCTGGATAACAGAGTAAACGTCATTGTTAACCTTACACTGACCTTTAAACTGTTTTTTTGTTCATGAGGTGATGTTTATGTAGATGTTTTATCTATTACAAATGACAGCATATTCTTTATATGTCTTGCATATGATGTGCGACTCTTTAACAAATGTCTCCACTGCAAAACATTCACTCACAGGACAATAGGTTAAAAACATTCATTTAGTTCTTTGAGCTCTCACCAAAAAAGCAGACTAAGAATCTGGAGCGACTGTAAAATCTGAATCAAATCCACACATTGAACACCACAGTATATTTTTACTCGATTGCCCATCGCGTTACAGCTCATCGCTTTCTATACATCTGCTCTAGGTTCCTGGGTGTGACGCGTCTACATCTTTGAGCTGCCTATTCAATATGACTATGTCTGGCTTATGTTTCTTAGTACTATTCAATTAGAGGTCTAACAGGCCCAGGGATGTCTAAAAAGACATATGCAGGAGTGACAATAATTCGCATAGAAGTACTGGGATACACTGAGTAGCCATGCCGTACCGCAGAGAGCCTGCTGCATTTCACACTGAGCAAACTGTGACGCAAAGAGGACACGGCGTAAAGCGTGGTGTTTTAAACCGCTGCAGTCCTTTTTTTTTTTGTTTACTTTTTTACAGTGTGTATCTCCTAGTCAGTGATAGATAACCACTAACCAACACACCCTAATAAGGCTGTTTATAGGTTGTCCTGGTTTCATCTCGATAGCTTAGACTTGGTTTAATACGTCTATGATGTGCTGGTAGAAATAGGTAAAAGATTTCAGAGCCATTTATTTCACCTTGTTTCAGAGCACGGCTGCTCTTACCTATCCAGGTGGAACGTCAGCTCATCATTTGGACACAGCCGATTATGCAGTGATCACTCGAATGAAATTTAAAAATACACTAAGATGTATAGCGGATTATTTCTTTGCTGCTGGGGGGATGAGATAACGTACCTTGGATCTCAAGCATTATCCTTTGTTATTCAAATCACTGTCGAAAAAAAAAAGTGGGTTTTTTCCCTGTCGGTATGCTGATTTTTCATATTGCGCTAGATTTTGAATGGAAAGTCCTACATATTCGCAGTTTTAAAAGAATAGCGATAAAAAGTCGCTCACCCGAGGCGTGTTTGGCATGTTTGACAGCAGTCCTGGAATGGCAAGAGAAAGACTTATTTTGAATCGCTTCCTTAAAATGTCAGATATTTGCAGGCTCTGATAAGGGTGTCTAATAACAGAGTACTGATTGTCAGGTGGATCTAAACCTCAATTAAGCTTGTCAATCAGCTAGAGCTGTAGGAGGCCAAAGCCCACCTCTACCATTATTATCCCTTACCCTCTCGTGGCCCCGCCCCCCCGCAGTGCCCAGAGAAGTCGGAAACAAGCGGCTTTGATGAGTCCGTCTCTGCTCTGCGCCTAAATTATCCACGGTCCCGGTGAGACGAGTGTATGCCTGCTAGACTGGTGTTTAACCTGCTGCAGGGGCTGCCTCCCACTCACTCAGCTCCTTCATCACCTCCTCCTCCTCCCTGTCCTATCCAGAGTTTGTGCTAAGTGAGAAAACAAAGAGGATTGGCAGAGTCCCTGATGAGCGATAGGTCAGGGTCACTCAACAATTATCCATCTCTTCAGTGACAGGAGTCTCGTCTTTGCCTTTTCAATTTCTAGCATTTTGTCTCATTTTCTCCTCCGCCAAGCAAGAGACAATCGCTCTCACTCACGCTGTGCTGTCAGGGTTAATTGGAAGTGATCGTGTCCTCTTGTGGGGAAACAAGTGGTTCCTAGAGAACCTGGAACCTCTCACTGTATATTCTGTTTTTATTATTATTATTATTATTATTATTATTATTATTATTATTATTATTTTAAATAATAGAACAGAACCGAAGGAGACAGAAATAGGAAAGGACAGGAATCAGAAATAAAAATGGATCCAGTGATATGAATGCAGATGACAGTTAGTGATATGTTTGTCAGCCACAGACACACACGTGTACATACAAACACACATTCTATGGTAACGCTTCTTCTGTAATGTAGCACTTATAAAGATTTCACGATTTCACGGGACATTTTTTTCTCCTTTTTGACATTCCTCTGACGAATGGATAAGTTGCAGAATGAAGCACTTGGTTTCCACTCCCTGTTTTTTTTTTGTGTGTGTGTGTTCTTTCAGTGCGCCTTAATGAAGCACAAGGCTCTGTCTGCTCGCTTTGGAGACAAACTGTTTATCCTCATTAACTACAATGTGAATCAGGTTTGCCACTCCAGGATTGGTACTTTTCCTCAATCAAATGGATCATCATTATCACTAAGTGATAATAAATTATGTGCATTCTTTGGCTTTTTGGTTTGTGTGTCTTAATGTTTCGTTTTGTTTTCTTAAATTGCTGTCATTTAAATAAAGTGCATCAATGGACTGGTTGTGTGCCTCTGAATCTTGTACTTCATGCTCCGAGTCGGTTCCTATTTGATCAAAAATGCAAATTTCAGTCGGTTACAGCCGAGGCAAACCGTAACAGTTGACATTTTACCAAGTATATTTTAAAAGTTCAAAAAGCACAGCGGTCGTCTCTAGAACAATGCAATGTTGTCTTTTGCAAAGAGACTAAGTCTTGGGGAAAACGAGTGGTGTGGCCACAAGAACCAAACACGCTTTCATAAAAAGCAACCAAAACAAACCATAATAGGAAAAAAATTGTCCATTTGGAACTGGGTTACTGGAAATGATCAGTAATGATACAACTTTTTGTAATCATTTGCTGAAGAAGATCTTTAAATAAACCATCAAAATTGTGTGGGCGACTAACCATCACTGGTGACCCAAAGAAAAAAAAAAGCTTTTTATCGCAGGTTTTTGGATTTCACAAAACCACATGTATATAAAAGGAAACTTTTGAAATCTGCAATATATAAAATTTACAGACTTCCCCTGAAAAGCAAAATACTAATTTGGGTTGCACATTTGCTGGTTTGTCAGCCACTGATATCCTTTTTTTTTTTTTTTTTTGGTGAACTGAGCATTCATTATGTTCTGCTTTCTAAAAATGTCTTTATTATAATTATTCCAATCTACATAGTTTGCCTATTACTTTTGTATTTGAAAGGTGTTTGGCAGAGCCCAGGATCACATGACTAGCTACCATTTAGCCTCCATACAACCACACAGCCTCTACATATAATCTCGCCTCATTCCAAGTGTCTGGCCACCTGCCAGTCCTACCTCCCGGCCACTGCCTCCCTCTTTTCAAAAGCAGCTTGCAGTGGTGTCCTCTGGTTTTCATTCAGTGCCAGTACCCCAATCTCCTAATTGAACTTATTATTCGCTCAATTGGCTTGTTTTAACCCTTTCTCCCCTCCAGGTTTGAAGCTGGATATCGTTAAGCTGGGGATTTTTCAACATCCAGCAAGGGTATTAAGAGAGCTGTAAGGGTTTTGATATAAAACCAAAGCGCTGGCAAGAACTGCTCCTGCGCCTGTTAGCTGCTAGTTGCAAGTCAAGCCTTGTTCTGGTGCGGCGGCCATGCCAGACCACCCAGAGAGAAGTCCATGCAGTTTGTTTTATGGATGATGAATTCTCATCTCACTCGACATATCAACTGACCTAACATCACTCGCTTTCTCGCTCGCCTTTGTCTCCGCACTGTAGATAGAGGCAGGCCCACACTATATCCTACAATCCATCTGTGTGCACTTCTCTCACTCTCAGCAGGAAGTGGTTCACGTATGTCCTGTGCTAGCATGTGGATGTCATGCGCAACAAGGCAACAGGGACGGAAACTTATACGTCCCCTAACACTAACATATCTACTCTATTTTTATCCACATTGCACATTATCTTTGTACTGTAGTGAATGGACTGTACATGACCACTATGCATTACGTTACAGTACAGACATTTGGCAGACGCCCTTATCCAGAGCGACTTACATTTTTATCTCATTTATACATCTGAGCAGTTGAGGTTAAGCGCCTTGCTCAAGAATCCAACAGTGGCAGCTTGGCGGTGCTTGGATTTGAACTCCTGACCTTCCAATCAGTAGTCCAACATATTAACCCCCTGAGCTACCCCCTGCATATATACATATATATATATATAAAACAGTTGTTACTGCTACCTTCCTGTATCCCTATTCATTGCTATGTCCCAGAATGATTATCCCATACTGTACAGTTCAATGCACCGTTCGATTATTTATTTATCAGTGTCTTTGTGCACACAATATTCCTTTCACCACTGTAGTTTCACTTGACGTTTACCGGTATACTTATCATGTAACTTGTAATCTGGCAATTCCCTGTGCTTTTTACTGCTTTGTGACATTTGATTCCATGTTTGTTATACTGATATCGCTTGATGGCATGTTCTCCCCATGTCCAAGTGAGTCTTCTCCCGCCTCCCTAAACCATGCCAGGAGGTGGACTGGCTACTTTAAACTGTCCCTAGGTGTGAATGAGGGCAGCACGGTGGCTAAGTGGTTAGCACTGTCGCCTCACAGTAAGAAGGTCCTGGGTTCAAGCTCCGGGTTCGGCCTGGGTGCCTTTCTGTGTGGAGTTTGCATGTTCTCCCCGTGTCCGTGAGGGTTTCCTCTGGGTACTCCGGTTTCCTCCCACAGTCCAAAGACATGCACATTAGGTGGATCGGCTACCCTAAATTG
>JAQMCW010000034.1:6039897-6050801 GCA_030068335.1 Chrysichthys cranchii
TGCAGAGAAACACAACGAAAAAATGCGTTGAACACGTTCACACCACGAGTGCTTGACCGGAACTTAAGGTTTGTGCCAAGAAGTGTGGGTTGGCTTCCTGTACATCAGTCGAGGATTTGTTCATCGGTCGGTACAAAATATGTTTGGGAATTTAGTTCGGACGTCGATTTGTTCGCCATCTGATGCGTTCGCGAGCCGAGTGTCCACTGTATAAAAAGGTTTTCAAAAATTTACTAATCTGACATGCAAGAAGTCTTCGGGAGGATTACGAGTTCAAAACGTCTCATAGGGCATCACTGCATCCATAGGCTTTGCCTTTTTACTTTCCTGCCTTTGAAGGACCACAGGACACATCCTGGATTCTGCAGGGGACCCTTATCCGCATAGAGCATGCACCGAGGGAATCAGCATAATTACACTGAGTGAAGAAGCACTCTGATGCTCTACAAACCCCCTCTCACTCCGAGTGGTGCAGACAAAACAACAGTGGGTCATTCAGCAAGCAGAGACAAGTCACGCTCGTAACAAACAAGCTGCACTTCATCCCAATTCATTTAAGGATAAGATTCTCACTTGGAAAGGTATGGGAGAAAAAGAAAAAAAAACTTTAATGTAATTTATCTTATGGGCTGAATGCTGTAGCTGTGACCAAATGGCTCAAACAGGGTCATAAACTCTGAGGAAAAAGAGCACCACCTCTACCATTCCATGTCACTGGGGTGGTATTCTCAAGGGTACAACCTAGGCACCTTTAGTATATATATCTTTTCCCTAGAAAGGTGCATATTTAAATGTTTTTCTTTAAAGCTTCACTCTAAAAGGCAATTATGGTCCGATTATGTAGCCTCAATCTTTTTTAAAAGCACTCATATATATCCACATTTTCAGGTGAAAGATAAACATCTAGGTAAGAAAGAGTAGGTTGGAAAAATGGCTCAATTCTTTGAAACGATTGCATGAAGATAATCTAGGACATGAAAAACTGAAAGAAAAAAAACCTGGGTCCTTTTAAGTACACGGTGTAAAATTGAAGGTAAGATCAGAGGTAAAAAGTGAAGATAAGATTGTTTTGAGTGACGTTAAGTTCATTTAGGAGAACATTACTGCCAATTGGACTATCTTCCCGCAAACACGGTTCATCTAAGCTGCCTAGCAACCAGGCATGAAGGGCACATGTCCAGGAAATAAAACATTAATGGCAGCATTTTCTATTATCTCAACAAAAAGCCTTCCAGGCCCTGTTCACCATACACCTGGGCCATGATTTTATTTATTCAAGATTAAGTGACTCAGGCTGAAATAGGTTCTGGACAAGGCTACTTTTTTTTTTTTAACAGGCAGAGAAGTCCAAGGACTCCTTGGCTGTATTTACAGAGTACACTGGCTAAGCTCCATTCCACTGGGTGCCTCCAGTCCCGAGGAGTTGCTTTAAACACACTGTTAATTAGCAAAGCGCATTCCTGCCCTGGTGTTAATTACAGAAGAAATACCACATGGGAAACTTGAGCTAGGATCAGGCATGCCATGGCACCTGCTTGCAGTCAGAGGAACGTTTGTCACACTCATATCTTGATTTGGGAGATTGATTTGTTGGTGATATGCTCAGCTGGATGTGGGAGCATGTGTTTGGTTGAAGATGCCAATGTCTCCGTGTCGGAGCAAGTCAAGCGCTGGGTTCTTCACAGCACGCCAAACAAAAGCAGGGAGGACAATAACGATGGGTGAGAGAAAGGCTCTGAACTCTTCTAAATGATAAATAGGCCTGAGGATTAAATGGATTGCTCAGCACTCAGTGCACCATTGATGAAGCTAAACCAGGAAAGATCAGGCCTGCTTACACTTGTGTTCCTACTGCAGCTGAACAAATCCACACTCACTACAGAGCTCTCCAACAAGGGCTGCTCACAGGAGGGTTTATCGGATGGGTTAACTGCCTCGAGTAAATAAGTGAGGGGGAACGAATGCGGGGAAAATCCTGTGGCTGGCCAACACTTTTTTTATATGCTTTTTTTAACCAGTCTTAAAAACAAAAAAAGTCTTATTGAGATTAAAAAAGAAATCTTTTTCAAGAGTTACCCGGCAAAGAGAGATGCAAACATTGCTATAATGATAAAACACAAACAGTACGATCAGATAAATACTGCTGTCACACACTACAAACAAGTGAACGTAGCGCAATATCCAGTTTCTAAGCAAAAAAAGAAAAGAAAAAAAAACACGGACAAGACGTACGCTTTCAGAACAATTCCAGTGTAATCATATTACCCAAAAGTGCTATTTTCTCAACCCTTTAAGATTGACTTATATCCCCTCATAGTAACCAGCTCTGTGAATTTCAGTACAATGGACCCTCGGATCGCGAAAGCGTCGGATGGCAAACAAATCAACTTATGAACTAAATTCCCGAACAGATTTTGTATCGAACAAATCCTCGACTGATGTACAGGAAGCCAATCCACACTTCTCAGTACAAACCTTAAGTTCCGGTCAAGCACTCGTGGTGTGAACGTGTTCAACGCATTTTTTCGTTGTGTTTCTCTGCATTTTTGATCTATAATCCTTTATTACGGGTCCCAAGAAAGAGAAAAGTGGAAATGGTAGTGAGAGTAAGAAGTCTAAGTGTATAACAGTTGAAATAAAGAAAGAAATAATCGCAAAATGAGAACCGCCACCATATCCTTCTGTCACCGTCCACCTACGCCAGCAACTACGTATCCACTGCAAAGGTAACATGCATTAAAATCATCTGTTGATTTAATTTAGGTTTATTTTTCTATAATTAAGCATAAACCCATAATACACTTTAAAAACATGTTTTGAGGGCTGAAACACATTAATAATTGTATTTACATTCATTTCAATGGGAAAAATCGATTCGGGTTGCGAAAAAATTGGTTCACGAACAGATTCTTGGAACAAATTAAGTTCATGAGTCGAGGTCCCACTGTACATTCTTCTGTACATTATTCCAAAAAAAGGGGGGGGGAAAGAGCAGCATATTTAAAGGCTTTTTTGCCTAATTCTGTTCTGACTCTATGGACAAACATTTCCAAATGAGCATTTTTACACACACACACACACACACACACATATGTCCACAGATAAGAAGGAACCAGAAAAGGAATTTTACATTTTGTCAAAGTGCAAGTGAAGCTTTTTTACGTCCTTCATTTAAATTCCTGAGTAGTGGTATAATCTAAATACTAGTCAGGGATACGGGATGTAGCTGTCTGCCTGTGCCATCGATGTACTCGGCCTCATACACTTTCATTATGTGGACACAACCCAGACCTGAGACGCGAATACCGGATACAAATTGTTTTCATCGCACTTCTGATGTTTTGCAGAACTTGGCAACTGAAACTTGCACAAGTCAGCTCGGTCAGTAATGGATCAGTACCAGGTACACAAACGCTGTTTTTGGTAACATTTTAAAAATGGAAAGTGCTTTACCTACAACAAAAAAAAACTGCTTTTTTTTTTTTAACAATGTCTGCCATTCTAATATCATAACAGCCATGTAGAATTAGCATACTGAATGAACAAATCCACTGAAAGCATTTTAAGCAGATTCCTTTTAGAGTAATATGATTAAAAGCATCGTCTTCTGGTGCCCTACCATTTTGCGAGGCAAGAACACACCTTGGGTGGGATGCTAGTGCATTGCAGGGTGCCATGCGCATCCTCATTCACACCTAGGGGCAATTTAGTCATGCCAATCCACCAACCTGCATGTTTTTTGACGCCTGCAATTGTTCCAGCCATTGTATAACGTTTTTTAGTCAACAGATATCAAAGAAGTCACATATCACCAAGCTGATAATGTGCATTTGGTAAAATGGCTTGGTGTTCCATTTAATAAGGAATTCAAACTTTTGCGTTTTGGAAAGTGAAAAGGAATATTTTGGGGACGTTTGATGAGGAAACTAACAAAGCTAATGAGCAAAAAACAAAATCCGTGTGCATTATGACTAAGCTTTTTAGGAAACAGGCCAAAGGTCAGCGGGTCACAGAAGTCTAATACGGACTCATGCAATGTTAGTTTTCTCTGTTGTTCAAGGTTTTCTAAGTATTATTCAAGGTTTTTATATTTAGTTTACTATTACACTCTGCATTCTATAGTACAATTAACTATTTTTGTGCTTAAAAACCTTTAAAAAAAAACAATATTTACATCCAGTTTGTAGGGTCTGGAACAGACTAATCGTATTTACATACAATCCAACAGGGAAATTAGGTTCGGGTCACGACCAAATCGGGTCACGACCAGAGTTTTGAAACGAATCATGGTCATGACCAGAGGTACTACTGAGAAAATTTTCAATATAAATCCTGGGATGACCGAAGGCGGCTATATGGGACGTGTACTGTACTGAGAAGCAGGTGAAATGTGCTGTGCATAAGAATCGGCTCCCAGATGGAGAAACGCCTACCCTTGAAGTTAATGTGAACATTGGGCTCTTTTTCTCCATAGTTATTGTTACATTTCAAATCCCATGTGCCAGAGCAGAAAGCCAAAACAATAAAAAAAAGTCTCACTGTCCAGTTATTTACAGACTACATGGCATATGGAGGCTTAAAGTCTGCTGGAAAGTGATTAGAGGTATGAGGAAACTTACTCAAAGTGTTGTTTATTCAGGATTTTATGGTTTCTGTCTGTTCTGACATCCTTAAAGGTTCACAAAGAAGTTTACTTCTGTCTGTTTTACACTTTTGGAGTTAACAACCCAACAAGTGGATCAGAAATCAGCTAAAAACCATAACAATGAATACTACCACAACTTTTTTTTTCTTTTTGTAGCAGCTCAGCCTTTAACAACTCTGTGGGTTCTGATGGTTTCTCACGGTTCCATAGTGCCTAGTAAACAGAAACTGAGTGTATTACAGCAGAAGGGGACCGACTAAGCCAAGGTGCCCCATGGGGTTCATATAATGTCTGTCGTGTGATTTTATATCCTCGGCTGTATTAAAACCTGATTGTGGGAAATCACTCGAAACCACGTGTCCACGTGTTAACCTTTTGTGCTGTCTATATGCCAACTTTACGCTTGGCACGTTCCAGTAAAGCACACCAAGTGCAGTTTAGGGCAAACGAGACACCTTTAAATTTCCGATTTGTGGATACACTCACAGCAGGAAAAGCAGCTGATCTTCCTCCCAAGCAGAAAACACAGGGGACTTGAGCCTGACTCCCACACACTAAGGCAAGGTCACACCGGATCCTGATGCAAGCCAACGAATTCGGCATTGAACCCAACATGGCATTTGTGTGTGGTGAAGCTAAAACATGCTTTGAGCGGTGAACGTGAATCTAAATCTGATTTCAAAAATTCTCTGTGAGTAAAAAAAACTTATCAACTTTAATATCAAATGGGGCGGCTCCAAAGCTCCTTATCCGAATTTTCCACAAGCGAGTAGAGACAGAGAATGACGGGGGGGGGATAACGAGAGAGAAGTAAAACAGACCGAGGGATGGAGTGAGAGACGTTAGAAGGTAGGAAGTTAAATCATTAGACATGTTCCCTAAGCAGAGCAGCATAAGGGCTTAAAGCTTTTATCACAATTTATCTTTAACTCATGTGTACGCAGAAAAAAAAAACCCAAAACAAACAGTAAGCCATAAATAATCTGAGAGAGGAAGAGGAAGCAGTCACTAAGGACAGTGAGCATGGGGATGAGTGGAGGAGAGCAAAGGTCTGCCTGAGAGAGAGCAAGAGAGAGAGAGAGAGAGAGAGAGAGAGGGGGAAAGAAAAAGATAAGAGAGAGAGGGAGAGAGGAAAGAGAGAGAGAGGCCCAGAGGGAGTATGACAGAACAGCTGAGGGAGAAATCAAAGTGTGTTTGCATGTCTGTTTAATAATGCTGTGGTAACATTAACCCCCGAATCTGAAGAAAAAAACAACCTTCCCCAGAATGCACCACAGTCAGAGCCCCCTAGACTTAAGCAGCGCTGACTTGGTGCACTAGCATGATTATATTTTGATAGAGACCGCCAAGCACTTCTGTAACTCAGCCCTGATCTGAAGGGCAGCTCCTAAATGCTATAAATGCAAAGGTTTTGTTCATAGAAACTAGTGAATAGGACACTTTTTTTCTCAGCATATGAATGACTGCTTAAACACACATAAGTGAGCATGTGTATGTGCATGTGTATGTGCGTGTGTGTTTGTGTCCAGAAGCCCATAGAGAGCTTTGCCAAGCCAGAGCTGACCTCAACAGGACAGTGTGGAGGATTCACACACTCCAGTGGGCTCCAGCAGGGGGCTGAAACGCCAACAAGATGACTCAGAGCTCACACACGACCGACATACTACATGCCATCAGCAGCCTTCGGCAGGACTGTGAGAGCTGCTGCGGAAATTGGCCCCAATGAAGCGAACGATCACTTCTGACCTCCTGCTGAGACAAAATTACGCTAAACAAAGGAGGAAGCCGTTACGACTCTCCGTTCAGCCAGCGCATGAAATAGGGTACTTCGTGATAAATTAGACAGTGTGCTGGGAGGCTGAGGCGAGGTTCCAGCTCCTACTCGTTATTCTGAATACTGAGCAAATTGGCGAGAAAACCAGGCGAGTCTTGAATAATAAAGCACAGCTTTATCTGATACGCCCATACATATCCAGTATCACCCTATTCTCTCATCCCCACACCTGCACAGAAGAATAAAAGAAAGGGAACAAACCCGAGCCAGTAGGTCCCACCACTGACTGATATGCAGATAAAAACGTACGGGTGGAAAATGTCGAAAGAGGGATCAGGATGGAGGGAGAGGGACGTCAGCGTGTTCTCTCTGTGGTAAACGTTGGGAGTGGAGGTCAGTGCGGGGTAAAGAAATCAGCATTGGGGGGTTTTAATGAAAGTACGACTGTTTAATCTGAGGGATTTTATAGCTGTACTCTTAAAAGTGGTTTTATTAGGTCTGTTGTTTATCTAAAAATGTATTAAATGAAAGGCACAAGAGCAGTCACATATCAGATCATCAGCGCTGATCTTCTTGTAAAGAAATGAACACAGAAACACAGGCGAAATCGTAGCTGACCTGAATCCCCAAGTTAGCAAAGCTCATTAAACAAGTTAGCAAAGCTCACATAAATCCTTTATGCAAGTAGACAAATCTATACTTGTAAAGCTGACTGTCAAATATACATACACTTTACTTTCGGTAGATTAACTTGTCTAAATTGGGTGGCATGGTGACGCAGTGGTTAGCACTGTCTCCTCACAGCTAGAAGGTCCTGGGTTCGATCCTTAGGGTCGATCTGAGTGCCATTCTGTTTGGAGTTTGCATGTTCTCCCCGTGTCCGTGTGGGTTTCCTCCGGGTACTCCAGTTTCCTCCCACAGTCCAAAGACATGCACAGAGGGGATTAGGCTAACAGGCTACTCTAAATTGCCCATAGGTGTGAATGTGAGTGTGAATGGTTGTCTGCCCCGAGTGTGGATTGGTGACTCGCCCAGGGTGTACCCCGCCTCTCACCCGAAGTCAGCTGTGATTGGCTCCAGCTTCCTCCCACGACCCTGAACAGGATTAAGCGGCAGAAGACGAACTTGTCTTAATACACTGAAGAAACAATTAGTTTGGTTTATTACGTGAAAAGGCTCACATTATTATATATAAGTATTGAATTCATATTAACAACATCTTTAAATTATATTTCAAGAACAGACGAACACAAATTTCTCTATTTAAGGTAGTTATACAGGTAACTGTGGTTGTTTGAACCCTGATCCACTTAACTGTCTACATTGAGGAAACTTGGCAAACACCCTTATCCAGGACAACTTACAGTTACCTGAGCAGGTGAGAGGCAGGGCCCAGTGGTGGCATGTAGACAGTCTCAGCCTCTTGACCGCTCAGCCTTCTGAGCATTAACCCAACATCTTAACCATTGAGCAACCACTGCCTAGATGAGTCCCAGATGTCGTTAGAATCACCTAGATGCCTCCCTGTGTGCGTGCACACGCATGCTTGGACCTTCAACACACTCACATAGCACTGTGTGACACATTAGTGTTTGCATGAACCTTCATGCCAAGTCATTACCTGTCCCGCAACTAGCATTTGATTACACTCGTCCTCACAGCCATGGGCACTGAGAATCATCAGGATGACGCCAACAACCTCATGAGAAACAAGGCGTTAGGCCTAGTCATCAAGGTGCTTCCTGGAATGGCACAACAGGACTCCTGATGACGTCCATAAACAGGAGACACTCCCTGTATAGCGGCGTGTCAGACTGTACATAAATCATTTCACACACCTAATGAATTAGCTTTGCGTTTGATTGATTTATTATAATGTCTCTGTGCCATTAATATTGGAATAATGGTGTTCGCCACCTGGCTAGTTACTCTAAACAGTTAATATGCTGTAATCTGAAATGAAAAAATAACAATACTGTATATTAAAAAGTTTGAAGCACCAGGTGGTGTCCACATAGATAAAACCTAATGAGGGGTGTCTGTTTACTTTTGAGATGTTGAGGTGTGTACATACAGTACATATATACAGTGAACAGATATATATATAAAGGCTTTATAAACCTTTTCCACACTCTTATAAACACATCCTATACTCTTAAACACTTTCTACACTCTTAAACATACATCATTTTAACATATAAAATTCTACATGCGTACTTAGTGCCGGTGAGGTCACTTCCTGTTGACAGCCTGTTTACTAGCTCAAGCGAAAGTGGTGTACACCACCACTGTGTATTCATCCACTGATGAAATACAGTGCATACTGTTTTATTTTTATTTGAATGTTCTTTTAATGTTTGAATTAACATTTTTTTAAATTATATTTTATATTTTATATTCCAGAGTCCCGTGAAAGCCAAAAAATTCCACGCATCAAAATTTGAAAATCCACGATGCACTGAGCCCGCGATAGGTGAACGGCGATATTGCGGGGGTTCACTGTACATACATATACATACACATGTGAGTGGCATGACAAGTGGTGTGCTGGGTGTGAGAAGAGACACCCAGCTGTGAGAGTACACAAGTGCGACCAGACACCCACGCACACACACACACACAAACACACACACACACACACATTACTATAATTATGATGATGATGATGATGATGATTGTGCCCTTTCAAGGACATGGGTGTAAATGTCATGCTGGGGGAAAATCCAAGCACAAACCATGTTGTGAATGTGGGTCCCTCTTGAAAGAAAAAAGAAAGTGCTTACATAATATAATCTGCTTATGCAACATACAGGAGCCCCAGCTACTGGCCTGCCTCCCTTACTGCCTCTCTGTCTCCTCTGGAAAATGACCTCTTCTGTAAACATCACACACACTTCCATATGAGTAGACACATACAATGAAATCTATTAACAAAAGAGCCATGTACCGCATATACACACACACACACACATACACATAAGGTCATGTTTTGTCCACAAACTGCATGTGAGATTGAACTACAGTACCTCCCAACAGACATCTTGACTCATTGTCCCATTTCACAAACACGCCCAGTGATTATATCATATTGCATTATATTCACAAACCTCGGTTTAAACACCCCATATGTTCAGGGTTCACATACTCCATCAAAAAGAGACACAAACACGCAACGACACTTTCATAAACACTCCCGTTCCCACACACTCGAAAATGTGCATCTTTGGAAGCAAGCTCAAATAAAGCATAATCACATTCTGTTTACAGAAACCACTGAGCCTTACACACACACACACACACACACACACACACACACACACACACACACACACACACACACACACACACACAAGCCTACAGTGCACATGTTTAAAGCACTGCCGTCCAAGTCACCATATAGTCATGACTATAGCACTACAAGTGCCGACTTGTTCATTTGCTGACGCACAACCTCAAACTCTCACTCCCACACGGAGGCATACACCACGAAGCACTCGGACACCTACACACTCCAAACACACACACACAGGCAGGCACACACACACACACAGACATAAACCAATCCTGAGGAAACCAGAGGATGCTCTCAGGGTGCATTTAATAAGAAGCCATTGTTCAACAAAAGCTATTAAAGCACAGTATGTATAACTACAGTGTATATATAAGTTTCTAACAGCCACAGTATGAACACGCAGATATCTAATTACTAACTGACTCTGCTTAGACATGTGCTGTGACTTAGCGTTTGGTTTATAGTCTAGATGCATGCCTTGTGTATATGGGCATATGTACTGTGTGTGTGTGTGTGTGTGTGTGTGTGTGTGTGTGTGTGTCTGTGTGTGTTTGGTATTCAGAGAGCAACATGGGACCTGTGAAGAGATCCTTTATTGAGTTCCCAGATAGCAGGCTTTATTTTTTGCCCAGGCTCAAATGTGACTTCATGGTATAATTCTGGCATAAACCTTTCTTTTTTTTCTTCCTATAAGCAGTCAGAAATCATCAGCAATATGAAGACCTACAGGGTTGCTTTAGACCAGATTTACCCTTACATTAACACCCGCAAAAGCACTAGCTAAAGGGCATATTACTGGCTTGAAATGAAGCCGAAGACATCCTGTTTCATTTCTTACAACCATGTTTTGTGCATGTTCGCTATTTATGTCAGCCTACCCTAACCCTGTAGCACTAGCTAAATACAACTGAAATAGACCTGAATGATTTCATAACAAATAAAAACACATGCATACATGAGAGAACCTGAGAGACAAAAAAACACACATATGCTGTTTGTATCTACCAGTAAATCATCACCATTAAAACTTACGGTGTAATAAATGTGACCCGTGCTGGCATAATGATTCGGAATGAGGAAATTTTCAAAAGTGAGTTATTGTTACTTCCACGTTGCCCATCTAAAGACCTTCAAAATGAGGCGTGGTTTGTTGAAATCGGACAAAAAATGACCGAGTTACATCCAACTGAAGT
>JAQMCW010000034.1:6122579-6139079 GCA_030068335.1 Chrysichthys cranchii
GCCTCTTCCGCTACGTAGCTAAGATGGCGGCCGTTCAGTGCAAAAAGTGTACATTGTTCCACACTCCAAGATTTGACTGTTACGAGGGCACCATCCGGGTCCTTTCAGTACATTTATTTTTGCCACAATCGTAATGGGAACGCCCTACGTACTCAAACTAAGCATATAAAGTACAGAAAGTGTGGATACTGGAACACAGTACTGCTTTATAACAGGTTCAAGTAGCGTTGACTGTAGTCGTACGGGTCCGAGGTCACGGCAACAGATGGATGCTGCCTCCCCTAAATACCGTCAGGGAGCGTTTAGACGTCTAGCACGCACGCCACGCATGCGTTACTCGCTTCTGCGTCCGTCGCCGGCTTTCACCCTTGCTTCCGTTCGCCGCGACCATTGTATAAGACGCACCCAGTTTTTAGACCCAAAATTTTGAAAGAAAAGGTGCGTCTTGTACATGGGGAAATACGGTAACTTTTTTTTTTTTCCTTTTTAAATACAATGGCGCCCCGCATAACGAACGCAATCCGTTCCAGCGGCGCATTTGTTGTGCGAAACACAATTTCCCAGAGACTTCTATGGGAGATCGTGTAATCCATTCCAGGTCGCCACGAAAAATGGAGAAAAGTGAAACTGGAAGCACCCCTGCTGATGACGCTTTGTATTCATCTGAGACACATCTGGCCAAATTCAGCTTTAAGTGTAAAACTCGATTTTTCATGTGCGAAACGCGTTCAATCTGCGTGTCACGCGCGCGTTTGCTATGCGGAACGTTGGTTAAGTGGGGTACCACAGTACAGGGCGTGTACTTATGTACACCGGCCATCTCGCGTATGCCCTGGAGTTTTTAGAAGCTTATTTCTAAATGCAGCTCTCTATAAGTATGTTGATTTTCTATTCCTGTTCCTAAAACTGTCCTGTTAATTAGACCAGTCAGGCTGTAACGTGTATTTAACTCCTCCAGGTTGAAGGTTGGCCTCCAGGTTGTGGCAGTGAAGGCCCCAGGCTTCGGAGACAACAGGAAGAACCAGCTGAAAGACATGGCGATCGCTACTGGAGGAACTGTACGCGCGAAGACTTATCTTTTGATTAAAATGTGTTTCGAATGCGCCTTGGCCTGTGCAGGAACGTGACGCGTGCTTCCGTGTTCATTCAGGTGTTTGGCGATGATGCCGTTGGCCTAGCCCTCGAGGACATACAGGCGCACGACTTTGGCCGCGTGGGTGAGGTGGTCGTGACCAAGGATGACACCATGCTGCTGAAGGGCCACGGGGACCCGGGCGCCGTCGAGAAGCGTGCCACTGAGATCGTCGAGCAGCTGGAGAGCACCACCAGTGACTACGAGAAGGAGAAGCTCAACGAGCGCCTGGCCAAGCTGTCTGACGGAGTGGCCGTACTCAAGGTAAGGACGCGGAATCAGAAACGTTTTTGGATACAGTCCTTGAGCTGTACCGTAGCCACCAGTGGTTATTACTGTCATTATTACTGGGGGTAATAATGGTTTGCGTGCTCCGTCGTAGGTTGGTGGAACGAGCGACGTGGAGGTGAACGAGAAGAAGGACAGAGTGACGGACGCTCTGAATGCCACGCGGGCTGCTGTCGAGGAGGGCATCGTTCCCGGAGGCGGCTGCGCTCTCCTGCGCTGCATCCCCGCCCTAGATGCCATCACACCTGTCAACAACGACCAGAAGATCGGTAAGTCTCCTGAGGAAAATACAGAATCTGCTACAGTGGACCCTCGGCTCGCGAATGCATCGGAGGGCGAACAAATCGACGTACAAACTAAATTACCGAGCAGATTTTGTACCAACCGACGAACAAATCCTCACCTGACGTACAAGCAGCCAAACTATGCTTCACGGCACAAATCTTAAGTCCTGGTCAAGCATGTGTGGTGTTAACGTGTTCAATGCATTTTTTTCGTTGTTTCTCTGTATTTTTGCTCTATAAGCTTCATTATGGGAAGTGGAAATGGTAGTGAGAGTAAGAAGCCTAAGCGTATAACAGTTGAAATAAAGAGAGAAATAATCGCGGAACATGAGAACCGCCACCGCCCACCTACGCCAGCAACTACGTATCCCCTGCAAAGATAACGTGCACTAAAATCATCTGTTTATTATTATCGGTTTACTTCATTTAGTTTTATTTTTCTATAATTACGGTTATTTTAATTTTATGTTTTACTGCTGCACATAAACCCACAAGACGTGAGTTCATGACTCGAGGTCCCACTGTATACAGACTGTACGGTCAGTGTAGCGTCCGGGTGTGCTTCGAACCAACGTACGCGTTTCTTTCGCAGGTATCGACATCATCCGCAGAGCGCTGCGCATCCCTGCCATGACCATCGCTAAGAATGCAGGAGTGGAGGGTTCGCTAGTGGTGGAAAAAATCCTGCAGAGTGGCTCCGAGATCGGCTACGACGCCCTCAACGGCGAGTACGTCAACATGGTGGAGAGAGGAATCATCGATCCTACGAAGGTGCGTTAACAGTGTTGGCTGTTTAAGGGGTTTAAGTTCTTACATGGCAACAATGAGCCTTGAACTCAGAAATGAAAGCTCTGGTGCCCTCTGCTGTGGAAGGAAAGTCATTGCAGATGTGCCAATAGCGTGTCTCTCTGGCTCCCCCTGCAGGTGGTAAGGACCGCACTGTTGGACGCTGCAGGTGTGGCATCGCTGCTCTCGACGGCCGAGGCTGTGGTCACAGAGTTGCCCAAGGAGGAGAAGGACATACCAGGAGGAATGGGTGGCATGGGAGGCATGGGCGGTATGGGTGGTATGGGATTGTAAACTCCACTACCACACGTACCACACAGACTTTAAGGTAGGGAGGGTGAGTGTGAGGGCAGGGGGCATAGGTCGTGACCCTTCCCTTGCACCCCATCTCACCTGTCTAGCAGTGTGACAACCCAGAAGAATTGGATGACCATATTTTTCTTTCTCTTCTTCTTCTAAAAAAAAAAAAAAAAGAAATAAAGAAATAAACCATGTCTGATCTCGCCTCTCCGCTCGTGGCTGAAGCCGACCTGACCCTGTTTGCTCAGAAGACAAGCATGACGTGAACAGACCCTGCGTGCGTGACCAGTCCATACCTCCTCAACGTGCTCAGTTTAGTCAGTGGGTAATTTGGAAAGCAGCGAGAATGATTGATTGATTTTTTTTATTTTTTTTTTTTTTTTATTTATTTTTTTTTTTTGGTTTAAAAAAAAATGTCATTTATGCAGCGAGTGAATAGTGTTAAGGCTGGAGTACTTGTTGCTAAATCTGATGTGCTAAAAAGCTTGAAATACACAAGAGTTGAAACCTGCCTTTAAATGGAGAACCAGTGTGGTGAGGGACTTGAACCAGATGTCAACAAATTCCTCTCTTTCTTTTTTTTTTTTTTTGTTAAGTTTTGTTTTGGTCTGGTTTGTCTCTTTTTTGTGTCCATATCACGTTTACACCTGTTCTAAATTTTTCACTTGTCAGCTGAGATGATTAAAAGTATCTCATGGAAGACTTGCACGCTTGGGCCCGTTCCTATAGAAGGTGAAACAATACTACTTACTACACACGGTGAAATACTCGACGCAGAGCTGCTTGCAGAGAACGCCCGGAAACAGATCTGAGCCTGTCGAGTGTTTCGTTTAAGTCTAGATTCTGGGTCACTTGTCTGCGTCTGATGGGTTTGGGTTTTCTTCAGCTGTGACTGGAGCTTCTGGAAAAAGATTTCACGTCAACATGTTGGAGAGCAGTTTTAAAGGAGCCGTACACGAGCGTATCACGGTGCGCGGTCTCCCACGTATGTCGAGTGACGGTACTAAGACTGCTGTTCAGCATAGAATCACCTTCATAGTGAATAATCTAGCTTTTTTTTATTATTTTCAATTAATGAAAGTTGTTCTAAATGTGTGGCAGTAATCAACAAATGTTCTGTACAATAGTTGGATTTTTTTTTTATTTAAATTTAATAAAATGTGATGTTTCAGGAGCAGTGGAATGCTCAAAATAAGATTCGACTCCCTTTTCTGAGTGGTGCAGTCTGCCAAGAACCTCACACGGGTGCAGTCTCAACATGTATTTAATTATAAAAAAAAAAATTTTATTTGTTACAGGTAGGTTGGCATGTGCAGGTGAGTGAAAGTGTTCTGAAGGTGCGATGTCAGTCTTCTGGAGTTAGAATATTCAACATCCATTTTCAAGTTATGCAAGTTACATGCTAATTTTGTAGGTGAATCAAAAATTAAAGGCAATTTTTGAAATTACACAAAGGACAAAACATTGAGTGGAGACACTCGTCTTCTCCAGTGAAGAAGAAATTCAAAAGTCAATCAGTCCTTCAAGCAAATCACGTTAACGTTCTTTTGGGACATGAAGGTTCCTATTCTGGTGCATTTCCAAACACATGGGCAAACGACTGTGCATTGCTGTGAAATGAACTACAACCTGCAATTCGCAACAAAAGAAGAGGAATGCTGTCCAAAACCGTCTTGCTGCACCATAACAATGCACGTCCTCGTACAGCCCGGATCTAGGGCCAAGCCATTATCACGTCTTCAGTCCACTGAAGGAGGCGCTGCGTGGTCGCAGGTTCACCTCTGATGATGAAGTAAAGGAAGCGGTGCTCGCCTGGCTTCAGGAGCAGAAGAAAAATCTTCTCTGCAGGAATACAGATGCTTGTTGAACGATACGACAAATGCGCCATCTTGCACGGGGACTACGTGGGAAAAGTGACAGTCACAGTCACTTCTGTTAAAACTGTTAAATGTGTTTTGCCTTTACTTTTTGATTCTCCCTCATCTAACACCCCTTATAGTGCCCCTTTAAATATCACCATGTTGTAAAAGCACACCCATTCCCTCTCTTCAGGAGAAATGAAAACCCCTAGGATGTTTTGATTTTATTAGAACAAAACTGTGGCGTGTCCAGTCATTTTGGACACTTGTAAAAACGAACAAGTGGAGAAAAGTTCCACGCACTGTATTTCTCACATTCACCAGACTTGTTTATCTTCACTCGATTATATGCCACATTGGTCACGTAAAGTTAGAGTACACTGTTCAGTCACCAGCTGTTGTGCAGCATGTAGCTCGAGGTGTCTAATATTATCCCTCACATGATCCATCTATTTTGAAGGTGAAACTAGTCTGAACTGGATGCTGGCAAACAAGATAGTGCATAAAGACCACACCACACAAGAAGCCTGATTTTTAAATATAAAAATAGTTTATAAACCATGCAGGCAGGATACATACTCGCCACGACACTCATGGAACACCCCAATCAAAACTACTAAAATAACACCTCACTATATCAAACAAACAAAAAAACAAACTCTACTATACACTGTAGTCTACTTTGTGGTCTTACATTAGTTATATATACATGTCGTTTTCCCATAACCAAAATAAATATGTCATCTATGCATATATGTTTGAAGACAACGATAAATAATATGTGATGTGTTGCTAGGTTCAAAAGCAGTAAGGGCATGCAGGTCGATCGTAATCTTAAAGGTCTAAGCTTGCAGATACCTCACTTTACAGCAATCTCAGGAGAGCCATGGGGTGTATTTCCCCCCCATTAGCCCCCCGGAGTTTGGGCCCCTTTAGTAAAGGTGCAAGGATCTATCTGTTAAGAAGAAAAGAAAAATCACAAAACTTTACAAATATATTGCACACTTTTACAAGAAAACATTTGTCCCTTGATTTGGACAGGTATTGAGACACACCATACGATGTTACATATTGTGCTCCCATCAGCAGTAAAAACTACTTTATATATATATATATATATATATACATAAATAAAACACATGCCAACTTCATGCCCCTCCTGCACTTTGGCAATTGTGCCACCACACTGCACGGGGGAAAAGTCATTGCTATGCCACGTGACCTAAGTGACATGTTTGTGTACTATGTTCGGTTTCTCGTCGCACTCATGTCATGGAAAGCCCTAATGATGCTGGTGTGGAAGGACCGCTGCCTGTCAGTCTTGCGTGCGGCACTGACTGAACACATACAGTCAGCCACTGCGGCACGCAAAGCACGCACATACGACGTACCCTTTATATGCAGGGCACTCGGCTCAAGTTTCCTTGTGAGTTTATGAATGAAAAGTAGACAGGATTGGAAATAAAATAAAATAAAATACTGGTGGTGATTTTGGGCGATGCACAGCGCACTAAACCCATACTGGACAAACATCCAGTTCTTCTTACATTGTCTTTGTGTGTTTGTTTATTTAAAAAAAAAAAAAAAAAAAAAAGCCAAAAACTTACAAGATGTTTCAAAAAGCAACTTAGACTCCTGTGAAAAACTAGCCTGGTTCAATCCTACTGAAATCCCTCTCCCACACATGCTAAATAACCGTCTCCATTGCACCATTTAATGAAACCCGTATCTGTTCCCCGAGCTCTCGACAGAACTTCCACGTCGTCCAGCTCCCATCAAACAGTACGGTTCAGAGTGCAGTTCGAAAATACCAGAGGTGGAGTGATGCAGTTTATATATTCAACAGCCCTCAAATTAGATCCAGCCTCAACAATAACTTAGGATAAAAATGTAAAATCAAACGGTTTGGTTTGGACCAGGCACTGGAGATACCGAGGCACGTGGAGTTGTGTCTGTTAGCTACCCCTATCCAAGAGCACCTTTTACCAGAATACCCTTAATGCCCTCCCGCCCTGGAAGCCCCTTCATGCGGAGGGATGCTACGTTTGGTGGATCTCGTGGAACATCAGCTCGCGTGGGATCTGTGTCTCGGGGCCGTACAGTTTGCAGGCCCGTCGTTCGAACGCCGACACCATCTGCTTGACGACTTCGTCGAAGAACACGGTGGCCAGCTGAGAATGCAGCAGGGAGCGGAACTCGAAGGAAATCTGTCAAAGAAAGAGACGGGGCACTTAATACGGTCACTTACCGGGACCTGACCTGACCGCTGTGAAACTATAGATAATTCTCACGCCTCAAATGATTGAAAAGGTAACTACGAGGGAGAATCAAAAAGTAAAGGCAGAATGCATTTCACGGCATTAACAGAAGTAACTGTGAGAAATTGAACTCCTCACTCTTCCACATAGTCCCCTTGCAAGATGACACATTTGTTCTATCGTTCATCGAGCTTCTGTATTCCTGCAGAGAAGTTGTTTTTCTTATGCTCCCGAAACCAGGTGAGCACCGCATCCGTTACGTCATCATCAGAGGTGAATCTGTGACCGCGCAGCGCCTCTTTCAGTGGCGCGAAGATGTGATGATGGCTCGGCACCAGATCCGGGCTGTAAGGAGATCGTAAGAGACGTCGGAAACCGAGCCGTTGCGCTGTCTCTACTGTCCCTGCTGCTGTATGAGGACGTGCATTGTCATGGTGCAGCAAGACTGTTCTGGACAGCATTCCTCTTCTTTAGCTGCAAATTGCAGGTTTAAGTTCATTTCACAGCAATGCACAGTCATTTGCACTCTTCAGTGTTTGCCCATGCGCTTGGAAATGCCCCAGAATAGGAACCTTCATGTCCCAAAAGAACGTTAACGTGATTTTCTTGGGGGAGGGCTGACTTTTGAATTTCTTCTTCGCTGGAGAAGACAGATGTCCCCACTCCATGTTTTGTCCTTTGTGCTCCAGGTCATCATGTAATTTAAAAATTGCCTTTGCTTTTTAGATTCTCCCTCGTAATGTGCCAAAATGTATACTAATATAAAACATCATTCAGAAAATGTAAGTAGTATATTATTAAACATTGCGCTACATACCATGAATTACACTGGACTGACACCTTGGAATATAACTAGGTTTAAATATCTATGTATCCACGTTCGTGCTGTTCAGGCTTTAAAACGTACATAATGCTGACTGTGCAGGGCAAAATAAAAGTGACAGCAACAGGTAAATATCATGGATATCTTTCCAAATGGCTCTTTTAAGAATCAGCTCCTCTAATGCTTTGACAAAACAAAACAGACAAGTCTTTTCATGTTACTTACAGCAAAGTCCAGGGTGCAGGTACGGGGGTAGCCAGGTAGGCCGGGACTGAAGCGCCACACTGTCTCCAGGTGATTAAACAGTTTACCATCAGAACATGAAGCCTTGTGGACAAAACAGGAGACATAATGCAATGTGTACATTGTACACCAGCAAAATGGCCCTTGGTCACAAAGTCAACATGTACTCATCACAACGTATTAAAAACAAACAAACAAAAAAAAAGGTCCTTTCTACAGTAAATGCCTACCTTCACCAAATGGGGGCGCACTGTTGTAACGAGAGACGTGTAATTCTCCATCACGGGAGGAAAGCCCACCGCAAGTTTGGCCTTACAGAAACCAGAACGGCGGAACACAACATCGGAGCGCTTGCACCAGGGCACAAAGTGAAGATAGTCTTCGACCTTGGACACCACGTCATACATCTCTTGCATGGAATACCTGAACACAGATGAAGACATGGAGAGACCGGAATGAGCACGACCATACGACACGCGTGTCTGGCTCAACACAGAGACCATGTGGAAAAAATGTCTGAGGTGGAACGTCAGGACGCGGGACATGCCGACGGAAAAATGAACAACATGTCCCTGAGTTACGAGCATGACCCTAACAACTCACCTCACTCGCTTTCTCAAGCTGATAAGGAGCTGGGTAAAGGTCAAATATTTGCTTGATATAATCTCTTGACCCAGCTGTTGGCCGAGTCGAGTTGAGTCGAGTTAAATCTATTCATAAACCAGGTTTAAAATCAGCAGTTGACTAAAGTGAATAGAAAAAAGAAAAAAACCCACAAGACATCCACAAAGACCAGCTTAAGGGATAAAAAAATGAAGTGAGAAAAGCAATAAGACCAGACCAATGACAGAACGAAGGGAAGCAACTCTCATACTTGGTTATAAGCCAAGGAGTAAAGGCGTCTTTTGAGATGGGATTTAAAAACAAGGGTGAGATTACCACACAGACTGAAATCGGTCCAGAGTTTCGGAGGCTACAGCTGCAAATGTCCGATCTGCCCTGTGCTTCAACATGGATTACGGATCAACCAGAAGCAGCTGGTCGGCTGACCCGAGTGACGTGTGGCTTTAGAAGGTCAGAGAGACAAGTTGGAGCTTGCTCATTTAATGTTTTGTAGGCAAACAATGAAATCTTAAACTGAAGCATAAAACTCACAGGGAGCCAGTAAAAGGAGGCCAGTACAGGGAGGGGAGTGCGCTCGCTTACGTGTTGCTGTGAAATACAAGCCTCTGCATTCTGGACCGACTGTAATTGTAAGTGGGAGGCTTGGCTCACACCAACATACAGGGCATTACAACAGTCCAATTACCTTTTTTAATCATTATAACCATGTTATTCATTATACACTTTTTTTTTTTGTTCAGTTTTATAAAGCACCACAAAGGTTAATGGAGGTGACCCCACTAACGGAAATTGCTCAATCAAATGTCCAATCAAAAGTTACCCAAATCAGATTAAAAACTATTGCAATTTCCTCCCTAATTTAGTCGTTGGCCCGTTCCCACAGGATGCCAACTGGCTGTATCCTTTTCAGCTGCTGCTCATGCTTTTAAAAAGTAAATAAATAAATAAATAAATAAATAAAAGTGTCTCCAAGTGTCCAAGTTAAATCAGCGCAGCAGCAAGAATATTCTTCGCATGGGTTTTCTTAAAATACGAGTTCATGACCTGCGGCTTCCTGGAAATCTTTACATGGAAGTTCTAGAGCTTCAGAGAAACCGCCCTAGTTGCCTGCTCTTTCTATGTAAACTATGGGGAGGGCAAAGGAATGTGCAATGTGACACGTATGAGACTGGGGGCTGACTATATAATATTCAGTCCCCTGAGAGCTCAGGCCTTGAGCTTCCCTTGCCAAAGGTAGTTATCTAATGCCAGCGTCAATGCGAGTTCTGTTAAACTGAAAGTGCCTGCACGCTTGGCACGGATAACTGCAGAAACCCAGAACACCATTAGCGCACAGGTATTTCCAGCTGTGCTGCCCTGACTATTAAACGCACTCCTGTACATTATTGTTACAAACACAGCACTGTCGAATTCTCAAATCCGATTGGTCAGAATGTGTTGGTTAACAGCACCTCCGACTGTAGTGCATTTTTTACTCATTACAGTAAACCCTCATCTTTCGTGGGGGTTACGTTCCAAAACTTTCCACAAAAGACGAATCATCCACAATACACGGACGCCACCCCTAAATGCTTCTTTTTTTAATAAACAGTTTAAGCCCTAAATGATCCTCCCACACTCTTGAGACAGAATTAAACACACAAAGAAAACTTTTGAGAGCATAAAGCGAGGTGAATTCTGTGTAGAATTCGTAGAAACATCACATTTATAGCGCTGAGTAATGCTACAGGTGAACGACTGGGATGTTGGCGAATCCTGGTTGCTTCTACCCGACCGTATGCATCGTAGCCAGCAGCCAATCACAACCAAGGTTAAATGAATAGGACATTCTGATTGGCCAGACTCGTTCCTCCAGCTATATGAGTTTTTTTCAGTATCCCCACACCGCATTTTCATAAACACCGCTGTGTTCTTTGTCTCTTGTGTAAATATTATATACACTGTACTGTATTTTATATATTATTAATATTTTACTCCATTTTAATTAATGTTTGGATTTTATAATACCCATGAAATCTGTAAAAAAAAAAAAAAAAAAGTATATTCTAAATAAAAATCCACAAATAGCCAGTGGTGTGAAATATGAACTGCGATATAGCGGGGGATTACTGTACTAAATCAAAAAATTGCATCCATTAGCAAATCACCATCTATATAAATATTCCAGACATGATGTCATAGGAAAACAATCCACTAATAATCTGTGTCGCATTTTTTTTTCTCGTAAACACGCGCTCCGTCATGTTTTACTCCTTGCTTGAAGTGTATACGTTTATTTGGGTCGTCCAGTGACACTACGCAACATGCAGACCGGGATAAACCCGGAAACATTTCACTCCCATCATGGATGCCACCTTACCCGATGATCCGTCTCTCGGAGTACTCTTTCCTCTTGTTAAAGGAATCGGTGAGGTTGAAGAAGCTTCTGGCTGGATAGTGTGCAGGATGGGCGGACACCGTCCGCAACAGAGGAGGCACCCTGGTCATCAGGATCCCACACGATGACAGATATCTGTACACAACACACATAGCACAACCAGTGATGAGAAACTCACCGGAAAGCCTTTCGGACAGTGACTAAAACCACAGAACCGTCAGCAGAGTTTCTGGATTGTGCCTCATCTCAGCAGGACCAACGAGGACATTCAACGATTTCATTTAGCAGTTAAACCTGAGTCGCTCTTTGTTAAATAGACTGGGTTATCGACGTGGTCCTGGAATTGATCAAAGCTGTTGTCAGGCTGCCAAGATAACTCTTCCAACACAGCAGGCTTAATCAATGACTTAATCATTCATTCATTCAATCAATCCATCAAATGCAGGACACTCTTACTTGAAAGCCTGTAGATACACATGAGCACTATTTACTTTCTCCTGCTCTCAGTTTCCCACAGTGACCAATTAAATTATCACAAAATGTGTGTTCTCATCTAAAGAAAACAAGCCCGTGGCCTAGAAATATAAACTGCCCAGGCAGGCAGGTTACAACTCAGGACAGATACCCTTTTTTTTTTTTTTTTAATTAAACTGTGCTTTGGCTTGGGGATGTTTTATGGAAATGTACCAAGACGTTTTTTTTGTGTTGCCTCCTGTTGCGTTACTGTTGAGGACACTACCTGAGCCATAATGTGCTTTATTCTTAAAATCAGAGGCTTTAAATGACAGCACAAATGAATCGGCCGCAATCTGGGCACAAAAGTGTTACTTCAAGAGCTTGAAAAACAACCTGAGAGCACAAAGAGTAAATTGTGCATATGCATTTCAAATTAATGACCTCAGTTTATGGAATTTAAATGTTTTGTATTGTATATACACACACACACACACACACGCTGTAATGCACTCTTCAGGGCTCTGTATCATTCAAATAACTGGCTCACTAATTACGGCTTCACTATCCAGTAAATCTGACCTTTCCAAACCCTGTACCCATTATATTTCCTAACAGCGTCTCACAAACGCTCAGGATAAGCACCATAATCGATGACTGCTGTCCCATAAAACAGAATTTATTTTTTTATTTATTATGCCTCTCCACCCCCACCCCAGCTTCTTCACTGTCCCTCCGGCTGATAGGGGACTTCTCGTCCTCTCACACCCCCACCCCAGCTTCTTCACTGTCCCTCCGGCTGATAGGGGACTTCTCCTCCTCTCACACCCCCACCCCAGCTTCTTCACTGTCCCTCCGGCTGATAGGGGACTTCTCCTCCTCTCGCAGCCTGCCAACCTCCAACCTTGTCCATCTTCATCACTGTTTCCAAAGCATTTCAGACACTCGGCCGCTGATACCCTAATCGCTTGGCCTGTTGTTGGGCCGTTCTGTGCTCTGTGAGCTTCAGTTGTTATATTTCTACTATTATAGTTAAATCAAATCATCTACAGCTAAATAAACATAAAAAACTGCCAGAAACACTGCTACTCTAAGCTTCCCCAGAAGTTAATCATTTTTATGGCCTTTTTAGCCTGCATGTTAGAAATGTTCAATTTTCAACACCACTAAGGTGCACCACAAGGTCAGTGTGGGGTCAATCTAATCTACACGCACGTGGTGTACAAACAAACAAACAATCACTAATATCAAGGAGTTTGGTTACACTTAAACAACTTATTTCTTCACACTAAAGGATTTTTTTAAATCAGCATTTAATGTCAATGACTACACGCTGCTTTTAGGCAACAAGGTGATCAAACGTACATATAATGAAGAAAAGTTGTTTTATGCGGTACTTTCTAACACACTAACAGGTTCATTCATAATTATAGATGTTAAATCGCTCTTGATTGCCGTGCGTCAGGTCACACTGCTGTTGACGTGATATCTGAAGCATACATCACGAGTCACTCGATACTGAAAAGCAGAAGAAAAGATGACGATCCTGTTTCTAAACATGTGCAATAGGCTACGTCACCTGATGAGTATGATTACTGTACCCGACAGGCCTTATGACTTACACCAAAATGTTGGACAAACTATAATGTGATCCAAAAAAAAAAAGGCTGGATTGTGATCAGCTGACATCTATTTGTGCTTCGAGTGACAAATCACAGACAAACAAACCCAGGGAGGGATGAAAGAAGCAGGTCATAAACATCAGCAGTAAACCATTACCTCGCCCATTGGGTGAATCTAAAGTTACATCTGGATTTTGGTTAAGCTGCTTGGTAAATATCAATCATAACAATCTGTAATAACTGTAGTTAATTAATGTTAACCTTTTTTGATCCAATACACATCACAATACGGAAAGTTACTGAGCGCGAGGTTGGGATGTACACAACGTGCTCGCAAGGAACCAGTACTACAATCTACAAACCCATCAGGATAACGAAAAACGCTTATAGTAAATTAAAGTGTCTCCTGGCAGGACATGGATAATGGTGCAATCCGGGCTCACACAGCGCTTGTGTGTTTACTAACAACAGGAAAGTTACACGCTAAGCACATGCAGTGTTTCAGTCTACAGTCATGGCATCACGCCGCGATTTCCCCGCACTGCCAAACCGAACCACACCATTTCACCAAACGCATACATCTAATACTCACTAGCACATTTAAACAAAAATAACTGTACATCATCCCAACAACCAATCACCCCCTTGTTGCAGTTGTTGAGGGTTTTATTAGTACAAAATTCAGCCATAATATCTCTCTAAATATTGTCTGCAACCTTTCGATTAGTGAATAGTGAAGTGCACAACGGGTCCAATATGGGACACTCTGTGGCCTGGGAGCAGAACACCTGAAGCCGAGTGACGGCTTGACTGGAATCAACGAATTAATACGAGAGAGAAGATTTTCACAATGCAAGAGTTAGTGTTATTGAGATGCCCAGGGTGCATTCGCCAGGGTCGTCTTTCTCCACAGCCATCACTGACATCAAGAACCATGCGAGAGTTCTCGGTTACCCACCATGTTCACTCGTTGCCTAAAACAAACCTACGACGACCCTTTCATGGGGTTTAATCGCAAACGCATTTGATCTGGAAAATAAGTACAAGGTGGCTGAAAGGTCAGGGACCGATACGTACATGCTGACCTGCTTACGCGGAGCAAAATCTGCAAAAACGTGATCCAACGCACAGCGCTGGGGATCACGGCGATCTGACCTGAAACGGTCCAGCACTTCACGGAGACGACTCGGCCTCGTCTCTGCTTCGGGCGCTTCTCAGCTAGTGAAACACTTCATTCAGAACAAGTGTGTACCGGCATTACAGCAACTTTACAGTCAAAAATTGTAAAACAAAAAAAGACATTTAAATGGGGGCTTGCTCGCTAAAACTCGACGACCTGATGCTTGCTCATAGCCAAGCATGACGCGGGTGTCCCTGCTAGAGGACGTGTGCTGGACTTTGGACAGCAGCCGAGCGCTTTGTGCCGGACCGCCCCTGATCCTGGGCTGTAGGTACACGGTGTCCCTGCAGCAGGACAAGAAGGCCAGCAGATGAGGTGCCCTGAGACACGAGGAAGTCTCGGGTATCACTTGCATGATGTCACTGCCCTTATGTTACGTCAGACGCTGAGGTTTAAAGCGACAGCTTTAAATGCTTGGAGGAAGTGTTCAAAATACCGGCATACCATGCACCAAATGACACATCTATCAAAGCCCTGAGCTAAACCGCATACACACCGAAGTGTTTAAAAGGAAATGTTCTGAATGAGACCCTTAACGAGAGAAACTCGTCAGTGTGAGAACAACACATTATGACGCCGGACGTAACGCAAATGCGTAGCTCGACTAACTCAAGGGCATCAGAGGAAACAGACATTCAGGACACTGGCGAATAAACACAACAACAATAACAACAATAACAACACCGCCCTTAGATGATTTGAGGTAAAGCAGATAAAGCAGAGTTTGCCTTGGACAACAGCAGCAGCTGGTCAGGATTACTAACTAACCCTAACCACAGACATGCAGCTGAGCTGTGGAGCTAGGCTCTCCTCACACACTTTATTAACGTGTTTAGGAGTTCACCGTGACGAAACCGAAACAAACAAACAAACCACGGATATAAGATATAAAGAGATCCCGCAAACAAGAAAGTAAGTAAGTAAATAAAAAAAATAAATAACTAAACAAACAAGTAACGGATATAACTAGACATGCCGGGAAAGTAAGCTGGTTAGCAGGTTAGCTGCGCTCGTGAACAGAGCGATACATAGCGAGCTAACTAACGCTAGCTAACTTAGCCGGAGGCTACTGTAGGCAGCTAGCTGTGTTTTAACGCGGAAATGTGGATAGTTTCCGGTAATGTTTGCTTGTGTTACCTGACTCCATTCCTGCCCGGTGTTTCTCGAGTAGCCGTGAACGGTAACTGTTTAATACACTCCGCTACCGCTCTCCGCAAACACCGGGAACCTCTCGCCATCTTCACTTCGCTTCAGAGTTTTTTTTTTTTTTTCTTTTACCTCACCTTCCTCCTCCCTCGCGCACTAGAGTTTTTTTTCCAACTCCAGAGCCCGCCCCCTTTTTTTAAACTCTCGCCCAATAATTTTAGAGAACGCGCTTGGTGGTCGCTGCTCATTGGTTCAATGTGCCGTCCGTCACCCTGCCCCCTTTCCAATATGTAAATGTACTGCCATGACGTAGGCAGAAATGTCACGGGATGTGGGATAGAGTTGCCCAGACTGGACGACCCGAAGCACATATCTATGAAAGGTTAAAGTTAAATTTGTTGAGGACGCAAGGTCAAAGCAGTAATATTACAATAAAGTCAACTTAATGCAGACAAATCATACAATGTCAGTGTGTATAATGGATACATATGAATTCTGCAGATTGCCTGTGTGAACTGAGTGCATGTTGTCTCCTGGTCTGGTGGTGACACTGCATCTGTTTATAATGTGAAGTGTGAGTTAATGAGAACCCCTGATCCTCACTATAACATATGAAAATAAATATCTTTGCCTTTCAACATTACTGGATGTACTTTGATTTGAACACTAGCAACGATATGTTAGTACGTGACATTTCAACTAGGGCGGCACACCGGTGCGGGAGTTAGCACTGGCGCCTGGTGACAAGCTGGCGGGTCGACCTGGGGCCCTTTCTCAGCTGAGTTTGTGTGGCACTACGGAATAGATGATGGAAATAGTAGACCCCCATTTTCATTTTATTGTCATGGTAGTCACTGTCTAAACCAGTGCTTCTCAATAATTTTTTGTCGCGCCCCCCTTGGGAAGATGAAAATATTTCGCACCCCTGAATCTTGAGAAGGGGGTCATGCAAAAAAAAAACAAAAAAACAGCATGTTCCCCGGGGTCACACGCACCCCCATGACATTGCTACGCGCCCCAGTATTTGAGAAGCACTGATATATATATACATATATATACAGGTCCTTCTCAAAAAATTAGCATATTGTGATAAAGTTCATTATTTTCTGTAATGTACTGATAAAC
>JAQMCW010000034.1:6139342-6160011 GCA_030068335.1 Chrysichthys cranchii
TTTAGATTAATCGACTAATCGAAAAATTAGTCGAAAGATTAATCGTTAGAAAATTAGTCGTTAGTGGCAGCACTAGTCACCAACATATGGTCAATGTATATGGCCACCAACATATAAATTGAAACCCCAAATCAATTTGAAACATAGAAGCAAACTGGACTTTTCCCACTGTTGTGGAACTTATTCAGAGTGTACTTTGGTATGTGCTTCAGTACATGTTGTACGGTCATTACCATGATCAAGACTGACCCGTGTTAGGGCTGACTGGAAAGGTGTTTAGAGATGACTGCTGCATTCATGTAACTAGGAGGGGTTGACCTGGAGAATTTACACATGTCCAGGTAGTTGATGTTCCTCATCCAGTGTGTGAGGTTCTGTTCAGACAGAGGAGGTCCTCATGTCTGTATACCCTGATACATAAACAAATGGTGATCAAACCACTGCCAACTAGACCAAAGAGTACTATAGGGCAGGCACTCAGAATAACACTGAACGCTCACAAGGTTCCCCCTCATGGAAGGTTAGAGAGCTGGTTAATAATATTAGATGATATGATTTTGGGCAGAAAGCCACCCGTGCATAAGGCCAACCTATAAGGCCAGGCCAAGGAAATGGGAGGGTGTTTTACACTGGGGCAAATTTTAAACAGCATAAATTGGCATGAGCTATGAAAACACACATGAATGATAGTCAAATGTTGTTTTTTTTTTTCTTTTAACAGAAATTGTGTAATTTATTTGTAGCTCACCACAGCATGGCTGTATTCTCAAAACAGAAGGTGTTGATTAATTTTATACAGTAGCAGAGATCTGAATATAGTTCCTATAAGTACTCATACACATTGCCACTGCAGTACAGTTCTGTCAGGAATCTTGAAGGCCAGGGGTGTCACGGGACCCGCAGCACACCTACTTCACACATACTTGACCAAGGCATTTTGCTTTTCTCAGTCCTCAACACACACTTTACACATACACAAGGGACCATTCCCACAGCTGCAGGTAAACTGACTGAGGGTACCAAATCTCTCACTCATCATCTATCGTTTAATCCTGTTCAGGGTCATGGGGGGAAGCTGAAGCCAATCCCAACTGACTTTGGGCAAGAGATGGGGTACACCCTGGGCAGGTCAACAGTCCACCACAGGGTGGACACACAGACATTCACACTCACATTCAGACTTACAGGCAATTTAGAGTAGCCAGTTAGCCTAATCCCCTCTGTGCATGTCTTTGGACTGTGGGAGGAAACCCACATGGACATAGGGAGAACATACAAACTCTACACAGAAAGGCATCCAGGTCAACCCTAGGGATCGAACCCTGGACCTTCTTGCTGTGTGGCGACAGTGCTAACAACCGGACCGCCATGCCACCATGTCCTTCCATATTGGCCAACACATCTATGTGGGGAGAAATTTGTCAAGGTGATCTAACCACTAGTAAAAGCAGCAGTAGAAATCATGGTCTGGCAGGCCACTCACTTTGGTGCCACACGCTGGACTCTGTGGCCTGATTGCTGAATTATGTGCAATGTGTTTTCTTCTATGGTAACTGGGGTTGGCAGCAGTCCTGTTCCTCTGGCCATCATAGACAATGAGTTTGGCTCAAGAATACCCATGGCACTAGAGTAGGACTGTAAATTGGGATATCCACTTTTTGAAGGCAAAGCTCAAAAAACATCTCTGTTCTGGGGTGATATAACATGAAACTATGCATCATAGTTCAGACAGACATTGTGGGTCTATAACATGAATAACATCTGATGGCTGTCGCATCTGGAGATGAGGAAATTTGGGACTCATATCAGCTGTCTCAAATCAAGAATCTAGCAGAATGCACTGTCTTTCTACTGAACACGGAAATCTATTCTGAGCCCCTCGTTATGATGATTTTGGGGTTTCCATGTAACCAATAATTTCTGAAGCCTGTGCCCTTCTCTCCAGGGCTTTTTGGCCTCGGGTTTAACTAGCAACCCTGTCACATAGGGTGTGTTTCAGAGGGTTGATTTACAACCCTCATGGTCTCACAGTGCTGAAACAGTTGGTGGCCTCCAGGAACCAGATTAGCGGAGAGCCGGCCTACATCCTGTCCTAGGGGTCCCTCAGCCAGAAACTAGGTTTAAATCACCTCTGTCACCGGCGATGTAGAACATAAAGCCATGCAGAGTTAAATATCTGCTGAGTTCACCAACATATAATGAGGGTTGATTACTCTCAAAGTACTTCTTGACTTTAATATGAATGATCATCTTACGACTAAGATCTTCTGTCAGAACTTTCTTTGCATACGCTGGCATGAATCCTTATTCCAGCAACCCTTAATTTTTTCATTTAAATGAAAGTTATTCAAGTAAACAATTAGTATTTCCTGTTTCAGATTATTATCTGTTTAAAGTTTACAATTGTTGTCTGAATTTCAAACCGAGGTCTCTTTCATGTACTGGTCAAATGCATTACATTACATTACAGGCATTTAGCAGATGCTCTTATCCAGAGCGGTGTACAACGAGCGCAAAAAGTCAGGTACAAAGATGGCAGAACTTCTAGGCAAAAAAAGTTCGCATGCCAGTTGAGCGAGTGCCCAAATAACACCTAGTGTAATATTCTGTAGAAGTACCAATCAGCTAACAGCATTGAAAATGGGCCTAACCATAAATGAGCATAAATGTAAATACACAATACCACAAATCAACTAAAAGGAGAACAAAACCCCAACAGCTAACCCAAAAAACATTGAGACCAGGCTAGACAGAACGAACCCTGGGTTTTGATGGGATTACACAGTGGACAGGGGAGAGGACAGGGGAGAGGTGGAGCCTGAATGCACCTGGAGCACCCCTGGGGTCATATTTGACCCTAACTTTTATTTCACCCCATTATATTCAACCCACTCACTGGTTAAAGGACATTAGTGGACATCTCAGGAGGTGTCTCATAAGGACCATTTCATAACATGCAGCAGGAAAGGCTTAATAGTATAAAACAAAAAAACAGCTGTTTTTTGGGGTTCACTGAGTCTGTATCATCATTTTACCCAATGGAGATAGGTTTCCTATCATGATAAGGTGCTCTGGGTCTTCCAGGGTTAAGCAGTGAACTACATGTCTAATAGCTGGGGATTTGTGATGTAGCCTTCTGTTGACGCCCAGGTCCTTACTGCGCATGCGTGGTTGTATAACATTGGAGAAGCTAGAGGCCTTCCGGGACTGAGTCGCGAACACACGTAACAGAGAAACATGGCGAAGATCGCCAAAACACACGAAGGTGAGTGTATTTTGAAGTGTTTATTGTAGCAGCAAGTCGTCCACGTGTGCGCACGCGAATATTTATGAGTCCCCGGTCGTGTTTTCCTGCACTAATGCGGTGTGGAGTCGCCGTGTTGCCGCTGAGGGTAGCGTGAACGCAGCGCTGAAAACAAGATGGCGCCTGTGCGTTTATGTGAAGCTTATGGCCCGGAGTGTATTGCGCATTTCCAAAAACCGCCTTGTTAAAAACCATCTTGACGTGTAGAAATTATGCCTCGGGTCTTGTAAGAACCCCTTTGGTCTGAGTTTCTACTTTTGGGCTCCACAGAAAGAGCAGCGCGAGTAACTGCGCATCTCTTTCAGGTTGTTGTTGGTTAGCCTGCGTGCTAACTAAGATGGCGTCTCAAAATGGCGCCGGCTGACGATATAAACACGAACAAACGGAGCGCTTGGGAGCTTGGAGCGTTGGGTCAAAACGCGTGTGCTGTTGCGTTTTAAAGTCTGTCAGAACGTACATTTGTATAAAACGAATATCCCCAGATATGATATACATAGCATTTTTAGGTAGTTTTTCTTTTACTGTCAAATCACACCGCTACCCACAGCTAACATGCTAACACAACAAGGACGGCGTGTTCATATAATTATGGCACTCACTCCACATGACGTGTTGTTGCCCCAGCTCACAGCTTCTGTCTTATTAATTATTGTTTACACAGTGGAACCTTGGATTACGAGTAACTTGGTCTGCGAGTGTTTTGGAAGACGAGCAAAAATTTAATACAGTTTAACTTGATGAACGAGCGAGGTCTTGCAATACGAGTAGTATGCATAAACTTCGTCTGCCGAGCCTCACATGATCACAACAACTCTCTCTCACTGTGGGATTGTGGCTCACTCGTATATTCAACATATGTGCTAGCATAGAAAAAGTTGGAGGAATCCCTTGCTTCACATGAGCTCAGGGAGGTGTGTAAAATGTGGGAAAGAGTGCAAAATTTTGTAGAAAAGCACTACCCGAATAAGGCTGTAGCAGTGCGAGTGATGAATCTGTTTAATGACAATGTAATGTGGCATTTCCGCCAAATCCTCAAAAGGAGGCAGAAGCAGCGATCATTGGATAGTTTCCTTGTTAAAGTCACACGAAAAGAAAAAGATCCTAGTGAGCCGACAGACTGCAGCGATTCTGTGAGTTGTAGTGAAAGTCCTCTCTCCTCTCCCTCACACCAGCCACAAGTCTTTTTAAAGGTAAAGTGTGGGTTATTTTGTTTTTGTCAGGTGTAGTGGGGTTGAATAAACAGAAACTTAGTCAGAACCGGAGAAAGTAAACAAACGGGAATAGTAAGGCTTGGCAAGAGCGCGGAAAATGGCAACTAATGCTTTGTGACCTTGGTGTGCTTGCGTGAGTCTTTTTATAGCTCCCGCAATCAGTCCCAATCTGATACACCTGTTGCCACCCATGTGACGTGCCGTGGCGTTGCAGGAGAAAACCAGGAAGTAGTCTGTAGCGCGCGAGTTCTCTGACATGCCCCGCTATTGGGAGTGCTCAGAACAGGTGTGCTCCGTGCGGGCAAATTCATGAGTTTTATGTATTTTTACTTTATTATTTTGTATTAATCATTTTTATATAAATATTTGTGCGTTGTGAAACGAATTATCTGAATTTCCATTATTTCTTATGGGGAAACCTGCTTTGATATACGAGTGCTTTGGATTACAATCACGTCTCTGGAATGAATTTTGCTCGCAGTCCAAGGTTTCACTGTATGTTTATATGTATCTATGTAAATAATGTGATGTGTGCTGTTTGTGGTGTCCAGATATCGAGGCGCAGATCCTGGAGATCCAGGGCATGAAGGCAGCGCTGCTGGAGGAAGGAGGTCAGGGTGTCGGCCTCGATTCTACCGGCTACTACGACCAGGAGATCTACGGAGGAAGCGACAGTCGTTTTGCTGGATATGTCACCTCTATTGCTGCCAATGAGCAGGAGGATGTAAGTGTTGGAGTCCACTCTCTCAGGCCTGTGTTGTGATTCTGTTCATCAGAGTGGGTGGATTTGTGGTAGTATCTTAAACAATCTCTCATATGCTCTCGGTGTGTCTCGCTCTTTATTAGGACGACGAGGAAGATTCGTCTACGACGCTGCTTGGCCAGAAGAAACCGGGGTATCATGCTCCAGTGGCAATACTCAATTCTATTCCTCAGTCAGATGAGCAGGTACGTGACATGCTCGCTTATTCTTCTTTTACCACTGTGAATTACATAACCTCTTAGCTTTTGTGTGTGTCTGTGTGTGATGGTTCATAGTATGGATTGAAATTGTAGTCAATATTTAACATCATGCTATTTTCTAAGATGTTTTTGGTCATGACAGTATATGACAGCATTCACAATTTTACAGAAACAGGAACTGTATCAGCAGTGTTGACTTTAAATGTAATTATTATAAATCTTCAGTTTACCAAAAACAAACTCCTATAGTGAACAGTTAAAGGCTTCAGGATTCTTTGCTCTGATTATTTGGCACATGCACATGTTCATCTGTGACAGCCAAAACAAAACAGCAGGGAGTATTCGAACGCACTTTGTCTTGAGGTGTTGTGTCTGCATTAAGTTTGCCGAGGCTTGTGGAGCTTCCCCATATGACAGATATTCTGTCAGACGATCTGTCATTTATACGGCCGCTGGACTAGTCTCTATGATGTTTGCATGAAAGTTATCCTAAGTTTTTAAGTCACTGCTCCGTATCAGCCAGGACACGTGAAATGAGTGAACTAAAAATCCAGCCTTTCAAATTTTCACAGGTTTTTGTTTGTTTTTAATACACCGAAAACATAGCAACCCGTTCTAAATCTGTTAAACTCTTCCTCTACAGTATGATCCTTTTGCCGAGCACCGGCCACAGAAGATCTCGGATCGTGAAGATGAGTACAAGAGGCGCAGGCAAAAGATGATCATCTCTCCTGAGCGTCATGACCCTTTTGCAGACGGTAAATGCAACACCATAATTTGACTTCGTAGCTCCATCCATGTCTGTACTGATCAGTGCACTGTCGGTCCACAAGTTCACCACTGCTGGTCCAGATCAGCTGTTTTGGTGCTTAACCCTTCGAACACTACCCAACGTTGTGCTCTCACAGACTTAAAAAATGATCCCACAGCCCTTTTCCACTGAGAAACTTTACAAATTTGCAACCAAATTGGACCTTTCTTACTTCGAGTTATTGGAGAGGAGGAATAGTGCTTCCATCTGTCTGTGGGAACTGCTAGTTTGGTGGTGTTGTTTTTAAAGTCTGTAGACCCAGCCAGACAGGTTGCAGGTAGGTGTTTGTGTCTTTCGAAGGGTTAATGGATTATGTATGTATGATGTGCTTTTAATAGCCAGGCAGGCAGTCAAAAACATGAGCTCTGTAGAAATAAAAGTGATTACTTGTCAGAAGACCATCCTTAATTTGTCCTTAATCTATCTACCTTACTGAGTAAAAGCAAAGCGTTGCTAAAAGGAAGTGCTCTGTGGAAGCTCTGGGGAGCCAACGATGTTGATCAGTTATTTAAAACTGTGTTACTAGAGGCAAATAAATCGGTCTTTTTCAGCCAGACTGGTGCCCATTTTAGATGCATCTTTTCCAAAGATCTGCATCACATTTGCTAACACCGTATGACTATAAAGCGTTTGGTGTTGCTTGCTAGCTTTGGGGTCACGTATTTTTAAAAAAAAAAACAAAAAAAAAAACGGAAAGCGCGTACGAAGGTAAACTTGTACGCACTAGATGATCACATCACATGGAGAATTTTTTTTCAAATATGCATAGAAAGGAAAGCGTCAGCTTAGGAATTCAGTTACGCACTGGATTGAATTACCTTGCATGTAGCAAATTTCAAACAGGAGCATCCTCTATATAAGTGTTGTGTAAATATATTTCTATTTTGTCTTTAAAATAGAAATATATTTGAAAGAATCTGTGTACAAACACTCCACAGTCCCATACTAACTGTGCTTAATTTCTCTCCTACAGCAGTACTGCTATGCCAGTCCTGTCTGCACTCTCTTAAGGGTGCAGCACCTCATCCTGTGTAGGTTATGGTGAACAAAGAGAAGAGAGTTTATCAGATTTAGGAATATTTTGTGTGTGGGGAAGGGAGGGGGGAGGAGGAGGACGGGACATGGTTTCAACAACTCTCTGTATTCAAAGTTCTGATCCAGTAATCATGCAAACTTCCTCACAACCTCATCCCTCCCCATTTTGTCATTTATAATTTATTTTGCCCAACTCATCCTAGTTTTTGTTTGATTTTTCTTTTTCCACCAACAAAAAAAAAAAAGATATCAATTAAATCCAAGATCCAGATATCCAAAATCTGCCTCCTTAAAATGCACATAGGTGCTTTAACACAATGTTTTTCTAGTCCCCTAATGGTACAAATCTAGCGTAACACATCATTAATATTGCTTTGTAATTCTATTTAGACCTGTAGTTTTATGAGGTTTGAGTACAGTGAGTGACGAGGGCATCAGAGGTGCTATACTGTTGTGTGTGAGTTCAAACCATTTTCCAAAGTGTTACTAATGGTAAAGAGCAATTTTCTAGGCTTCTTTTCTGCCGGTTGAAGTCTGACTGCAGATGGACCCTTGGCACTGAAAGTGTACGTATTCTGGAGAGCACAGCCCAGGACCCTGCAACATTGATGGCTATATCCTCTCCTTAACATAAACCACTATGTACCTGCCTGTTTTTAAAACTATGAATGTTAGGAGTGTTTTAATCTTAGGCTGTATTGTGATGCAACCTGTTATGTGAAAAGGACATTAAGTAAAAGATTTCTGTGGACTAGAATGAGGGTCAGTTGACTGTTTGCAATGTGAGGAAGTGCTCGGGGGGATAGCATGTGCCTGGCTAACAGTCTTGCATTTTGTTGGTGCTCTTTTGCGCAGGGGGCAAAACGCCAGATCCCAAGATGCCTGCCAGGTCATACATGGATGTGATGAAGGAGCAGCATCTTTCTAAAGAAGAGGTATAGAAAACCCATTGACCTCTTTGACCTTGAAATCTCTTGTGTTTTTCTTAATCATACATCTAAAAGCAAATGTCAAGGAGGTTTCTGGCAAGGGGTTTTCTGAGCTCCTGATCTTATTTTTTTTTCCTTACAGAGAGAAATCAGGCTGCAGATGGCAGAAAAGGCAAAATCAGGTGACCTGAAAGCAGTCAATGGCTCTGCTGCGTCTCAAGCTGCCGCTCCCAAACGCAAGCGTCGGTGGGACCAGACTGCTGACCAGACCCCCAATGCTACTCCCAAAAAAGTGTCCAGCTGGGATCAGGCAGATGGCTCAGCAGAGGTATATCTAACTTAGAAGCTTGGTGAATGGGGAAGAGGGTGGAGTAGTTTAGAGTAACTAGGTTTGTTGGTCAGTTGCTGAATTTTTGGATAACAGGTATAGGTTGAGTTTAAAAAAAAAACACTGTTAATCTTCATTTTTCCTTTCCTTTCCAGACACCAGGACACACGCCAGGACACACACCTTCTAACAGTCGCTGGGATGAGACGCCTGGTCGTCCCAAGGGTAGTGAGACTCCTGGCGCCACCCCCAGTTCACGCATGTGGGACCCCACACCCAGCCACACGCCTGCTGGTGCTGTGACACCTGGCCGAGACACTCCTGGGCACGCCACACCCGGCCACGGCGGTGCTTCGTCCAGTGTGCGCAAAAACCGCTGGGACGAGACCCCAAAGACAGAAAGAGGTTTGTGATTTAGTCGGAAATTGACCAAGCAAAGACCAATGAAACAAATTGATCAGTAGTTTTATGCATTAATCTTATTTTAAATCGCTCTTTTGCACCTTTTAGAGACACCTGGCCATGGCAGCGGCTGGGCTGAAACTCCTCGTACGGACAGAGGGGATGAGTCTGTGGGAGAGACCCCAACTCCTGGAGCAAGCAAACGAAAGTCCCGTTGGGATGAGACTCCTGCCAGTCAGATGGGTTCCTCCACTCCTCTGCTCACCCCTGGAAAGACCCCTATTGGTACACCGGCTATGAACATGGCCACGCCCACTCCAGGTACTGGAAAAAAGTGTGTGTTTTTAGGCATTTTTAGAGGCATGCTCAGGTTGCATATAATGACTTTTTTTATTTTATTTATTTTAGGTCATTTGATGAGTATGACTCCAGAGCAGCTTCAAGCATGGCGCTGGGAGAGAGAGATTGATGAGCGGAACCGTCCACTGACTGACGAGGAGCTGGATGCTATGTTCCCAGAAGGCTACAAGGCATGCTGTGAATCCTTCCAAATTGTGATGCTAATTGTAAATGTTATTGAAATAATTAACATGATTTGTGTTACTTTACCACCAGGTGCTGCCCCCACCAGCAGGCTATGTGCCCATCCGCACCCCTGCCCGTAAATTAGCTGCCACCCCAACACCCATTGGTGGCATGACTGGCTTCCACATGCAGGCTGAAGACCGAACCACCAAACAGATGAATGACCAGCCATCTGGCAACCTGCCTTTCCTAAAACCAGATGATATCCAGTACTTTGACAAACTTCTGGTAAGATTCTTGTTTATATGAATTGGAATTTCTTTTCGAGTTTGAGACTTTTGGGGACTAAAGGATCATTTTGTCTCCTTCAGGTCGAGGTGGACGAGTCCACTCTGAGTCCAGAAGAGCAGAAGGAGCGCAAGATCATGAAGCTGCTCCTGAAAATCAAAAACGGTACCCCTCCCATGAGGAAGGTATGCAACTTTACTTTTGCTCAACTGTAGTGTTTTAGCTTTCTTTTATCATCTCATTTGACCATGAGCTTTTCTAAACATCTCTGCTGTTTTTTAAGGCTGCTCTCCGACAAATCACAGACAAGGCCAGGGAATTTGGTGCTGGGCCTCTTTTCAATCAGATTCTGCCCCTGCTCATGTCTCCTACGCTTGAAGATCAGGAGCGCCATCTGTTGGTGAAGGTTATTGACCGCATCTTGTACAAACTGGATGACTTGGTTCGACCTTACGTCCACAAGGTGAGTCTGTAGCATCTTGTGTGAAATACTGATTGTGTAAGAATGTGGTTTTTTTTTTTTGTGTGTGTGAATGGACCTGTGCCTTATTTATTTCTTATTCCTTTAGATCCTTGTGGTGATCGAGCCCTTGCTGATTGATGAAGATTACTATGCTAGAGTAGAGGGCAGGGAGATTATCTCCAACTTGGCAAAGGTGGGCCAGAATCCTGATGATGCATATCCTTGTGATTTGTTGTGTTTTTATTTAGGATATTGACATGTTTTTTCTTTCTTTTTTTTTTCTTTTTTTATTCATCCCTCCCTCTTCTTAATACACAGGCTGCTGGCCTGGCCACTATGATCTCCACAATGAGGCCTGACATTGACAACATGGACGAGTATGTGAGAAACACAACAGCTCGTGCCTTTGCCGTTGTGGCTTCTGCTTTGGGTATTCCCTCCCTCCTGCCTTTCCTCAAAGCTGTGTGCAAGAGCAAGAAATCATGGCAGGCTCGGCACACAGGCATTAAAATCGTGCAGCAGATCGCCATCCTCATGGGTTGCGCCATCCTGCCCCATCTCCGCAGCTTGGTAGAGATTATTGAACATGGTCAGTATGCGGTATTGGTGCTAATATAATCCTATATAGCAGGGGTTCTTAAAGTATGGGTCACGAGGCCATCAAGAATGGGTCGCGAGGGCATGGCTAAATAAAAATTTTGGTCATGAGAAAAAACGTCCGACTGAGCAACAAAAGTAGCCAGCGACCGAATTACTCCGGAAGCTGAATTTTCTCACGGTCTGTATGTGTGTGCTCTAGCCCAGGGGTCCCCATCCTTTTTTGCGCCACGGACCGGATTAATGTCAGACAATATTTTCACGGACCGGGGGCTTTTAATGTTGCGATGGAGGAGAGCGCGTGCGTGCAGGTGGGTAGAGTGTTGCGATGGAGGAGAGCACGTGCGTGCAGGTGGGTAGAGTGTTGCGATGGAGGAGAGTGCGTGTGCGCGGGGGGGTGGAATGTTGCGATGGAGGAGAGCGCGTGCGCGCGGGGGGTAGAATGTTGCGATGGAGGAGAGCGTGTGCGCGTGGGGGGGTAGAATGTTGCGATGGAGGAGAGCGCGTGCGCGTGGGGGGGTAGAATGTTGCGATGGAGGAGAGCGCGTGCGCGCGGGGGGGGTGGCAAAATGTTGCGATGTAAGAGAGCGGCATGGCCCAGTACCAAAAGACACACAAGCCCGGTGGTTGGGGACCCCTGTCCTAGAAGTCTTATGGTAATGACACATGATCAGAAAAAAAAGAGGCTCTCCTGAGTTAATTTTTTTACAACAGTAAAACATAATCACAAATTCTTTCCTCTGAAAAAGTTGTGCTAATTCCATCATGGAATTAGCAATTACTACATGTGCACAGGGTAGTTAGTATTGCATTCCCATCTTCCACCCAGTGGCCCTGGGATAGGCTTTGGATCTAGTGCTGCCTTGACCAAGATAAAGCAGATAAAAAAAGTTAATGAATGAATGTCTGACTAGAGAAAGTGTTATACATTTATTGCATAAACAACTACTGATGTAATCCCACAACTGCCCCGAGATTGAAGCAAATGGACTTTTTTCATCTATTAGTACAGGGAAATGTGTGGAATTTCTCCTCTCATGTAACTGTCCTTAAGCTACAGACAGGTCAGACAGAGATTAGGCCAAAATACCCCGGTGTATACATTTAAAAACAAAAAGGGATTAACTTGAAGAAGCACGTACCTGAGAGTGAAAAGCTTACATAGTTTTTTTTTACTCCATGTCATGTGACTTATATTTCTGTATTGCGTCTGTACTGAAGTCTTGTATCTGTCAAAGTCTCCTATTCTATAGTATTTCTATGCCCCATGAACCGAATTCATTACCAGGTTTAAGGCGCCAGTTTTAAAAATGTCTGAGCTTTGGTTCTCGGTGGACACTGTGCATGGTCTCCAGGGGTCTATTAGTAAACTAGGAACTCTAGCAAAGGGCTTCCACAGACACTCTGAAGGCTTCAGCACTTACTTTCTTCTCTTGTCAGAATACATTACAACCTGGTACTCAGAGAAGTCAGAGGAAGAAAACTTCCCATTTTTGCCTGGAATTACAAGAGCGAGCAGAGTAGAGCAGGCCCCGGAGGAGCTCTTCAACACATCACACTTCAGCCTCAGACACGTTCTCTGCTGTGGAAGACCTTTCTGTTTTAGTTTAGGGTGGGGGAATGGGTTATAGAGAAAGCACAACTTGTGATGCGCTCACTGGAAAACAGGCTGCATAATGGAGCGAGCTGTGTGGATTGGCCTCTGTGTCTCAAGAGAAATAAAGGAGCAATTTCTATTCCATATTTGATGGTGGAGGCCTGAAGAAATTCTATTCACAAATCCAAACAGAAACAAAGCCTTCGGGAGGTCATGCCTGCTTCCTCTCGGCTCTGCATAATGGGACACGGGAAGAAAGAGATGAAGAGACAGGGTGTGTGTGTGGGATCTGCCATATACCTGATCAATTTACCCGCTTCAACACATTCTGTTTGGATTTGGGCCCCCCACGTGCTGTTTTGTTTTTGATGCCTGTCGCCCTGTGTGCGTCTCTCTCTGTCGCCCGCTTTCCCTCTCTGTCTGTAAACTGACTGTCAGCGTGATTTATGAGCTTGTTGTGGACGAACTTTTCAGCTCGTCGGCCCGGACCGGCAGCGTTGCTTCATTAATCAGCGGACCCTGTGTACGTCTGTCCCATCCCGCGTGCTACACCGGGCCTTTAACAGCACTCACGCTTTGGATCCTCTAGCAGCCTGACACCTGCCAAAGCCTGCGTCTGTCTGCCTGCCATACTACACTGTCAGCACAGAGCTCTCCTAGCAGCCATTAGAAGTTTCCTTTAATGTGAAAGCAAGACTCCTCCCAGTGTTTTGCACAGAGTCAGCAGAACCAGCTTTAATGCTGAGACTGACTGTAATGCAACTTTCTGCTGCCACTAAAGTCACTAAAATGTGTGTGTGTGTGTGTGTGTGTGTGTGCACACATTTGAGTGCGTGTCATTATGCTGTACCTCTTTTGCCTGTTTGCTGGGGTGCTGTTGCTGCAAAAGCTGAAGATGAAGCTGCTCCTGCTGCTTCTTGTAGAACTCCTGCAAGTGTTGCTGTGGACAAACAGTCACATACTGAGCGAAAACACTCCTGTGAGTCCTCTGAGCTATAAAGAGCCAGCACCAATAACAGAGGCTAGGACTGCAGTCTAATCAGTGCACATCCTGCTGAATTGACGGTGCAGTTTATAATAATCTTTTGGGGGCTTTAGCTTTTACTACCACAAACATAAAACTTTTTACCAGACATCTGAAATACAAGTGAATAAACAAATCCACAGCCCGCGCCACATAAATACCCTGATTGAATACTCCAGCACTTCTCCATATGGGCCTTAAATGCTCCTGCCTGTTACTCCAGCAGGAACAATTAATCACTTGCACTATATATTTTTGCTCTGATGCCCTGACAGGCAGTGAAATGCTGAGGAGCACTCTGAGGAGCAGATTCATCACTATGAATTAATGCCTTTAACACACTTCTACTCAGTGCCATGAAGATCAACTGCATTCAATGTGGACTACGTCTCTCTCAGATGAAACAGCACCAAGTCAGTCAGGGCTGTTAATGAAGATTTTCTTAAGAGCAAAGCTAAGGAAGCTCAGTCTTCCCAGCACTATGAGGAGAACCTTAAAGGAGGGCTGAATTTGCGTGTCAAGTTCTACATAGCCTGATGAGTGAAGCCAGGGCATGCTGAAGTCTCTCCTGTCAGCCTCACTTATGTCTTTACTGCATCAGTCCTTGAGAGACGTCCCTACTGAAAACACCTAATTATACGCCTGTCCATTATTGTTTCCCTCATCTAAAGTCAAGCATAGGAGCAATGGAGAAAGGCTCATACTTGCATATGTCTACACCTATGGATGGCTGATCTTGGCTTTGGAAATTTGACAATATTTTGAGGTCACAGTATGATTTTCTGAAAGTATTCATTTTATGAGAGTGGTTTTGCAGTAACTGATAGAAGTTTTGGTGTGTTTTTTAAAGGTTGAATGCCTTTTTTCTAAAAAAAATATATCAGATAATTTTTTATTTTGAAATATTGTTTTTGATTTTTTTTTTGCCACATATCCCACAAGAAATTATAAAATCATAATACGTACTTTGCATCATGAAAATATACTGACACACTGTAACATGACCTTTCATGAAATATTGTCCAGTCCTACGTATTTTTAAAATAAGTGTATAACAAACATGTTCATATGCATAAATGTTAGTACAGGAGGTCCTCGGCTTACAACAGTCTCGACATACGACGTTTCGAGTTTACGACGCTCGCTCCCATACAAACTTTTTAAAAAATTGAGACATTGGTGTTTCGGTTTATGCCGCTAGCATCGTTCTTACAGACTACGAGGGCGAACTAGTTTGTGCTCAGCGGAAGAATATGTAGTAACGCGGCGTATGAGTACTCCGTTTGTGTTGCTTTGTTTGGCGACTTTTTGACCCTTATGGCTCAGATGTCTTCAGATGGTAGTGCTTCGACAAAGAGGAAAGCCATCATGATGGAAGTGGAATTAGACTTTGTAAAGAGATCAGAAAAGGGAGAAAAAGCGATGGACATCGGATGTCAGTTTTTCTGTTACTACAGTGTTGTGTACAGTACTGTCATGGATCCGTTCCGCATTCACTCACATGATGGCTCCGCCTTTGTTTATTGCTTGAGCATTCACGCAGGTGTTCCGCATTGCGAGTAATTTCAAAGACTATAAATATACTCACCCATTCATATGCTCCTCGCGAAGCATTAGCTTACGGTTATGACTCTTGCCAAGCCTTGATTCTCGTGTTTGTGTCTGTCGGTTCTGACCTTTTCTGCCTTGTTTTTTTGTCTCTGATTTCTGGATCTCCTTTGTTTGTCTGTTTGCTGGTCGCCTGACCTGTTTATGTTTTTGACCCTGATTTAGCCTACTGTTTATGTACCTTAGCCTTGGATACTAATAAACCCGTTTTGGGACATTAGAGCTGTCTCCTGCCTGCACATGTGTTCACCTAAACCCCACAAGCCTGACAAGTACAATATATCTATGTCCTTTTCCTTTTTATGTGGCTTAGTTGTGTTTTTATGTTCTAGATTATGATTTTACAACTTTGTTAGGATCAGGAAGTGACTTACACCAAAATTCGGGTTACATCACTGTTGTAGGAACGGAATTGTGTCGTAATCTGAGGACCCCCCGTAATGCTTTTTTGGCAATTTTGTAGCTGAGCACAATAAATTGATTACTCAATATCTAAAATAAATAGTCTTCACATATGCAAAGAATTACTTACCGTTGCTGAACAGCTCCAATTTAATAACAGAAAACCAACATTTCCCATTTTAGACAAAGTGGCAAAACCTTGACAGCCAATTTAATTCATTTACTATTCGAATGCATTTGAATATTAAAGAGCCTATAATTTTACACAGGCTCACAGAGTGAACATTAGTAGGAGTGCTACAGTGCCTGTTCATATTGCATAAATGGCAGTCAAAAACTGTGTTGCTTTCTAAAGCACCCCCCCTCCACACACACACACACACACACACACACACACACACACACACACACACACACACAGTGATAAAATCATAATTTTTCTGTGAACTTTAAGCAAATAAAAATGCATCTGAAACTTTATTCCCAAATTACACAGTCACTGAGTTATCAGTAACCTTTAGGCAGTTACACATAATGGCTTCTTAGTCAATATGTCTGCTTATTATATAGCATATAACACAATTCTACAAGTCATTTAGTACACTGTGCATCCAATAATACAAGAATTGACATAGCTGATTACTCACAGCCTTGTCCTCTGTATGAGCCATATGAGGTTGACAAGCTAAAGAGGCACACCATGCATTTACATTTTAATGTTTGATAAGCTACAGACCTGTTTTGGCCAAATAAAATATTTATATATTATTTATATAACTTTTTTTCAAGAATTATTTCACTAATTGTGAAAGTTGCTCACTTTGTGCGTGTGCGCACGTGTGTGTGTGTGTGTATGTGCATGTGTTTTACCTGCTGCAGCATGACTGCCTGCTGCTGCTGTAGAAGCGCCTGGAGCTGCTGAGGCGAGAGGACCTGCTGCTGAAGGATCTGCTGCATCTGCTGGGGAGTGATTACCTGTGGACTCATCATGGCCACTGACACTGGCACCTACACAAAGACAGAAAAGACAGAGATCAGTGCTATCCCTTTTAATTATCACTAATATATATGTAACGTTTTAGACCTGATATCTTTTAGCTTGAGTTCCCTCAGTCAGAAATGCGCATGCATTTCTAGCCTTTCATGCATTTTGGATTATATTAGGATTAACCACATTAAAAAAAAGGCACGGATTTCGATTTAATGGCTTAATCCACTGATCTCAGATCTGCTCTGTATTTAGGCACTTTAGTTGTAAATGCATCACACTTTTGAAGCCAAATCAGAACTCCTGCTACACCATTATAGTCACATTGTCCAGAAATGTAAAGGTTGGCACCTTTATCTGAATTAAAAATGAAGATAAAACAGATTGGGAATGTGGCAAATAATGCATAAGGCAGCAATCAGATATCAATCAGAGAGCATCTTACTACAGATGTAGACGCATGTAGATAAATCTGACGGGCTCTGTGTGTGCAGCTGAAAATGAGTTGAATCAGATGCACAATTCTTCTACCAGACATTGTTTTTAATCATGTACTTAAATAATTTTAAAACTACTTATCAAACTGTGAGAAAAACATAATTAAAAAAATATATATTGTATTCTGATTATTAGACAGCACTGCTTTCAGAAACAAACAGATCAATAGAGCAAGCTGAGGCAACTTTTTTCTGTATAACTGTACAAACATAACAGGGGAATACAAACAACTGTGTGTGTTGTTACATGTCAGTTCTCTTTTCATAGGATATAAAAACTAATATGAGAAGAAGACAACAAAAACACTTAATACAGGAGAGCACACTCCACCATGCAAAGTTTAACCTAGCCCTTTCTTTATTATTAGCGGTGTATATTTATAGTACAATCTTCAAGGTTGCCTTATTTCAATTTAAAACGCGGTGTGTGTCAGTGTTGGTCAATAAGAAGAGTGAGTGGTGGACGACGGGGTGTGAGTATGGTGTGCGGTGTGTCGAGGGCCGTAGAGACACGGGTGCTCCTCACGACGGCTAATCAAGCTGCTTGATTGCTTTCCATACATCCGAGCTCTCGGGGCCTTGACACGTCCTTGTTTTGCTCTCCTCGCTCGCCCTGGCTCAGGTTCCCCTCTTTGATTAGCAGAGACATTTGCATGGTCACTACACATTTTTCATTTTAGAAGTCATTATGCATTAGTGCTCCTGATCGCCCAGCTTGACTAATCCTGATGAACTGAGTCACAGAGATGAAGGTCACACTCTATCCTCACTGCACATTCATATTCATATTCAAACAAATCCAAGCACCATTCTTCATTAGACTGGCCCCAAAACTCAACAAGCTCTGCCATGGAGGAGTTGAAACACACACACGCACACACGCACACACACACCCACACACACACACGCACAAGCACAGACACACACACACACACACACACACACTATCACTTGCTCTAGCACTCTTGGGGGGATGTGAAAGTGATAGGAGAGAAAGGAAAGAAGAAGAAGAAGAAGAAGAAGAAGAAGAAGAAGAAGAAGAAAAAAACAATGAATAAAGCAACAAAGTCACAAATTAAACAGCTGCATGTAATTATGCAAATGTATGCTTACACCTTCAATGTTATTAAACCTTAAGACACATTTGTGATGTGTAATTACCCCCAGGTTCAACTGGGGTTCTGCGTCGGACTAAACGCCAATACAAAGACCAAAGCATAGACGCGCAAGAGATGTTCTCATTACGCTCATTATTTGTCTATTTAAATGAGCTTTTGGTGAACAACAAAAGAACGCTCGGTGCCTCTACAGTCCGCTGAATGCAATAAACATGTAAATTTCACAACAATGAGGTATTAGTTTATTTATTTATCCAGTCCGATTATGTGCAGTAAAACAGGCAGTGAGTGGAAAACGTGATTCTTAATCATTTCAGAGACACCGAGCAAGAAGCCCACCCTCACAAAGGGAGAGAGAAAACAGCAAACAAATGAAGTCAGGAAGCGCCTTTCAGCCTTTCATTAGCTTTTTAGTGGAGAGATGGATGATAATCATCTTCATTTCATCGCTCTTCCAAACAAAAAGAGGCGAGAGGAAAAAGGCAAAGTGGAAGGCCCCGACCCATTCACTGGGAGCCCTGCACAATGCTAATTCCTGCATTTAACGGCGTGCTTTTCTGCCTGACGTATCAGAGCTTGAAAGATGAAAGCAGATAAGTAATTGCTCTCCTGGTTCTTATTCTTCACTGACAACCCATAAATTTAATTTTACACACACGTTCATTTACATTTTCGAGTATATGACATGATAATTGGTGGAATATAACACCTCCATTCTGCTGGATACTGCACCGGGGGATGATTGACAAGTCGGGTGAATTGAAAGGAACAGAGGCTGAATTGCTTCTCCTGGAAATGATTTTGCAGAGAAGGGACAAAATTAATGAGCATTTACAGGAGGGGTCGAGCGGTAAACATGCACACACAATGGGCAGCTCTCTCGCATGGATGCCACACCAAAAACACAGCCACGACGGTGAAGAACAAACCCCAAGTGGCACGGCCAAAAATCTATTACCACACACACTTGTGACCAAGTGGGATTCTTAAAGAATCATCTAAAATCAGGCCCACTTGTGACATTAATAGAGAACACTGATTAGAGTACGTTTTCCCTGGGACAGTAATAAAGGCCAGGATCCAGACACAGGTTTGCTTTCATTTCTATTTGGATTTGCTGCCTTTCTGAACTGCTATTGACATAAATGTGATTAAAATAAATAAATAAATAAGATGGCCTATACTGTATTATCTGATGAACCAATAAATAATATAAGAAGTGAGAGAAATGATTTCCATTGATCTGCACTTTGCAAAGTGCCAATTCCAATTCAGACGGTGACGACAAAGCAACATTGGGCTTCCTAAGGAAGAAAATGAGGCAGATCTACACAGAGCCCATACCACACTAGCAGCATTAAAAAATAACCTGCCAAATTCTTGCTCCTCTCATGTTGCTGCAGACCAGCCTCAAAATATCAAGAAAAGCATTAATGTGGCTATGGATTAATAGAAACAAAGCATAGAATAGCAAAACAAATGGATAGCATGGACTTCTAAAGCTAGCTGAAGAGAACACTGTTAAGAAAAGACTTTCAAGCGAGGAAAATTAGACAGAACTGGAGGCTTCGCATCATAAGCAAGGCTTACAAAGCGTCACAGTTTGGGTTGTTTTTTCATAGAACTTGTGGTCTTTATAAAGATTTAATACTAAGTGAAAATTGCAATCTGGCAACTGTGCTATGATACAAAAAACACCTAGGGTGAAACTCTGGAAACACTGAAAATCTCCCAGGCCTGTGTGTTCATTCTCTACACAGGTGAGAATAAGGCACAGTCCTAGAGCCTCTTATTAAGAGCTGGGAAGTGCTTTACACATTCCATAGCACTGTTCACTTTTCTCCCGCTTGTCTGACAAAGTGCTATTAGCACTGCTTGTTTATCCCCATTACAACAGGCTGGAGTGCTGCGTTTCGATTATCACCAGCCCAGATCCGCAGGCAGGGTTAGAGCAGAAACGGTTAGCAGGAGCCAATTCAATATACCATTTCTGCACCGCTGACAGGCTAAGTAAAGGAAGGCCCATATTAGATGTGTGGAAAAAGGCAGGCTGGCTGCTGAATAGGGTGAATAATGTGGCCACTTCAAAGGTTGGAACGATGGCGGTGCTCGCTACAGATACTGTTAAGATAAACAAAATGAGAAATGGAGGGGCAGGTGGTGGTAATTACTTCAGCTGCTTGGCAGTGAGAGGTGGTGTGTTAATTAAGGTGTAAAGCTCAGTTTGATCAGAGCATGAGGGCAGAGATACAATGGAAGTGGGAGAGTGTGATTCCACAGTTGCGGTCCCACTACAGTTCATCTCATTCGCAGATTCCTGGGGCATGAGGTCTTAAAGTCCAGACCTCTCCTAAATAACTTCTGTGGACCTGACACTGCTATTTTATTCCAATTATTAGCCGCTGCTGTTAAACAAGCTGGGGGGCAGTGGCCAACATGCATAGCCAGGAACACACCATTTCATACACATTTAGAAAGATTCTCAGTTAGTTTCACAGTCATGCGCACGCGCGCACACACACACACACACACACACACACACACACACACACACACACACACACACACACACACACACA
>JAQMCW010000034.1:6261251-6270517 GCA_030068335.1 Chrysichthys cranchii
AGTTTACTTTTGTCCTGCGTGGAAGCAAGCTGCAGGTCGTTTGTCTTCTGTGCACAGGGGCGAGAAATCCGCACACATTAAAGCAGGGGTGCATTTCAACAGGGTCTTCCCAGCACCTCCGGAGTATGTACGAATGATTCACCTGAGGAGATGCGACAAGAGGAAGAAGTTGATGTGGCCGATAGACACCCCCCCCATACACACACACACACACACACACACACACACACACACACACACACACACACACGCTGCAGTGTTGTGGACCACAGTGATTTTCCTCCATGCTGCCACCGCAGGACGTTTATTTCGTCTGGGTTCATTCCTATCCGTTTCTAGGTGTTTCATGAAGGCACCTCAATCCATAAATCTCAAATCCTGGTTCTTAAGGAAAGCCAGCAGTGCACTGCACGGCACGGCACGGCACGGCACGGCACATTTTATTGCCCATGCTTGAACACACTCGTGTTAAGCTCATGAAGGCCTTATTAATGAGCTGATTAGTGGTGCGAAGTATACGAGAGGTGGGAAAACACTGAAATGTGCAGTGCAGGGGGACTCGAGGACATGGACCGGGAAACGCTGGCCTAAATTTGCCCCTACTTAGCCATGCAGGTAATTGAGCTAAAAGATGTTTGATGCCAAACCCATCAGCTGCAACGTTTGCAGGGCCTCAGGACAAAATAAGCTGCAGCGCATCACCAAGTTTAGAATGAAGCCTAATAGTTTTGCACTTGTAATCGGTTTTTATGTTCCACACGGCGGTAGTTTGATGCTTTGGTTTAGTGTAACACTAACGTACATGTTGCATCACAGTTTCGGCCTGCTGGTTGCACGCAGAACAGAGTCCGACTCGCAATCTTTTCTTCCTAACACTTGTTTTAAGTGAAATGTGTGATTCATCACAGATTCCTATGAAACAAAGACTCATTGTACTCTTGGGACAATAGATATTTTAAGCTCTCTGTTGTCGTTGTTGGGTTTTTTTTTATAATTAGGACGAGTTAGTGAGCGCATTTTGTAGTGGAATAGCACCATAAGACTACAAGCCATGAAGTTTGGATACAGAAATGAGATTCGATTTGTGGTCCCGTCCTGAGGGACACGTTCACACTTAAATAAAAGCATCATGTCTGTTCTGGCAGTGAATTCAGGTGGCGTGAGCTTTTGATTAATTTACCATGGCAATTGCGGACCTTAGCAGCTCGGCGATAATGAAGTGACGAGAGTGTTGGGCTGTCTTGCTGGGTCTAGTCTTGCTGCCTGGTCTGTACTTTTAAAACTGTAACATAGAACAATAAGAACATGAAAGGGAGACAGAGGGAGCAGGAGAGAAAGAGAGAACGAGAGAGTTGGCTGTCTGTCGATTTCAGCGTTGCGTAATGTTTCTCAGCTCAAAGCTTTCATGTCGTCCTTTATGGACGGTGCATTTTGACAAGTTTTAAAAGTACACTTTCTATGAATGCCTTCTGCTCCAGCAGATGGCACTTTCAGATAGCCCCTGTGATGGAAAATGTTTGCCTGGCAGGGATAAAGTCTTGCACTTAACAGTGCCAAAAGTGCCACCGCTTGAATGAATGAGCGTGTTTGCTGATGCTATAGACACAGGGTAAACAGCGGTTTGTTTTTGGTTTCCATGGAACGCCGCATTATGGGATCGGAGGTACCTGATCCACTGGGAGACGGGGCAGAACTTGTGATATGTCTGGGGAGTGTGTTCTTGCTTACTCGTCTGTTACTCATCCGGTAACAGGAGCTCCGTTTAATGTTCTGTCATCTTGATGGATTTTCATCATATTTGTCTTCTAGCAGGCATTTTTGGATCAGCGTGCATTAAAGGAAAAAAATAAATAGTTTAGGTGTTTAGGTAACCAAGAACAAAAGTTTTAACACCTGTTCCTGGGACGGACTGACCTGCACATGTTCACGATTTCCTAACTCCAAACACGCCTAATCCTGTTTGAAACTTTATCTCATGACACGAGTATCCGTGTAGCCATTAGGAGAGCAGTGGAGGCGTGCTTTTCCCAGCCTTGTATATGCATATAACGTGCAAAAAAGAGTACTTATGCACTTAAAACACAACACCTTTTCACCTTTTCCAAGCTTGTGATACTTGTCAATACTAAAAACGAACGGATTTCATCAGATTTAACCTAGGTGTAGAACATGGAACGGTTCAAAAACTTCAAAAATACAGTGGGACTGCAGGACATCAGGATTGGAGTACCCTGGGTTACAGCACTGTACGTCACCCGGGTAACATCAGACATAACTATAGACATGACATAAATATATATATATATATCTGAGCACATGTGTGACATTATAGCCATCGAAATCTCTTTACATAGAGAGAGCCTATACTAAAATCTTATTCAAATAATACTAAAATATGAATATAATATATAGTTATAGTATAAAAATGTTATAGGTATTTTAAATGACAATGAATTCTCTATTATGATTTGTTAGAAAGTGTTGATTAATTTTCTGTAACAGCAGCTCTGACAGTAATACCAAAAGGCTTGTTTATATTAATCGCACTTGGTTTAATACATTAGCATTTCTGTAGTAAAATATTATGTGTGTAATGGCTTAAATAGTGACTCTGGATTCAGGACCAGCTGAATTCAGTACTTTTCCTGACGAAGAAGCATAAACGTGTCAGAGATACAACAGATGCATTTCTGAACGGGACCCGTTCTCCGGATTCAGGGCTTTTGGAAGGAGTGTCCAGTGTCGGTGCTTTTTGAACGTTAGAAGGCTGTTGCATGAAGTTTTCAGGGGAAAGCGGGGAAGTACCGGTAAGTCTTCAAACTGGAGGACTGTCTCTGAAACATGACGAGCAGTGTTTTTTGTTTTATTAACTTTGAAAAGAAAGGAAAAAAAGAGAACAAAAAAGAGAAACACCGGAACAGAGAGGACGCAAGAAAGACTGTTTATAGCCGCTACAACATGAGCATGTACCTGACGCTCAAAGAAAAAAATATATGTATCGAGGCCATGTTTTACTAATTCGTTCCCATAATATCTATTCCTTCCTTAGTTTTAGTTAAATCCTGGTCACATGTTTATAATCCGTTCCCTCCTTTGAGTTAAATCACAGCGGTTTACAAATTCCTGTCATATAAAGGGAACAAAACACCTGTATATGTCTCATGACTCCTAAACGTACAGTCCCCGGGGTCCGTCTCATCCCATCCTTTATCTGAAAACTTTGTCATGATGATTTACTTCATTTGAATCCTGGCACGTTTACACGCTCATTAGTAACAGAATACGGCAGATCATGCATATATATATATATATATTAAACACTAATGATTACTTTCCTCCCATGAGGTCTACCTCCCTAGATTTGCGAATTCAAATACAATGTTAGCAAAGGATCCAGCATGTGCGTGGTGCCACACGAGCCTGCTAGCAGTCACTAGCTTCTGTGCTCTCCCTTGTGCCTCATATTGTTGCCGCGTCACACTGTGATACAGATTCGCAAGGAGAGACGTGCATACAAGCATGCGAGCAGATATGTCGCTTGGTGCAGGTATTCCAAGCGTGATATCCATTTGTACATTCTGTGGAATGTATGATTACAGTCTGGTGGAGTTTTGAAGTATGCTTTGGGAATTATAACACATTAGTTTAGTCAGTTTATACGATACAGTATTCGGCTATGATCAGCAGTTAGCATTGAGGTTTATAGTGGTGTAACCATTCTGGTCAGGAGAGTACTATACTGTACATTCAAGTGAACCTATAGTTAAGTATATCTACAGTATACAGTACAGTACGTAACTATAGGTTCACTTGAATGTACAGTATAGTACTCTCCTGAGCAGAAAGGTTACACCACTATAAACCTCAACGCTAACTGCCGAGTATAGCCGAATACTCTAAAGTATATCTAAAGTACATTTTGTAGTGAACATATAGTTGGTATAGTTAAGTAAGTTTAAATCGGCGGGTGATTATTTCACTTATGGGCTTATTAAGCAGTTTGAGTTGGTTCTTCAGCCATTGTATTACAGCTTATGCTTTGCTGCGGAGTGAATCCAGCTAACAACAGAAAAGTCTTTGCGGCTTTTATTTCTAGTAAACGGCGAAAAGCACCTATTAATACCGTCACGACATGGCAGTAAACTCTGCACCAGTAAGCTGAGCGTTTCGACTTCGTTCCGTCTGCCGGTTCCCTCACAAGTTTAAAGAAATATCTCTTCCATAAGTACCTGAACAGCAATACGAAAAGAATCATCTTTGCAGTGGATTCATTTCACAGACAGCTTATACTTATGTCTCTGTGGCATATCACTAAATGAGATGACATTAACTGACAATCCTTCAGAGTGACCCTTTGGCTCCGCACGCTGTGCGCCATACACTTATCGTCTATTATCTGGATCCCTACCACATGATTATGAGTCATCAGAGCTCTGGAGACTTGGTTCAGGGAACAGCAGGGTTAATATCGTTTTACTGGAGAGCTGACTTCTTTGTCAGTGTGCGTTTGTATTTTTTTTTTTTTTTTTTTTTTTTTTGTGCATTTTCTTTCATAAGGAAACAAAGCTCAGAATAAAACCGATGATTTTAAGCGAACGAGGAAAAACAAAAGGAGATTTACTGGAACCATCTGAGTCTCCGTGCCATTAGGTGATGTGGCGAAGCTTAGTTATTTTACACTCTGTCCCAAAACGTGCACTTGTGGGTTTTTTGTGTTCAAATGCACGTGTTTCTCTGTTAGGTAAGCGTGCGATGTCTATTTTTTTCAGCTGCCCATAAGTCCCCAATGCACTGAATAAATAGTTCATGTGCCTTGTCTTTAATATTGCATCAAAGCAGGCTTAGGCTGCCCACATATCACACAATTCACAGCATTAGTGACTTTCCTTTTCCCGATAATATTGGGATTAAGAAAGAATATCTTTCGATATTGCTAGCATATTCTAAGTGACCTTACCGTTTACCTTGCATTGGCAGTTTTATCTGATCCATTTACTATACAGCTTTTCTTAGTAGGTGTACAATTACAGACTGTATCCCGTTTGTAGCTATGGAAATCATGTTACCCCTCCCACCCGATCCATGAAAGGAAAGGAACCACCATGAGACCACCAGTGACCAGACATTTAGATGTGTACACTATAGCTAGTAGCCGGTTTAATATCAAAAACTTTCTATTCTAGTTTGGACCACTGTTTGGACGCCATATTTTATACCTAATATACTAAGGATACTTTTCTTATGAAACTTACAAAAGCTTCGTAACCTAGCATATTCATCTCAAAATATAATCATCTGTTGTGTTTTGGCACGTAGATGAGTATAAAGGGGGAAGGAATCTGCACAAATTGCAGTTGCCACGTACTCCAGAGTGAGCACCAGCCTGATTTCATTTAAAACTCCAAGCCCTGAAGGCACACGAGGGTCAGGGCAGTAAGGGTCCAAGTGTGAGCACACACTTCCCCAGAACACACAGCAGCCTCCTGCTGGCAATGTGTGAGACCCTGAAGTCAGCACTGAAAGATGGAGCTGTTTCATATCCATTCAGACTACGAAAGAAAAATGCCATTGGGATTGTAGATATTATCTGATTTATATTATTATTTCTATACATTTCATGTGGTTTAAAGTTACAGTTTGGTCTGATTTGTACTGACTGTTTATGGTAAGTTGTACATGAGAAACTTGTTTCCAGGTGGACCAAAATTATGATTTATCCTGCTTCCAGCATATCTAACAATCAAAAAGTCTGAATGCAAAACGTGGGACCATCTGGGGTTCCATAAACATCAGTTTCAGAATAAAACTACTTGAACGCTTTCGGTGCGGGAGTCGACTAAAGTCGACATTTAGGGGTCTACGGCCATGCATACACGTTGACAAAATTCGATAAAATTAAATAGTTCAATTGTACTCGCTAGGCGGCGACATTCGAGGTACTTTTTAGTAATATACTGTTACTGTTACATCTGCAGCACGTTGTTGACAAGCTATATTACGATATGCAGTAAAAATACAGCGGAAAGGAAAGTTTAGCAAGGAGGAGGATCTGAAATTAGTGCTGGATGATATATCTGACCTGTCTGACAATGATTTTGACGATGCGGAGATGGAGAGCGAGAGTGAAACCAAAACTGTAAGGGCTTCTAGCGATCTTGACAGTGGAACTGCAGGGCCGTCTACAAGGGGATAAACTCGTCAAGCTTCCACTCGTTCTGCCGCGTCATGTAAAGATAACACTACCTCAACAGTTTCTACTGGTGCAAAGTCAAAGCCACGAACCGAATTTACACACAAAATATTCAGCACTAGGGGCAAAGTAAAAAAAAAAAAAAAAACAGCACCGAAAGGGTTAAATAAAACCTTCCTAAAAAAACGTACATTATATCATGTGAAGGACCAGGGAGTTATCTCACCATCTCCACAGAGCTATTCTCCTCACAAACCCCTTGATTCTGTGCTCTGAGGATCCTGATTAATCGTGACGTTCCAGTTCAGTGTTTCTTTAGCTGTTTTGATGAATTATGGCTTTTACATGTTTTAGCAACCATAATGAACTTGGTCAATATCCAATCACACCAATAATTCATTTTCACAATACTGTATTATGAGGCATGTAACATTCAGACATCACAGTGCAGTTTTTTGTCCATATTGTGCAGATCGAATGATGATTCAGTCATGTGGCTTTGCCAATCATCTAAAACCTAGCCACCATTCACTGAGCTGAGATGAGCGGCCTTGCCTAATGGATGACACATATTTCAGATTCTGAATGAGAGAGATTACAGTGCTTCCTGTCATAGAGGATTTTAGTTAGTTGTTTAGCGTAACTTTAGATATTTTAGTGTCAGTTTTTAGCTAAATATGTTGTATAGTCTACACCAAGAGAGCAAATGCATAGTTGGTAAAGTCTTCTTTTTCAGATAAATATATAATTTTTTTTTGGACAGTAGCTAAAATAATAATAAAAAAAAAAAAGTTTTTTTAGTGTACACTTTGATGTATTTTCATAATTTTAGGGAAATTGTTGAATTTAATGAATTGTGAAACAGCAGCAAACCAGAAAGGTATTTCTTTCTTGTGAACTGAACTTAGGACTAATATACACATTATATCCTATACAATATACCATTAATATTGGTAATGTTATTCCACTCCTATTTGTACTGTTAATCCATTTCGTACCAGGTTTTAACCCCTCGTAGGGATTAACTTGTACAAAAAAAAAATACAAAAAGAAACTGTGGGAAAAAAACCACATGAAATGATACAATTCCATATACCACATTCTAGTTATTACTTAATTAATAACTTAAAATAAGTAATTTTAAATAAAACACTTTAAATGAAATACTGTGTGTTTTTTTCCTTTTCTTTTTGGTAGATTTTCTGGATATTTTATTGTCTTTTTTTTTTTTATATTTTAAGCCTTTACAAACCCTCCCACACTCTTATAACCATTACCTGCACAGTTATACAGCATAAACCCTTTATATACTCTTAGATATTACAAAATAATACATAAAACATTTTTAAAAACATAAATTTTTTTCCTGGTAAAGAACATCGTGATAGGCAGTTGCTGGCGCTGTTTTTTCATTTGAGTCAACAGGTTTTTATACACTTCCATGGCGCCATCAAGAGCATTTCTGAACTGCAAAGAGCGAATCATTTGTGGGTCCCATTGTTCAACCGATGACTGAAGCTCTTTAGCTAACCGTAAAATGGTGGCGAGGCGCTCGAGAGTTAGGCCTTGTTCTGGTTCTTCTTTTTCTTGTGCTCAATCGTCCTCTGGTTCCTTCTCTTCCTCGCTCATTGACTTGGTTATTTTGGCTAGATCTCTGTCGGTCAGTGGTTTGAGGAGACCTCGAACAGCTCCACGACGTTGTTGGAAGTCATGTCATCGAAGCCTTCTCCTCTTAGCTGTTTTGCCAGCCGAACTGCCTCATTACCCGCAGAGTGATGAATTTCTTCGGCAGAAACGCCCTCGTATCCATTGACCACTTCTGGCCACAATTTCTTCCAGCAGGCATTGACAGTCTCCTTCTTCATGTCCTTCAGTGCTCTCTGTACAGTCACCAGGCACGATGTGATGGTGTAATTCTTCCAGTAGTCCTTCAGGGAAAAGTCTTCATCTGTTTCCATGGCATCAACCATGTGTTGCAGGGCGTTCTTAGTGTACAGTGCCTTGAAGGCCCGGATAACCCCATGATCCATTGGCTGAATCAGTGGTGTCGTATTTGCCGGCAAGAACTCTACTTTCACCCCTTGGAAGGAAAGATCCGTGGCATTGACCTCAAGCATTGTCCAGCAGTAAAAGCACTTTGAACTCAAGGCCACTTTCTGCCAGATAGATCTTTACCTCCGGGATGAAACATTGGTGAAACTAATCCACCGTCAGGAGTTTCGTAATCCAGGCCTTTGGATTGTGCATCCAGTAGACAGGTAGCAGGTTCTTATTCTTTTTTTCAGGCCCCAGAGGTTTTGGACTGGTAGATGAGCCCAGGCTTCAGCAAAAAGCCCACAGCATTGACTGCAGCATTGACACATGACTAGCATGACGTCGTCTTTGTGAGCCTTAAAGCCCAGGGCGCTTACCTCCTCCTTCGTGATGAAGGTATGAGAGGGCATACACTTCCAGAACAGGGACGTCTCATCCATATTGAACACCTGCTCTGGCTGATATCTGCTTTCTTTAATGATGTTCTTGAAAGTTTCTGCTGCGGCTTTGTTCGTGGCAGTCGATTTGCCTCTTGAATTTTTCAAACCAGCCCTTGCTGGTGGCAAAGTCACTTTTTTTGCGGGACAATCCGTAGAAGTTCCAGGTTGAGGATCGTCCTCCAGCTCATCCCTGTCATCCGCAAACATTTCATGAAGCTGCTTGGCCTTCTCTCAGATTATATGGGTGTCCACCGGGATGTTCTTCTTCCGGCAGTCCTCAATCCAGAGTCCTAAAGCAGATTCCATCCGGACCACAGCCTTATTATGCACACTTATGACTCATTTGATGTCCTGGTTATAAGACACTACGGCCGTAGCTCTTATCTTCTTTTCAGCCTTCTTTATGTTGCGAACCGTGGACTCGTTGACGCCGTAATGGTGTCCTACAGTGGTGCAGCTGGTCCTTTCCTTTAAGAAGTCCAAATGTTTTACCTTTTCACCGATTGTTAGTATCTTCCGTCGGCTCTTGGGCATGGCCCCGGAAGAAGTAGAAGGCGCAGATAGCTTTTGGGACATAACGAAGGGCTTTACTACCCACAAAA
>JAQMCW010000034.1:6439787-6453876 GCA_030068335.1 Chrysichthys cranchii
TTGGCTCATGTCATTTGAAAGTCTTTTAGTTTTCATTTTATTCAACTTTAAAGAACGTCCCAACTTTTCTGGAATTCGGATTGTATGCTAAACACAGAACAAAACCCTAATTCTGGGATTGCAATGACAACTGCCAGGTTTATCTGGTCACCATACTTATAACTCCTATCCATACCTGTACAGATCAAGCCATCGTGCTGGTCACACTCCCTGTCATCGCATTCACAGAAATCGCCTGAAATGTACCACTCCTGTGGTGAACAGATGCACCTCCCGCAGTGACAAGAGCCTGAAAGCAAATGCAAGGGCTTATTATAGTGGCCCATTTCAAATAAAACCATCACAATAGCATATCTGCAACATTTCTGCTAACAACTCCTGTAAAGAAAAGCAGCTTGTTAAAGGTTTAATATCTTGCAATTACCTGTATCATCCAGATAGGTTGAAGATACAAGAATTATTGATGAATGCTGGAAGATATCGGTGTACTAATTGGTCAAAATGTAGACGATCCTCCATTGGAACATCACTTTTTTTTTTAATTACAATTATATTCCAAACACAGCCTGTTGGCCTTCACACAACAATCCTCATGCTAGCACAAAAGGCACTGCCTGCTTATTAAAAAAGAATTCTTATAATAGCTTGACCCACACATTATGATCTGTTGTTACATTTTCAAGTCACAGGCTAACAAAAGTGTCTCTTCTCCTGACATGGCCTTTCCCATAAAAGCATGCAGCATCACAATGACTTTTCAAGGGCAATGAAGTGGAATCAAATGTTATGTTCCCTTGCAGGCGAAGAATCCCTGTGTCTCCTTCTTTCTCTGCAGCTCCTCCAAGTCTCCTATTTATCCATTAGGATGACTTTCAAGTAGACCTTCTTTCGCAATGGAGGAAGAGAAACGTACTCGTCTTCATTTGGATGGCACAGAAAGAGCAGCAAATCTACTGATACATAAAGACATCTGCTTTCAGTCTGTAGGTTTGTTGTGCTTTCTTTATTTTGCAGGTTAAACAGCAAATCTTTCGTTCGGCCTTACTTCGAATGACTTCCATAATGCATGCAGTAAATGCCAAGGATTGTCAAAGCCCAGCATGGAAGGAGCCACTGTGCTCTGTGGTAGCCCTCTTCATCCATTTCCATAAAAGCTCTAGTGCACTACAGACAAGCAAAGACAGTCTCTATGGTGCTTTTTAACTTTATGGCATACACCTGTGCTTTATGATTGCTACACTTCCATTGCACCATGACAGGTAAAGTGGAGCGCCACAGTTGATCTCTCCCACCTTTGCTGTCATAGATAAAGTGCAGCACTGGGAGAGCTCCGTCTTACCTTTTCCGGAGCACATGACGCCGTGGGCTGTCTCACACAAGCTCTTGCTCTGTTCGTCAGTCATGTTGCAGCTACGGGGGAACTGGCAGTGCTTTCCAAACCATCCATCACTACAAATACAGCGGCCACAGGAGCAAAAGCCATGGCCTGAGGGGGGTAGGACCACACAGCAACACACACACACACACAAATAAATTTTCCTCACATATGAAAACAACAAAACAATGTGACATTTTCAATGATCCAAGCGCTAAGCAAACGTAATTGGTTCAAACAAACAGGTGCTGGATTCCAGACTAGCTCTTCATGTTGTGGCGCTGGGCTTTAATCATAGCTACTCAGCCTGAGTCATAAGTCAACCATGGATCCACATGAAAGCCTGGTTTGAACAAACATACTCAGAGCTGCTTAATGGTGCTATAAATGTCCCATGTGATTCTGACATCAGAATGAATCATGGCCACATTATTATTATTATTATTATTCCTAGACTTATTCTTATTATTGGTAGGAGTCTGAGCACCGGAGGTAAAACTGGATTTTAAAATTTCTTTTCTTCGTATTACTTTTTCATAGGATGAATAGACATGATATGACTTCTAGTACTTATTTAGACAAGCCTAATGGGCCAAATCGACCTAGGGGCGGAGCTATAGTGCAAGCGTCTACAGCCTAAACCAAATTTATGTTGGGGCTGCCTATTCATTTGTATAACTAGTCCTAGGGGGAGTTTTTTTCGTTCGTTTGTTTGTTTTTAATTTTCACAAAATTGGTGTGAAAGTAGTAAAGCTCAATAATGATTAAAAATATGTCTCGGCACCCAAGCACTAGTTGAACACTTTACCAGTGCACTACTCAGGAGCTGGTGTGTTTGCTTTTCTTTCCTTTTTTTTTTTAATGTTTTTTTGTTTGTTTGGTTGGTTTTTTTGGTTGGTTTGTTGGTTCTGTGGTTGGTTAGCTGGTTGGTTGGTTGGTTGGTTGTCAACCTTTTTTTGATATAGCGCATTTAAAGAGAAACGCCACAGTCGCACATTAAAATGAAGTTAGCCTGAATTCAAGTCAAGGTGGGTTAAAAACTATACTACGTACTCCAGCGTTTGTAAATAGGAATAATTCAGAACGAAGTTTGATACGATTCATGACCGACTCTGTCCTTTTCAGAGTCTGGGATTGTTCATGTCTATGGGCTTTAAAGCTGGACCGTGGAAATGTCATGCAGGGGCTGTATGAGTGTTGGCAGGGAGTAAATGAAACACTTTTCGAAGGCTGTGAAGGCTGGAGTTTCTCTCTTGGTGGAGAGAGTCTGTGAATCAGTGGGAAATGAACAGTGAATAATAGAGGTCTACCTGCAGCTACTACTGCTTCCTCTCTCTCTCTCTCTCTCAATTTCGAGGATTCCCTCAAGATTTAACTGGCCATACAAGTGTATCTTTTCTTGGATATTAAAGTTCAACTCGGTATAAAATGAAAAGCCCTACAGTGAGGATATAGAAAGTCTAACTGAAAAAAAAAAGTCTTAAAAAAAAGCTAGCTTTTCATAGGATTTTCATAGGCTTTCCAGAAATTTCATAAAGACTAAGTACAGTTGAAGTTATAATAATATACTGTAGATATATGGCTCCAGAGTGGTGCAGTAGATAAGCATACATACCATTGTCAGGAGATCAAATCCTGACCATTGCTCAGCTGAGGGAGTGATTGGATGAGATGTCTGGGTGGGAGGGATGGCACACTGTCTCGCCCTTGTCAATCACACTGACACTAGACAATCACGGGCATATGTGAGCTCATGCATGCAGAAGAGGGAAAGTGGCACTTTCCTTTTAGTGTTTTGTTGCTGTGCCCTGTGACGCAGCATAAGCAGCAGTTGGCTGGCTTCGTGTGTCTCAGGGGAAGCATTGCCTTGATCGCATGGTTTCTAGCTATTGTGTGATAAGGGAGAGCTAGCTGGTGGGTGGGGATCAGTTTGAGGAGAAAAATGAGGGGAAAGAACATATAGATCCCATGGTAACCTCCTGGCCATTTTTCTCTCATCCAGCATTATTTTCAAGAGATGGAGTTTAAAGGGCTGGAGCGTGCAGTCGGTGAGGCTGCACGCTTGGTTGGCTCAATCAGTCAGCCTATGAGAGCATTTAATTGCTTTGGAAGAGTGGCACCCCGATCCTTTCAATTAAACTGCACCTGTGATTCCACATTACCAAAGCTGCGAAGGCAATTTGCATGCATCTTGTGCTGTCTTCGAGCCTTTCGTGTCTGGCTTTGGAGCAAGGTATAAGAGAAATCCCCCTGCATGACTGTGCACATGGCTATTGCCTTAGCAAAAAGTATGACACTGAATTTAAACAATACTGATACCCTATTTGAGTAGTGAAATGCCAAATGAATCTGTGCAATAGTATCATTACTCATCGTGTCAAAACACATACTGTATAATACCCCTTATAGTTTAAGTGCACACTTCTTTTTAAATGCTAACTCTCTAACTGAATCAGCCAGGCGATTAGCCAATATTAACTTTTCACCACTGAGCCAGTCACAGGGCTCACTGTAGTGCCTGTGAGAGGAACTGGAGGGAGTGTGTGGGCTGAATCAGCATTAGTGAAGGATGACCGTGTTCCCCAGCTCTCCAGTGATAACATGCTCTAATCTGCATCAGCAGAGCTTCATGCATATTTAAAGTCCATTTCTCAGGCATGCCTAGACCTGCCAGTGGGTCGAGTGTGCCCCCGGGCCCCTGTGCTTCTTTCACTTAGGAATATGACACAGTGAGCCTGAGGAAAGCGCACAGGATTAATAATGCATCCACCACCCAAAAGGGGGAACGTCAGCCTCGGATGCGGCAGTGCATCACACCATGCTAAAAGAGTGACATAAAATCACAACAAGACGGCAATTCGTTAGATCCTCTTTAACGGTCTTGACTTAAAGAGTGTGATCTGACCGTGGTGCTGAATTTGTGTGAACTGGTTGTGCTTTCGAATCACTTACATACAGGACATAATATTTTGTTGACTGAGCGTGGGATTTGATTTGTAGTTCTGCTGTAACCCTTTAAAAGTATCAGTGCTAGGCAGAAATGGAGAGCAGTTGCCAGAAATTGTTTAAAAGCATCCTTATGGTTACAAGGAAAGCATCGGAAGTTTTCATGTTATTAGGAATACCAGAGCAGCCTGATTTCTTCGTGGCATGGGATCTACAAGGTGAGGGTCAGGTTCGTGATAACATGATTGCATCATATGCTCCTGAGACCCCAATGTCCTCCAGAGAGGACATCACATTTCCCCCCAAACTACATTGTGTGTATTTCCTTGTAAGATCCTCATATGAGGACCACTGGGTATTACTCTTTTGCCAAACTTCTTCCTGTGTGGAGACAACGATCAAGTTGAATAGTTTTGAGTTATGAAAAAAAAAAGAGAAACAGTGAGGAGAAAGGACAAGGCACACACCATTAAACTTCGGGTCTCAGGAGGATAAAGTTGCAGATTTTTCAGAGCGCAAATATCTTCTAAACTCCTACATCCCAAAGGTGCTCTGTTGGATTCATGTCTGGTGACCGAGGAGGCCACTGAAATACTCTGAGCGCATTGGACTGTGGAGCCAGTTTGACATGACTTGTACTTTGTCACAATGTACATTTTCATCCTGGAGTAGCCATTATTAGCTACAATACCAAGGTAGGCTGTGCCATTCAAACAATGCTTGATTGGTATTAAGGGGCATATTTGTGGCAGGAAAACATCCCCCACAGCATTACACCACCACCGTTAACCTGCACTGTTGACACAAGACCATGGAGTCCTGCTGTTGATGCCCAATTCTGACTCTAGCATCTGCATGTCGGAATTGTGATTCATAGAACTAGCTGACATTTTTCTAGTCTTCTGTGAGAACCTGTGCCTGCTGTAGTCTCACATACAGAACTTGTTTTTTGTTGGACCCTGATGTGATCTTCTGCTCGTGTGCTTTATCCTCCTGGTCATGGTGTGGGTTCTGGGATGCTGCATACATGAAAAAATCTGAGCAACATTTGAATATTGGATTTTACAAATGTACCAAAGTGAAAACTACCATGATTGTATAGCGACTCCCAGAATACTAGAATTATTCAGAATCTACTAGGGAATACTGTAGCACTTAACTTTTATTCTTTGTTGCATAGTTTTTAAGGATATGAACACAAATGCGAAAAATAGTCTACGCACCATGTGAAAAAATAACAGGTTTTATCTGAAGTTAAAAGAACAACACTAAGATAGATCGTCTCAGATTTATTTTTCCACTTTTAATGTGAATTTGCAGAATATATACAAATAAAGTAAAAAAAAAAAAAAAACATCAGAAACACTTTAGGGGGAAAAAAATTAAACAAAAAAAAAAAAATTGCAAAAGTGCACACAATCCCTAAACTAATACTTTGTTGAAGCACCTTTTGATTTTATTACTCCACTCAGTCCTGCTTCAGGTCAAACCTCAGATTTTTAGGTGGATTCGGGTTTGGGTTCTGGTTGGCTATTCAAAAACATGGATCTTCATTTGGTTAAGCCATTCCTTTGTTGATCTGAAAGGCAGAAATTTCTTTTTATCTTCAGATACTAGCAAACACCTGAATGTTTTTCATTACAATCGACTGGGATTTGTAGATATTCAGGATTTGCTCCACCTTGAGAAAAGTCCCAGTTGAGGCTGAAGAAAAGCAGCCCTGAAGCATAACGCTGCCCCCACCATGCTTCACCTTGGGTATGGTGTTCTTTTGGGGACGTGCTTAATTGCCAAACAAAAAATGTTTGTAATTATGGAATTATTATACCTTTTGGAATTGTTCCCATCAGATCATAACATACTTTGCAACAAAGTTTGGGGTGATTTTATTGGGCTTGGATATTTTTTGTGAGAAAGGGCTTCTGTACAGCCACCCTACCCCGTAGCCCAGATGTGTGAAGAACACAAGAGATTGTCGTCACATGCAGAGAGTAATCAGTACTTGTCAGATGTTCCTGCAGCTCCTATAATTTTGCTGTGGGTCTTGTGGCAGCCTCCCTGCTGCTAAGTTTTTGTCTTGTTACTTGTAAATTTTGGCCTGATGTCCTGTTTTTGGTGATGTCACTGTTGTCCTCCATTTACTTCACTGATAATGATGATGATGATGATGATAATGAAGGCCTTCCAGTCTTTCATGTATAGTGGTGCCTGTGGTTCACGAATGCTGTGGCCTACGAACAATTTTGTTCACTACCAAAAATTCCATCAAAAACATACGTTGGTTCGCGTATAAAATTTGGTCGAAGAACAGATTCTTTGACTGATGCCATCCTAAGGCTACGCCATCCCAAGCCCCCCACACACTGAGACAATAAATATGTATTGGTCTCTAGGAGCCACTAGCGGTGTTCAGACGCGCTCTCAGCGCTTTATAGCCATAAAGTCCAAAAAGTAGCCCCCCAACCCCCACTTCCTCTTTTCCATTCCATGTCGAAGCATGGGACTACTGTATATTGTGTTTTTACTATAGGCAGTTTTTACTATAAAACCCAGAAAATTAACTAACAAAAATTATTATTTGGTAGGCTTGTGAACAAATTAATTGAGTTTCCATACTTTCTTATGGGAAAATTTGCTTTGGTTCGCGTACAAATTGGTTTACAACCGCTTTCCTGGAACGGATTGTGTTCATGAACCACAGGCACCACTATACAGCTAATGTTTTGGAAATGATTTTATACCCCTCGCCTGATACCATACAGGTATTGTAAGCACTTCAGCCGTCAGATGAAACCAAAAATCCTACAGAAACATCTGATCTTAATTTGGGCTTCATCAGAATAAGTTCATTGATGACAGCTGAATGCTAATTACTTTTAAACATGACACTGAATGCGATTGGTTCAGTCTGAACATAGCCACATCCCCAGTTAAACAGAAGTGTGCACACTTTGCAGCCAGTTATATTGTAGCCCCCCCATGTCCCCCTCAAATGTTTCTGATTGTTTTTCACTTGTCTTAATTTCTCATCGAGGGTGGAAAAAGTTCTGAGCGATTTATGTAGGTATTTCACAGGAGTGTGTAGACTTTTTTTTTATCTCCACTTTATCTACATTTCCATCTGCACCTGCTATTACTTGTAAAGACTACATAATTACCCGGCTCATGCCATGTAATTATTGCACAGTAACATTACGTTCTCTTTTTTTTGCCACTTTCAGTTCAGACATTGCTTATTTAGTGCGCTTAAAAAAGATCGCAATGGGTGAGTGTTTTGTTACAGGGTTTCATTTATGCCTTGAACAGAGGCACCAGTGAAAGAGGGATGCAGGGGGAATAAAAGACAATAATCTCCTTGGCCTGAGAGGGAAAGTCATGGCAAGTGATTACAGCCATCTGGCCTCTGGCTCTGTTTACAGGAGACCCAGAGCATGTGACGAACACACAAACACAGCTTTCCACACACACGCCACGTGGTGATGATATGTAGTCCACATTAAAACTGAGGTAAGGGTTAGACCTGACAAGGCCTCCCGGCCATAGCTACTTTGCCCTTACCCGTGTAGTGATCTTCTCATGGGCACTCGGTTTCAGAGACGTGAGAGCCTGACGATGTGGCTGAGATTTTTCAGAGCCAAGACACTAATTAGTACTGATTTTCTCCTGGAGTCCTCCCCATGATATTAGAGCCTTGGGCATTTATTCAAAGGCAAACAATTACAAAGTTGAAAAGAAACATCTACATTTTGCAATTTCACTTTTTTTTTTTCATCATCATTTCAAATCTCTGCTCCCGAGAGGGGATAAGCTTCAAAGGTTTTCTAATAGTCAGAAACTCAGTTTGCAGTGTTCATAGTGCATCTGATCAAATACAGATCTGCTGACTTGACACGCCTGTCCCTTTGCTCCCAGGTGACTTTTAATCGATCCCTATTGTGTATTTATCAAAAGGTGAAATAAATATCAGCTAAATCGGGGCAGCTGGAGTGGCGTCGCTGCTCTACATCACCTACAGCCCTACATCGACGAGGTCCTTCTTCACATCTTTAGTAAATCATTTTACTAAATTTCTCTGAAGTACACCTCTCGCTTCGGTGTATCCACGTCATGCTGCAGGGTCAGTACAGACTGACTGATTGCCTAATCATTATCACAACTCCTGAAGCCTAGTCAATATGAGACGCTTTAAAAGGCAATGTTGAAAGAAGTGAGTCAGAGAATATTAAAAGCTATTAACTGACTGCGTGATGTACTGCACGTCTCAGCTGCTGTAAGATGATATGGCTTGAACCCCAGGACGATGTGGTTTATGAGCTATCATCCGGTCTGTTGCAGCCAAAACAGTAGCAACCAAATTTAGCTCCTTGTTCTTGTGGAATTACTCACATTCTCCATCACAACAGCTGAGATGAATACCATTGAAACTAAGCTGTCTGGTACCTAAATGTCTAGGTCCTGCACTGCAGGATGCTAATAATATGATTAAAGGCACATTTCAATGCTCAAGTACTCTGATCCAGTTCAAAGTTGGTAGAAGTGAGGGTTACAGGTCTACTTCACCCTGTCTACCCTGAAGTCCTAACTAAGGACTGCATGCGGGCAGGAGGAAGCTCAGGGGGTTAAGACACTGGACTATTGAGCGGAAGGTCAGGAGTTTGAATCCAAGCACTGCCGAGCTGCCACTGTTGGGCCCTTGAGCAAGACCCTTAACCTCAACTGCTCAGTTGTATAAAAGAGATAAAAAAAATGTAGGTCGCTCTGGATAAGGGCGTCTGCCAAATGACAGTAATGTAATGATGTAGACATCAATCTTATCCCTCAGGGTCACAGGTAAACTGGTCGTGTTCTGTCAGGCTACTTTATTTGGGTCCTTAAATATGACTATTTAGCTCTGTTGTATCTTGCATTGAGAAAATGCAATGTAACATTTTGAACTACGTAAGATGTAAGATCTTAGTGATTTACCGTAAATATGTTTTGCAGTTGTTCACTGTGAATTTGACAGTACTTTACTGGCAACCCAACCTGCCAGTAAATTACCGTAAAAATCGACGGAAATTTTTTACAGTGCAGCTGATTTCGGGCGAGACACCCTGGAAAGGTCACCAATCTAGTGCGGGGCTAACACAGAGATGAACAACCATTCCCACTCACATTCACACCTAAGGGTAATTTAGAGCAGCCAGTTGATCTAACCTGTATGACTGTGTGAGCTAACAGGAACACTCAGGGGAACCCGCACGGGCGCAGGTTCGAATCCAGTCCCTTTTCGCTGTGACATGCCAGTATTTTTTATTTATTTATTTATTTTTCCTTTCCATCAGCTCTTGCCGACGATGAGGTCCCCATATGTTTCTTTAAGACATCTGCAGATTTCAGAGGTCTCATTCCTAGACCAGATGGTGACCAATCCTCTACTGGCTGCACACTAATACCTACGGGCAATTTAGGGTAACCAATTCGCCTAACTTGCATGCCTTTGGACTGTGGGGAAAACCAGAGCACCCAGAGGAAACCTACACGGACACGAGGAGAACATGCAAACTCCACATAGAAAGGCACCCGTGCCGAACCCGGGGCTCGAACCCAGGACCTTCTTGCTGTGAAGCGACAGTGCTAAACACTTAGCCAGTATTACCCAGATCCAAATATAGAAAGAAACTGTATAAATATAGACAGAAACCATCATTCCTATCATTCTATATACATTTTATATTTTATAACCTGGCAATGACAAGAGGCTTTCTGGTCTAGCCAAAAACAATGCATTTTGGGAGAAAAAAGGGGGCTCCAACTATAATGACACACACACACACACACACACACACACACACAAACACTTGTGTTGGCATGAAATGGTGTTAGTACGTGTAATGCTGTGGATCACATTTTTCACATTTTTATCTGGCACTGTTGTCTGTAATGGTCCACGGTAATCCAGCGTGTGTGTGTGTGTGTGTGTGCGTGTGCGTGTGTAGTGTTTGTGCGTGCACTACTTACCACCGCAGATGTCTTTGTTTGCATCCTCACACTGCCGGTCATCACACTCACAGTTTTTGCCATGAACACGGCTGTCTCCTGGTGGAAAGCACGTGCACTGTCCACAGGAGCACTGACCTAAAACATGCAAACACACACGTGGAAAAGAAGAGACCGATTGTAATACGGCATGTAGTGCAAATCCAAGAGAGATGTCAAGACACGGCTACATCTAAAGGACTGTGCTTTGTTTCATCTCCTTTAAGGTGCACTAGAAAATGTCGGACAAATATCTAAATAACCCAGCTGGGTTCCCGCTAGCGATGTGTCACACTAGTCAACTAGACTCTCCCAGATAGCATCAGATCCGACGTTGTGGGTAGTAACGAAAATTAGCGTGTATGAGTGCCTGCATGTAACCGAGTGTGTTTCTGTTATTAAGGAGCCTATTACAGCTGAAGCGTTCTGTTGAGTGGGTGTTCAGGTGGCGAGAAACAAATCCCCCTTCTGTTTACATGTACATCCCGGTCCAGTCACGCTTCCTCAGGGACAGCATGAGATATTTAGAATGGGATGATCTGCAGGTCGTCAAGCGGCCCTAATGTCGTAATTGCTTTCCGTTATCTCGTCCTTCTTTTGCCATTAAAGACTCGATTTTGGGCAATTAAATGTACATTTGATGTTGGAGTGGTACAGGAACGATAATATTTCTAAAGAGCTCATGATATGGAAATGATCTGGAGATTTCAACGCGTTCCCAATTATGCACCTGCCCCCGTGTAGAAAATATTTCGAGGCAATTTTCCCTCGTGGCATGCTTGCTCGTGATAATGAAGGAAACAATAACATGAATGCCATATACGCTGCTAACTGCATATATCCCAGCCAATAGCTTTCACCATCCAAGCAGCATGGTACTGGGGGTAGAAGACATCTGCTGTGGCACACAAATAGAAATTCTCATTATTAGAATATTCATTATTGGCTGGACACAAGAGCTTATCCATGATCACAGTAGATATATAGGCAAATGTACAGCTAATTAAGGTCTCCATAAATGTGTCCACATTCCATTTAGCTGAAAACTATTGTGGCTACTGAGCTGATCATTTTCACTGCGGGACTGGATAACATTTAACGAATGTCTTTGAATAAAGGTTTCAACACCGACATGCTGGAAAGAGAGAAAACAATGATCTTGATACCCACTGACATGGATTTTCAGCTAAACATACTTTGTGTCATTGGACAAAGAAGTGCAGATGGCTTTGGCCTGTGGATATCAGTGTACACGTTTGCACGGCTGCTGAAATCTGTCCGACACTGGCAGCTACCGTGGCTTCAGGCAGGCGGCGAGAACAACAAGCAACGCCCTGTCTGACAAGCACTCAGCCTGCCAAGCAGATAAGCCCTGTCTGCGTGCTGCTGTTACCACAGCAACTGGTGATGTCATAACACTCTCGTCTCATCGATTAGCTTTTGCGACACCACACAGGCCGTTCAGACGACTCGGGCATTTTTTTCCCACACCGTGTCAGTCTCCTGGATTTTGTCTCACCTTGAGACGAGTGGAAGAGGAACGAGAGAGCTGATTAATTCAGGCGAATAGGAATTTGGCTTATGGCGGTGCTGGCATGTCGTATAAAAATGACATAAAGAAACTGACAGGTTTCTGTTACATCTCGTCTCGCCTTGCTTTCTGCTTCTCACCGGCTCAAATTTCACAGCAGCCTTGTTTACATTGCTACGAGAATAGTCTGGTAGATTTTATCCAACCTCTCCAAGCAAGTAACATCCTTCAGTCTGACCATACAAGGAATGTAACGCAATGTTATGATGGGTTTTTGAACCTGCATACCTGCACAATGAAAAAAAAACAAACAAACCCAACAGGTCTGTTGGTCAAAGCAGTAAATATGCTGGAATAAAAAAAGCAAATATGCAATTTATCATACATGATCTATGACAGTGTCATGAACACATGGGGCAGGGGGTAGCTCAGGGGGTTAAGACACTGGACTACTAATCGGAAGGTTGGGAGTTCAAATCCAAGCTACCACTGTTGGGCCCTTGAGCAAGGCCCTTAACCTCAACTGCTCAGTTGTATAAATGAGATAAAACTGTAAGTCATTCTGGATAAGGGCGTCTGCCAAATGATGTTAATGTAATGTAACACTGGCAACCAGCAGCAAAGTGAGAACTCCAATTCCCATGAACACATGCTCTCAAACAACATGGCCGAAGAACTACCTCGTTCAAGGTCACCTGACTTTTAATCAGGAACAGGTGTTGCTCGTTAACTCAAGACTATATATACACTCAGAGCTACACAGCTGAACTGCTAAGCAATTAGTCCGTACTCTTGTTGTTCTATTGCCCGTGCCTTTTCTCATGTTTTGCTCTTTTGTGTATGACCTGTTTCCGTTATTGGTATTGCTCTTATCGTTTATGCCCTTCATACTGTAGTGTGTTTGCCTGTTGATATTGAACTTGGACTGTCTCTATGTCTTTTCGCTTTGCCTTACCTAGTTTGCCCCGATTGTCTTATCGTTGAACCTTGCCTAGCCTCATTACGAGTTTTCCTGCCATTTTTGTACCTCTGCCCATTTCTTAATAAACACCTGTATATACTGCACATGCATCCTGCCTCGCCTCCAGAATCTACCAAAGAGCATACAACATTTTGCCGAATATAACTCCATTCAACTCCTGAACTTACTTCATACAATTCTTCAGTTACGCCATTCGAATTCGTAAATGGCCTCAACATGACACCCTTTCTAGCTAATGTGAACCAATAACCTAGTGAACTATCTTTTAACTATCTTTTAACACCGATGCCTTTCCCAAATCAGAGCACTGCTGTTTATAGTTGACCACAATAACCACCTAATGATAGTTAACCAGATTTACTTCAGATTTTGAGTTCGTTACAGTCAAGAAAGTTCACTGGACTTGCAATCAGCCACTACTCTGAAGCTTGGCCACTGTGAGTCAGAATGTTGTTATCAAGCTGCATTTCATTGTATCGCCCGTACGATTTTCCAAGTAGATTGAGAATAAGTGATGAAAAACACAGGGCATGAATGGTTATCCATCCATTATCTAGACCACTTTTCCATCAGGGTCACGCGGTAAGTTAGAGTCAATCCCAATGGACTTCGGGTGAGAGGTGGGATACACCTTGGGCAGGTCGCCGATCTATTGCAGGGCCAACACAGAAACGAACAGCCATTTCCAATCACGTTCACACCTATGGGGATTTTAGAGTATCCAGTTTAGCTAATTTGTATGTCTTTGGACTTTAGGAGGAAATTGGAGCACCCTGAGGAAACCCACACAGGTGCAGGGAGAACATGCAAACTCCACATAGAAAGGCACCAGTCAGAAGGCAAGTTTGAACCATGATCCGTTTTGCTGTGAAGCGACAATGCTAACTGCTGCACCACTAAGTTTTACATGTAAGTTAGTATTTGTCTAGTATCATATTAAGAAATTATGCCTATTTTTGTAGAGCCCAGGTCAGATAAAAAGCCCTGTGCCCAATGTATGCTCTGTGAGGGTTATGTGGAGTGGTTGCTCTATAAATAAAAACATATTTTGTGGTGAATTTCTTAGCCAGTTAATACAGAAATATGCCATAAATATGGATTTACTTTGGGGGAAAAAACAGAATACAGTCGATCCTCTCATTAACGGACTAACTGGGGGGAGAGGTTGTCTGTTGACATGAATAGTCCGATGATGTGAAGGGTGTGTGTGTGTGTGTGTGGGGGGGGGATAAAATAG
>JAQMCW010000034.1:6477504-6492571 GCA_030068335.1 Chrysichthys cranchii
GTGGTGCCCCCCCACTAGTTGGTGCCCCTGGGCAGCCCTTATGGTTAATCCGGCCCTGACTTTAACCATACATAACCAAACAAAACACAAGATTTTTGGCTATTTCAGGTTTTCCACTGTTTTCACAGATTTTTGTCAAATTGAGTTTTCCCTTGTGGGGACAGGCAAAAGGGCAAAACTACGAGGTTTTTTTTTTATCACATTTTGGGGACATTTGGTCCCCACAGTGTATTAAAAACATAGTCCACACACACACACACACACACACACACACACACACACTTTATAGTTCTATAGAATATTCCAGTTTATTCGTGGAAGCAGGAAACATTAATGACTATCAAATGATGTGGAGCTAAGCAAGCCAGAGGCAGGTGGGGCAGCAGGGGGTGGGACAGCTAGGGCTTCACCCTCAGAAGTCAGGGTTAAAGGTCATGCGCAAGGTGATTATGACTACACCCCTGAGTTTATTGGGCTTGTCAGCATGCTGGCAAAAAGTACACACACCCAAACATGACACATATGTGTAGTAGGTTCAAGAACATTTGCACATAATGACACACTCAAGGTTTTATAAAACACTGGCTTATGAAGCCAATGTGTTCTTTAAATGATACATTTAGGGTTAGTTTGTACAATTAAGGGGGGATTTTGTTTTATTTCAAGATTAAGACCGTGATTGGTATAGAGGGAAGCTGCAGTAAGACTTTCAAAACATAAAAGACACTAATTAAATTCAAATCCATACAGATGTGTAATCACGAATGCGTGTCTCTGTGCTTTTTTTGTTTTTAAAGGCAGGGTAATCTTCTCGAAATGGTGTAAATCCACGTTTTGTATGTTCGTGGAAAATGATCTTGTGCTTGTATTTGTGCATACAGGGCGTCAGCGTCATTGCAATTATCTGCACCCTTTAGATGAATAGGCACGGATGAGTGTGCGACAAATAAATGAACAGTGATTCGAATGTTCACGACTTACTTACTTATGCTCCCTCCGATAACGGTAGAAATCTTTCCGCCTAATAGCGGTTTCTCTCTAAAGAAGCGGGGCAAAATTATTGACACCCTTATAAGATATTTAAATGCATATTGTGCAGACAAGAAAAACACACAAATGGGGTCATAAAAAGTTCTGCAGTAGTTGCCAGGAATTGGACCCATAGGCATACTGACCTCCCACACAGTAATAAAAAGCTGAGGGAGGCAAAGGGAGAAAAAAATCCTAAGATGACAGTTTCAGAATCGCACAGTTTAGATGATCCTTCGAGTCGTCGGGTTTTAAAAGAGATTTTAAGGTGTTATTTCCATAATCACAAGCCGGTCCGTTACTCGTTCGGTAATTCTTCAATCAGTAGTGCGTGTTTTGGTCAAATAAGATTGAAAATAAGAAAAAATCTATCAAGATCTTGGAAACAAAATGCAGAGAAAAGCCCCTGATACCCAAATATGGAGGTGGACCAGTAATGGTTTTGGGGCTGTTTTGAAGCCAGTGGTTTGCAGGCTTTTGTGAAAATTGATAGCATCATGAATCCCACTAAGAACATTTTAGCCCAAAACCTGGTTCTTCTGCCAAGAATGTTATGCACAAACCTCAAACTGAAATCCTAAAAGGATTGTTCCAAGATCCATCGATAAAGGGTTCTCCATCTTATCATCACATAAAGAGACTTGATGTTTTTCTCTACAGGAGAGGCATCACGTAATATTAATTGCAGGAGTGCCAATACTTTTTAAACGAGTGGCTTTACTGGGGAGTGGGGGGGGGCTGCACTTCTTAAGAAAGCATTTTATGCTTGAATGAAGGAATGTAATGAATTTAAAAGAAACCATATACCATTTCATATTTTTAAGCTCCTTATAAGATGATTTATGCCATATATTCTATTATTATTTTTATTATTTTATTTTTATTAATTGTATTATAATGGGATCCGACTGAATGCAGAACGTGCACAGTGTCCCAATCTCTCTCTCTCTCTCTCTCTCTCTCACCTGCATTGGAGCACACCACTCCCTGAGCGTTGCGGCACATTTCTTTGCTTTTCCGTTTGGGGAGCTTGCAGTTCTCCTGGTACTGACAGGCTTCTCCAAACCAGTCCTCATCACATATGCACTTACCACAGTCACACGTTCCCTGACCTGCAATGACCACACACACACGCACACACACACAAACACACACACAAACAAACAAACAAACAAACATTATAAGTATTGATAATTTGGAATAGAAGGTAAAATCCTAAATCCAACTCGGAAAAAGAAATGGCTGGGTGGAGAATGATATTATAATCTCTGGGTCACATAAATGTCTGGGAGCTCTGAGATCGATTTTATTCTGATAGGTTTCAGATTTGTAAAGCGTTTAGAGAAGGCGTGAAGGGCAGAGTGATGTACAAGCCAATAACACTCCTTCCTTCTTGCAAGCTTTACTAGGGCTTCACTAAGGAAACCCCATTATAGTGTGTGTGTGTGTGTGTGTGTGTGTGTGTGTGTTTTAATCTTGGTGAGATGACCACATGTACCCAAGGATAGTACAATTTTGACAGTTTTGACCTTGTGGGGATATCTGGCTTTTTTTGTTTTGTTTGTTTGTTTTTGTTTTTGTTTTGTTTTTTTACAAAAATTAATCCTTTTAAATTTATTTAAAAAGCTAAACATGCCAAAAGGTAAGGAGTAGGTAGATGGGTGCAGCCAATGTGGTATTTTCAAGCATATATGAGCATGTTTGTGAGCATATTAAACATATAAGCCTATTTTCTAAACATATAAAATATAGATATGAGTTCATGGCTAGCATGCTGTATTAGTGGATCATATGATGAAGTCATTCTATGTGAGTCTGAATAAAAAACATATATGCATGAACATGCTTTAGCCATACACATACAACAACGATGACAACTACAGGTGCTCCCCGAGTTACGATGGCCCGACTTACGATTTTTCGAAGTTATGATGACGATTGCGATGCACTAAAAATTGTAAAATATTTATAAGATATTTAAGATTCGCGAGCATGCATCGCTGGCAGGCCAGTGTAACAACATATGACGTACGATACGTTCGGACGACGCCTGGATGTACAGTATGCGGATGACACCTGGAAGTACGCGGGCGACACCTGGAAGTGCGGGGGACGATGCCTGGATGTACGCATCACTCGCATTGCGTGATGCCTCACTCTGTCCCACAACTCATGCAGTTAACTTGTGTATCAGTGTACTGTACAGTGCATTACCGCATGTAAGAGCTAATTTTAATTCAAATGCATGTTTCTAAACGCCCCAGGATTTCTCCTGCAGGAAAAGACTCCTGGGTAGGCTAGGCTAAGCTAGGCTAAGACACCTAAGCTAGGCTAAGCAGCGGTTCGACATACGATATTTTCCACTTATGATAGGTATAGCGGAACACATCTCCATTGTAACTTGAGGACTTCCTGTACCTTGTTGTATAAGGGGTTTATTAAAATTTAAGCCCTATTTATCTGAGTGGATAACATTATGCATGTTTACTGTAAGCATTAAAAGGGCTTCCCTTTTATTTATTTATTTTTATTATTATTCTTAAATGGTTTGCAAATATTGGTGGAGAATAGTTGAGTTGAAATTAGAGTTACGCCTATGGGCGGGGCTTATGATACCTGTTGCTGGCTCACCACCGTTGTATTTAGATCCGCAGGGTGTCCAGAAAACCAGGCCTTGAACGGTCGTAAATATTGGTGGTGAGCAGCGAGGGGTGTATATATGATAAAAGGGGACCCCAGAATGCATTGAGTTGGCTCATTTGGCTCGTTCTTAGCCTTGTTGCTGACCGCCTTTGAGCTCCTTTATTGCTCTGAAGAAATATAGTGTTATTCTGCAACCTCAACCTCGCTGACTCAGTCTGCTGATTTCGGTGTCCTCCTGATCTGCTACAACACCGACTCTTAATTTATTGATTTGAAATGACCAGATGTAGCATTCAGACAACTAATTCATTGCATTAGATTGTGGCTTTTTATTTTAATAATACTTTTTACTGAATCTATGAAACAAAACCGTGATTTTCAGGCAGGTAATAATTCAAGTATAATTAAACTATATAAAGTAATGAGTAAAACAATAGCCCTGATTGACTTGCCAAAAATAAAAGTAAGGGAACGGGGACTGTGTGGAGTTGAAAAAAAAGAAAGAAAGAAAAAAAAAACTCGATTGAATATCTTTTGTCTGTAAAAATTCAGGTGCAAATATACATGCTTCATTTGACACTTAAATATCCTTCAAGTTTTGATTCCCTGTGCTTTTAATATCTGGAGTTACTGCAGCTATTTTTAAAAAAATCACAAAAAGATACAACATGATAAAATGACTAAATGTTCCTGCGTAAATGAACCATTAGATATATATATATATATAAACAGGCTTTACTTTCTCGGTGGGATTCTACTCTTTCTTAAAGGTCCGCTATGTAGAATATTGAGGGTTACGCATGAGCAAAATGGAGGATTTCTTCCATAATGTACTTAAGGAATTGATGAGTATGTTTTCATCAGTGTATAGTTACCTGTAATGAACTGTTGTGTTTTCATAAGCTTAGAATGAGCATTTTATATCTGCATAGGGATTGGGTCCACTTCTACGAAGCTGCTTTGTAGCACAGAACGGTCAAACCTCTAGAGAGCACCTTCTGCATTTCAGGTTTTTACAAGCGGCAGCAGGGATCCAGAAGGACGCACCGGCAGGACAACAAAGGAGAAGAAGAAGAAGAAGAAGAAGAAGAAGAAGAAGAAGAAGAAGAAGAAGGAGAAAGGAAATCAAGGTAAAAGAGGAATCAGTGTTTGCTGCTGCTGGCTAATAAGTTTAAGAACCCAAATTTGAAAACAAAAAAGTAGATATTTACAGTGGTACCTCAGTACTCGAACTTAATCCGTTCCGAGCGCGGGTTCGAATCCTAAAAAATTTGACTTTTTTTTTTTAGCATTTATTACACCCGCTTTGATTACTCCCAGCAGCGGCGCTGCATGCGCATGTGCGAGGATTCGCTCCAGGTGCGGGTGAAATATGTTTTTTTTTTTTTAGCATTTAAACACAAAATGAACAGCATAAAACAAAAAGAGCACGTACTAAACACATCTAAACACATTTATCAAAACAGTCATTTGTAAAGTAAGAAAATAAACGTATCCAAACAATGCATATATCATGGAGCCGCGCGCACGCGCTTTGATTACTCCCAGCAGCGGCACTGCGAGCGCATGCGCGAGGATTCGCTCCGGGTGCGGGCGTCTGTATTCTCTTCCGGTTCTGACCTTCTCGCTTGTTATTCGGTTTATGATTATAGTCTGTTCCTTCGTGGTGTTGTACGCAGTCTGGTTACCCTGCATGTTCTTCGACTATGAGTTTGCCTGCCATCTCATGTCCTTCTGCCTGGAGCCTAAATAAAGCCTGAAAGGGATTTTACATCTGACTGGAGCCTGGATTGTGTCCGCTGTCACCTCACCGCTCTGACCGGGTAAAGTTAAAAAAAACCCCAATGATGCCTTTTTCATAAACCCCGACACAGCACTACTACCTTGAGTCATACTATGCCATGCGGTCCATTGTTTATTTTTATTATTATTAGCGCGTCCAAGTTATCTTAGGTTGGCGTTCACGGTTCAACTTCTGAGATTCAGATCGAGTTCTAGGTCATTTTTTGTGATCTGGTTGGTTCGACTTATAAGAAATTCGTGTTCTAGTGAGTTCGAGTACTGAGGTACCACTATAATATACTGTATTTATTACTTAGCACGGAAAAAGCATGGAATGTGTGAATGCTAGTACATGGAAGTACGCTACGAGCACCTGATGGCCATCGAATGTTCTAATACATGCTTGGAAAGTGAGGGGTAGGGAGGGGCATTCAGTTGGTCGGACCCGACATGACGGACTTTTAAAGCATTTACATTTATTGCGTAAAGCAGGATATCAGTTTTCAGTATATCATGTATGAACAATCCATTCTCAAAGTCTTAGAACAGAAAAACTTTCCTCACATCACTTTAAAAGTGACAGCGGATTTTAAAAAACAGATCAGTTTTAACCCAGGTTATTCTTGGGTTCTTCCTGGCCTAGGCATCACAGGTGATTTTTCACTCTTTTATTTTTTGTGCCTTCACTGCTTGGTCAGTAGATTGTGTTATGAATTATGCAAACATGTAATGAAAAGGAATGCCGCCTGAAATGCATTTTGAAATGCACGCCATTTTCCAATTATCCCAAGGTGAGGACAAAAACGGGTCACCTCAAAGCCTCAGTGGCACATAAACAGGGAGCTCAGCTTGATCCAGGCAGCTTCTGTTCACGTGAATCTCGCATGCTTGTGTAACTATACAACAAGGGCCGTGCTAATGTGCTCTGATGCCCCTGATGGCATGAAACGCTTTAATGAAAAACAGAAAAGACTTTAATCCTACAAAATCAAAAGCCCTCCCGCAATCACACATTCCTCTCCTCAGGTTTAGCGTCCGTAATCTAACCTGACACTGCTGCTCAAGGGCAGAACGCATCATTTTCCTCTCGCGCTTCCCAACCCCTCTTTCGTCCTTCTGAAAAGAAAAGACGAAAACGATCACGGGTTCCTGTCGTACTGGTTCCTGTTGCTCTTTCGATCGCTTTGCAATGGTTAATGACGGGATTTCAGGAGGGTTTTTTATGGCACGAGAACATAATGGATGGTTTAACAATGGATTTTAGACATGTTTGCTGTTTTTCAGGACTTTCCTCGTCTCTGATGATGACTTCGTGTTAATAGTCGATGGTTTAATGGTGATTCGCTGGACCTAGTAGACTTCAGTGGTATTCACATCTGTAATGGTGCAGCACTACAGGCTGTCAGTTCACTTAACCCATTAGCTAACGTGGTCCCCATTTGGGGATCATATATTGAATGGCATACAAAAATAGATGGCATGTGCCATGATCCCCATTTTGGACTTTGACTACAAATTGAAATTTCAGAAATATTAACAGTTATATTTCTTGAAAGCAGATGTTTTTGTTACTATTTGGATGTAAATGAATAGAAACACATGAAACTTTTCAGAAGAAAAATTTGGCAGTTAATGGGTTAATTATCTATGACTGAATAAAGCATGAGTGGACACGTGGCATGATTTATGTGTTCATGCATAGGTTAAGGTGTTACACAGTATGTTGGCTTAATGTAATATTTAATAAAAAATAGTATAGGCCAAGTGCTGAAATAATAAACATTATTGTATTACATAGAGATGGCACTGAATCTGATCCAGTAACCAGGATCAGTACTGGACGATACTAGCAAAAAATGATGGATCAGATTTTGGGAATAAAGTGAACAATTTAGAGCTGATTTTTATAAAAAAAAAAAAAAAAAAAAAAGATGGATCAGATTTTGGGAATAAAGTGAACAATTTAGTGCTGATTTAAAAAAGAAAAAAAAAAAGATGGATCAGATTTTGGGAATAAAGTGAACAATTTAGTGCTGATTTAAAAAAAAAAATGATGGATCAGATTTTGGGAATAAAGTGAACAATTTAGTGCTGATTTAAAAAAAAAATCAATTCAAAGGGTTTCAAAGGCGTATCAGTATCAGCCGATACCCAAGGCTTGGGTATGACCAAGAAAAAGTGGTCTCGTGCTCTGATGTTATCATGCCATCTCTGTTAATTCTAACAGAAAATGATTTACCGAAGAAGAAACTGAAATTCTCAAGAGAATACAAGCATTAGAAAGTATTTTTATCTTAAAAGAGATATTTCATAAGGTGCCATTATAGACTAAAGCTGAAGCACACCATTAAAACCTAATGGAAAAATCTGCAACGGGAACAAATAGATCCTAATATAGAAGAGCATCATTTTAAGGAACCCTTAGAACTTAATGGAAAATAGGTTAAAACTGTTACATGGGAAGAAAAAAATATTTCATGGAACCATTCGCCCAGATCCTGTTAGGAAGCATTAGTTTCAACCCTAATGCTTCAGATATTTTCATTCTCAACAGTGGAACAAATGACTGGTCCTCTTAGTACGTATGTTTACCTTAAAATATGAAGAATTTCAAACCACTGATATATTTCACATCATAACAACCCTGCTCATTATTACCAATTCCAATCTCCATAAAAAAAATGAATGAGCGAATATCAGTTATTTATCATACCATGCACATGTTTATATACTTCTGTGGTGCTCCTTTGTGACAAGGTCCATTGTTCTAAGTGCCATAGAAAGAAAATTGCACTGAATTGAATTGACAGATGCTTTGGAACATATGTTTCCAGCATATACATTATGAATTCCTTGTCTTTAGCCAAAGCATATAGTGGTGCGTCTTCAATCACTTGGCACTCTAATCCATCAGATATATTTGACGTCTTTTTAAAGGCCCATCCATCAGTCAGTAGCAATAGCCCTGTTCTCATTACTAGAGTGCCCTAGCTCCTTCTCACCATCATTCAATGCTTTAGGGCTAATCTTGGATTCTGCAAAATACAATACAAAATAGAGGAATCGTGTATCTTCTGCTTCAGACAAACCAGTGCGGGAAGATGTTCCGGTGAGGAGTGTAAAAAAAGATCTGTAGTCTTTTCTAGGGAATTGGAGGCGAAACACATCCAGATAAAGACGTAGCATGTTAAAAAAAGATAACGATCATGCGAATTATAATTGCTTCACGATGGTGCTGTTGAATTCTCGATTCTGATGGGTCAGAAGGTGTTGCTTAATATCTGCTTTAATATTGTAGTACATCACCTCTTACACAGGGACTTACATGCTTATAGAGTAATCCCCCGCTATATCGCGGTTCACATTTCGCACCCCCGGCTATTCAAGGATTTTTATTTAGAATACGTCAAATTTTCTTGCGGATTTCCCCGGTATTATAAAATATAAACATTAATTAAAATGGATTCAAATCTTCATAATATATAAAATACAGTACAGTGTATATCATATTTACACAAGAGAAAAGGAACACATAGCGCTGTTTACGAAAACGCGGTGTGGGGATACTGAAAAACAAATATGGCTGGAGGAACGAGTCTGGCCAATTGGAAAGCCTTATTCATCTAACCTTGGTTGTGATTGGCTGCTGGCTACGATGCGTACAGATGGGGAGAAGCAATTGCCAACATCCAGTTCTTCGCCCGTAGCAGTACTCGCTATAAATGTGATGCTTCTACGAATTCTACGCAAAATTCACTGCACTATATGCTCGCAAATGTTTTCTTTATGTCTTTAAACTATTTTTAAAAAAGCATTTGGGGTGGCGTGCGAATATCACAGATTTTCGCTTTTCGCGGAAAGTTTTGGAACGTAACCCCCGCGAGAGATGAGGGATTACTGTATATAGATTACCAAACATTAACAAAGAGTCTCCAGTGTCAGATCTTTGTAAAAGAGGCTGGAGAGGGAATGATTGTTTATAGCTGTTATAATATGCAATACGTTGCATTCCACAACATTAAAGGTCCACTATGTAGGATTTAGGGGCATCTCTTAGCAGAAATAAGTATGCTTCATTAGTGTATAATTACCTGTAAGAAAAATTGTTTATGTTTTGTAAGCTTAGAATGAGCCCTTTATATCGCCATAGGGAGCGGGTCCACCTCTACAGAGCTGCCATTTTGTGCCGCGTTGGTAACCCAAACGGACAAAGCTCTAAAGACTGACTTCCTCGTTTCACATTTTTAAAATTTCCAGTGTGAATTTGGAAGGAAGAACCGGACAGAAGACAAAGAAGAAAAAGAAAGGAAGACAAGGAAGAAGGATGAAGTGGAATCAGGGTTTGTTAGTGTTGGCTAACAAGTTTGAGAACCCGAATTTTGAAAGAAAAAAAAAAAAAAAAAGGAGGATGATACTAATTAGTTATCACAGAAAACACAAGGGAGCACGAACACTTAGTGAGACTGCACATTCTAATAAGCTCTTGGAATGGGAGGAGCAAGGGAAGGCCATTCAGGTGGTTCCAGTCAACTGAATCCTCCATAACGGACCTTTAAACGTAACTATAAATGGATAAAAAATAAAAACGAGTACAAAATGGTTACTTTTAGCAAATTGCTGTGGTATAATAGGAATAATGGATGTTGAGATGTTCCAATAAAAGCATTCCCCATAGAGTTTTACTCAATTCAAAGTTTTCCAAATTCAAAGAAACCTATTAACATTTTAGCATCAAGTCAACTGATGCTATTGCATAATTAACATAACCTCGAGGCCAAATCCTTCCCGTCATCATATAACACTGCTTAGTGAGCATGATTACTGAGCATTTCATTTCGCTAAAGAACTCCGAAAGCAAAAAACAGGCGGTGAAATTCAGTCATAATTGCCCACACAAGGCCTGGGGTTTAACATCTTTTCTGTTCAAATTTCGACTCCTACTGTCATCATGTATTCTCTGAGGCATCATTCATGCCAAGCACTGAGCCTAGCAGCGTAGCCAATCGCCTAGACATATTAATTGGCACCCACTCACTGCTAGGAGGAAGAGTGTGGGCCTCACTGTCCGATGCGTCCACACGCCTGGGCCGCAGGGGCTGTAATTTATCTAGAGTCCCCCAGGAGCTTGGCGTGTCTGAGAGTTGTTCTCGTGGGCTAAGACAGCAGCGCAACGCCCCTGAACCGGATGACTCATCCAGACCAGCTGAGAGCAGTATTTATAGGATATGCATCCTCATCAGACAAATTGCAGATCAGTGATTCATCTCGGGTGCTAATGGCGATTGTCCTTGATAGCTACAGGACTTGTTTAAGGGAGAGGAAATGAAATAAAGGCTTCACTGGGGTTAGTTATGAGCGTCGATGCAGAAAATATTAACACTGACTGCTTGACAAGAAAACAATAGATTGTATAATAATAGATTGTATAACAAGAGATTGTATAATCTGAGTCTATATGGGGATTTCTTTTTCAGTGCAGTGTGGTTGACTAAAAAAAAAAGAAGAAGACTTTTTATTTATGGGCATACTGGTGGTCTGTACTGGTTCCTGTTACCTCTGGAGTCTGTGGTGATCTAGCCACGCCTCATCATCACAGACATTACATTACGTTTACATTTTATTACATTTCCGTCATTTGGCAGACCCCCTTATCCAGAGCGACTTACATTTATGTCATTTTATACAACTGAGCAGTTAAGGGTTAAGGGCCTTGCTCAAGGGCCCAAGTAGAAGCTTGGGGTAGGATTTGAACTCGTGACCTTCCTATCAGCAGTGTCCCAGACATTAGCGCAAACACTCCTGATTTGAACACTCTTATTTCCTGTTATTTTCCTCAGGACTTGGACTTAAAAAAAAAAAAAAGGTCATATCTGGCTCCAAATTGTGACAGTTCTCCAGTCTCACTCTCCATATCTCACTTTCATCACATAAACATCTGCACGGGAAACAGTGAGCAGGAACTCAAACACAGGTCTGATCACAAACCGAATGATCTATTTTCGTGTTCGTCCCAAAGCAGAATTTATCCATCCACGTATAATATGAATTATAGGGATAGGTTTTCATCGTGTGCTCTGAATTGAATCTAGATATAATCTCAATGTCATCAGATGATATCCAGATGTTAATATATATGGTATTGTCACATGGCAAAGACTTCAGACACGGCGATTATGTTCCCGATTAGACTCCGAAGAAATATATTATATTCGGATTATCCTTCTCACAAATTATGGTTAAACATGAAACAATTTTCGCATTGATCTCATTGATGTTAATGTCCTATTCATTCTCAGTTACAACAAAAAAGAAGAAAATCACACACACACACACACACACACACACACACACACACACACACACACACACACACACACACACACACACACATATATGTATATATATATATATGTGTGTGTATGTGTGCTATGGTGTTACCTAGTGTTACATGTAACTTAGATTTTCCTTATTAATATGGGATGTCTGTTTTTGGCCTGTTAATTAGAGGAAAAAAGCAAGTGAGAAATTGCATGTGCTGTAATTTGTTCGTCTGATGAATGCTGGTTTAACTGCAGTTATAAAACAAGGTGAATTTCAGCCAGGCAATTATTCTGCTCTTGTTCTACTCACATTTGGGGTTGCGAAGCGTGAAATGATTGCACACAGGGGCTGTGCTGGGCTGTGAGTGAGAGGGAGACACCTGTCTGGGGTAATAACTCAGCTTAGCTCAACCAGACCTGCACAGTGCTTAAGCCAAAGCACACACGGCTAATGAGGGGAGTCAGAGATACTCGTGTCTACGTTGCTTTTCACATTTGATTCAACATGGGATTGATTACTGGTCCAATGTCCAACAATATCACACACCCATAGATGATTACTTGACTCAGGAAAGAAACTAACTCTTCTTTTTTTTGTCTCATTGTACTTAGGGTACTCCGTTTAAAAAAAAAAAAAAAAATATATATATATATATATATATATATATACATATTTTTTTTTTTTTGAGCGTAAAATAAAGTTGATGGTACCGGGAATGCTTTTATTTCAGGAGGAGATGTGATCCGAATTTCCCCTCAGCACACAGCATGGCATTCGTGTGGCGCCTTTGTTTATTTTGACATGTGCTCTTGTTTTGGTTTTTGGCTCTCTCGTATCATGGGTTTGCTCCTCTGATGTGTTCAGCTGTACTGTGTTAAGTTCTTAACCCCCCATGTTTTTTTCCTGCCAACAATCCTGTTGCACCTGGGTTTCTCCCATATTTCAAGGACATCTCTCAGCATCCTTCTGGTTTGTTGTTCCTCCCAAGAAACTCCCATAATTGCACGGTTCTCAAATTTAATTAAGACTAATTGTCATACATGGAGCCATGATTTTTGGATGATAATTAGATGTGAACCAAGTTTCAAGATCATCTATGAAATACGATCGACACATACAATCCATACGCTACATGCAATTTCAATCTATCTGTCACCACATTGGCGGGCAGACCGGTTAAATGCTGAATGAATTAGCTGCCTAACTAGCAGGTATGTCAGGTAATGTGAAATGTTCATATTAATTGATAGGTGTTTTGTACTACAGCAGTGTTTCTGGGACAAACTGACGTTCATCTTTTGTCATGATATTGTTAGCGGCGTTCCCGGGTGTGGGCGGGGTTTCCCAGCATGCTCCGTTCGCACTGATGTTTTATGTCCTACTGTTCACGGGATGATACGTCCCTTAAGTGGCTTTCGGCCATTTCAGCCATGTTGTTGTTCTCTCATTACGGAGTATGCTCGTTTTTATAAGAGCTACGCTGCCAGCGGTAATCAGAGCCTGTTAATAAAGAGTTTCCCAGCTATTTGCTCTGGGGATTTTCCTAAACTTCTGTTGTCGACTTGACGGTTATTTCTGGCATCTTCCTGAGATGGACGGGAGTCACTACAACATAAATAGATCTGGAATTGTTCCTGGTATCATTTTTGAGTATGGATTATCCCTATTTAGCTCCTGTATGCTGACCTTGGCTATGGACATTGAAAAGGATTTTTTTTTTGTTTTTAAATGAATAAAAGCGTTTAGTTGACTTAAGTTTACACATTTGCATCTTGCCCTAGATATCCACATGTTACAGTAGGTCTCAAAAAGCATTCTTTTTTCTTTTCTCTAAGTTGCTGGTTTTTGCCCAGTCCAACATATTTAACTCAGCATGTACACATTGCTAGTCCTTCACTCCAGCTGAGACACAATAAACTCTCCTTCAATCAACACGGTCATAAGCATGAAGCGGAGGAGCCACCAAGTGCACTGGGTTGCTTGTTTTTATTACATAGTAGTACAGGGTGGCTAATGAACACTTAATGTAAGGGTGAGTCAAATGAAAACTTAAAAAAAAGAGTCATTTTGCTTTGTTTCCTGCAAATTTCGGTCAGCACAATAATGCATCAGGTTTATGGACCTGTAGGCCATTTTCACTTTTGCAGATGGAAATTGAATGTACTATTTCTCTAATTCATGTCACATCTTTAAAGTGTTCATTTTTGACTCGCCTTCACACTTAAAAAAAAAAAAAAAACAACGCAGTGAGATAGAAAAAACCTAACGTGGAGGAGGAGAAGCTCTTTTCATGCCAAATCTCCAAAATGACCTCTGAATTCCTTATTCAATGCATTTAAACCACCATGGGTTAAGGTTAGGGTTCCTGATTTAAAGCAGTTAAACCATGTAGGATTTGTAGAGTACTAACTTTGTAGTACTCTAGCTTTATTATTAAGAGCAGCAAATAGGTTCCAGGGCACACTTTACAGATCAAACCCCTGCTGCCAGGCACTGATTTCAATTTCAAAGTTTCCTCGCATTTCTAACGACTCCTGAAGCTGGTTTTGAAGTCGCAGCCAGATGTTTCGTCATAAATATCGCTCACCTGTTTGAACGACTCAGAGAGCATTCCTGAGTAGAAGTGCTGAACTCTGAGCTGCTGAACTGCTGAGCCTTTAGTGAAACAAAAACAGACCCCAAAAGCCTGACAGGACTTAGACGAGACCTGAAAGCATGAAATATTTCTGTTTCCGTGCGACATTCTGAAATGAACACTTTAAAGCGTGCCGTTTTCAGAGATGTGAATTTTATGTCTTTGAAGATGCAGAACAAGAAAAGAAAAGTCGAAAAGAAGATTGAACACTGAACTTGTTGTTTACAGGTTTAATGGTTCATTTTAAATATAAAATGATGACTGGAGTCCAAACAGCCCCCTAGGTGAGAGGTTTTTGGGTGGAACATGCAATGTGTTACACGTCAGCGCAGGCTGAGGGTCAAACTGCACATGAGAGAGAGAGAGAGAGAGAGAGAGAGCGAGAGAGAGAGAGAGACAGACTGACTACAGCAGTCTGAACAGATGGAAAAGTTCTGCACAGAGGAATGTTTGGAGCCAGAAGGAGTCGAGACTCCATCAAACCCAGTAAACTAGTGCAGGGAAGGGGGAAAAAAACTGCCACGTTGAATGTCTTCTCCATAAAGCAAGAACAGACTCAAAGCACAATCAGGTCATGTAAAAGGGAATAAAAACTGTGGGTGCATTTGTCAGCCTGTTTCCATACTGCTGATGTGTAATTCAACTTCATTCTCATTA
>JAQMCW010000034.1:6492671-6502747 GCA_030068335.1 Chrysichthys cranchii
ATATATATATATAGAGAGAGAGAGAGAGAGAGAGAGAGAGAGAGAGAGAGAGAAGCAAAATTATACTTCAAGGTTACTCAAGTTGCACGTATTAACAATTACAAAGAAAACCATGTTGTGCCTTGTATAGCTTATTCAGTGGTTTCTGAAATACGCCTTATTAAATTGTACTTTTTGCAATCTCAATTATTCAACCTGTAACCAAAAAAACCCCAAACAAGTCAAAACATGTATGAAAGCTTAGTAGCTAGGCCTGATCTTGTGATACTGTAAATTCAATTCAATTCAACTGTATTTGTATAGCGCTTTTAAGAATGGACATTGTCACAAGGCAGCTTTACAAAAATACACAAATTCCCGTTATAAATTTGAACATTGGAATTTAAAAATTTATCTCTAATGAGGCAACGGTGGTCAAGAAACAACATGAGGAAGAAACCTTGAAAGGAACCAGACTTCCAAGGACGCCCATCCTTGTTTCGGTGACACCTGATACACCTTGATATCACAGACGACTCGCTTCTATAACTGGATGTTCTATGGTCAAAATGTACATTTGTCTATAGTTTTCTAGCATATTCTTCACTGACAGGAAATAATATAGAAACTCTTCACTAACAATCAAATCCAGATGCGTACAAATATGATTCATACTGGAGATGGTTCAATACACTAACAGATGTCCTGAGTAGTGCCAAACAAGCTGAAAGACCATAAACATATATCACAGAAATCCTATATTAATCATGTACTGTAAATGATCTTTTAAGTTGAATAAGATTGAATGTCATAACAAGTTGCACTTGTATATTTGCCATATTTGCTGACCACATAACACATGGATGTAGATGTGGGTTGTTATAATGGCACTATCTGGTGTCACCCAAATGAGGAAGGGTTCCCTTTTGAGTCTGGTTCCTCTCAAGCTTTCTTCCTCTTGTCGTCTCAGGGAGTTTTTCCTTGCCATCTTCGCCATAGGCTTGCTCATTAGGGACAGGGATATATATATATATATGTGCAATTATAGATATGTTTATTGATTAATAAGCCTTTAATTGGACATTAAGTATTGTAAAGCTGTTTTGCAACAATGTCTGTTGTTAAAATTGCTATAGAAATAAAATTGAATTGAATTGAATATTTCCACTGTTAACATACCTAAGCGTTTCACTGCATTAGGTGTTTGAAGAGCTTAGAAAGCAGTTTTACATGCACAAAAACAGGAAAAACAGGAGCAGCACTGAAATTTCATGTGACAGAGCCTGGGCATTTACCTAGCTAATGGCAGCCATCTGCTTTGAAAATCTGTGACGTCAAGTGTTTTGCCTGAAATGGTAGCGATTAGGCTTGACCTAGACTGTAAGTCCTGATCCGTATGTGGAGTCCATTTGCAGTCTGCACAACTGTGAACGAAACCTTATTATCAGCCAGACACCTGGATTCGCTTTCAGGACTGGGTGAGGCTAATGAGCTCTTCACTGGCTCACAACCTGTCTTCACAAATAAATCACTCTCTCTGTCTCTACACATCTCCATTAATGTCCCCTAGTATCAGTACTGTTCCACGGAGCAAACCGGGGGTGGAACAAAAAAGGCTGGAGTGTTTTTTTCCTCCAAATAGCTGTCAAGTGGGCTGCTTTTTTAAGGGTGCAAAAAAGAATGAAACAAAAAGGCAGCCATTTATGGCAAAGAATGGCCAAAGCAGGATTGTTTGGATGCAGTTGTTTTCCGGGAATTTAGATGACTTCCATGAAACACTAATGCAATAACAGTATGGTGATTTAAAGACTAAGACTGATCAATCAATGTCCATTTCCGGTATTTCTGAAAGGACTTAATATGTAAATTTAATGTGCAACAGCAGTGGATTCACCCACAGGTCCTTGTTTCAATACAAAAGCTTGGTGGGCAAATCCATAAAATTCATAAAACGTAATTTGACCAACTATAACATAAAAACTGCAACTACTACAGATTGATATCTGGGAACAAATGTTTATGTACATCGATATGCTTTCTCATATTTGATGGCAAATCTCTGTAAGCAGTGACGAAGTCTGCGCATGATTAAATGTTTAAAAGGATATGAATCGTTCTTCCTTTTAGAAAGCTCAAATATGGACTTCAGATATGGATATGGGCATGGGTGCTCTAGTGATGAATTGTTCTTTTTCTCTGTCGTAGCAATCGTTACCACCGCTAAGATCAACTTGACCTGTAAAACAATGCAGCGAGCACTTTGAACTTGATTGCAGGTGTAATTAGTCTACTTGGATTGGTTTTCTTCTGCGACGATCACAACGTGTGGCCTTCCTCATTTTAGAAAAGAAACGAAAAGAAAATTCATCTGCTGACTTTAAAGCTACTCTTTAATGTAACACTTATTGGGAACCTTCATAGAAATGTAGAGGAGTCAAAAGTACAATATTTGTCCTTTAAACATAGTGAGGTAAAATTCTTGTTTCGAGAACGATTTATACTCAAGTAAAGTACAGATACTTGAAAAATGGACTTAAGTACAGGTAGTCCTCAAGTTACAATGGAGATGCGTTCTGCCACACCCATCGTAAGTCGAAAATATCATACGTCGAACCACTGTGTTGAACCACTTAGCATAGCTTAGGTATAGCAGCCTAGCTTAGCCTAGTTTAGCCTAGCCTACCCAAGCACCTGATGAATAAAAATTAGCTCTTGAAGCACACAAAAACACACACGGTAATACACTGTACAGTACACCGATACATAAGGTAACTCCGTGAGTTTCGGGAGAGAGTGAGGCATGGCACGAGGCGAGTGATCCGGGTGTCATCCGAACGTTCGCGTACGTCATACGCTGTTACGCTGGCCTGCCAGCGATGCCTGCCCGCGAAAGTGAAATATTTTCTAAATATTTTACAACTTTCAGCGTATCATAATCGTCATTTAAACTTCGAAAAATCGTAAGCCGGGCCATCGGAACTCGGGGCGCTACTTGTATAGTACTTAAGTTAACATACTTCGTTCCTGTCCAACACTGAAAATACGCAATTGCAACATTTACAAGTTGTGAGATATAAAAAAAAGGACAAAGCCCAGGGAAATAGTAAAAAAAAAAAAGGGCACTGTTTTGACACTAAGGACTTTTACTCCTGTGACCAAAGGTCATAAGATTTTGACATAACTGGAGGAAAAAATGTAGAAAGAAAAAAAAAAACTACAAGAAGAAAAAAGGTAACAGACGTGTGATGGCAGTTTTTTTTTTTTTTTTTTCCAGTAACTGCAGGTAGGATTACAGTCTTAGTGGGCAGTGCATTCATGCTAGTGAGCCTAATGGACTGCAGGCTTACATGTATTTGAGGACAAATATTGAAATGGCACTAAGCTCAAGGTCTCATTATTCAGTGGTAACGCGGAGTATGAGAACTGGAAGTAAAAGTGCCTTTTGGAATCAGTGCTCGGAATTGGAAACGCAATAGCTCTCATGCTGAAAAAAATCAAATGGAGCACTGTGAAAGGGTTTGTGTTTGACTAATAGAAAATTCAGGGAATCTGAAATGAGGTCCCTGTAGCTAATGACAAATGGAACATCAAAAGCGCCCATCGACGTTGGACAAAAGCTTTCACTAGTATAGGTCATGTTCTTTCCCACATCTCAGACTGGATCCTGATGCATGCGATAGGTCAGTGCGAGCAAGGCATTGTATGTTAGCCATTAGAAACAGTCTATGATAGTACTTACCACCACAGGTCTTCCCATCATATGTTGCACAGACCCAGTCATGGCATTCACACCGTGGCCCATAATACATCCCTGGCTCACTGACTTGGCAAATACAGATCCCGCACACACACTCTCCCCTCCCGCTGCAGATCAGGCCATCGGTGGTCCGGCATCTTCTCTGCGAGGCATCGGTGGAGAGTTTACATTTTCCACCCACCTGCCTGCAACATACACAAGCATTCATTCACCTCTCTGACCTGTGGCCTCTAACACACAAAGTTCATGTAGATAGTGTGTGCTCAATGGTGGGAATAATTATATTACAGAATGTATCTTTCTTGATAATAATTTGATATATAAGATTCTTATGTAAACCATAAAGGGTTAGGGTTAGGCTTGCTGATTTGCAAGTCCTTTTTGACTTATATACAATAAAATATAAATATAATATAATATAATATAAAAACTAGACATTTACATTACTGTCATTTGGCAGATGCTCTTACCCAGAGCAACTTACATTTATTTCATTTATACAGCTGAGCAGTTTGAGGTTAAGGGCCTTGCTCAAGGGCCCAGCAGTGGTAGCTTAGTGGTGCTTGGATTTGAACTCCCAACCTTCCAATCAGTAGTCCAGGTTGACTGGGTCCATCTTAACCCCCTGAGCTACCCCTACCACATTTAATGTTCAAAGTGATAAACTTTATTGGTTTATGCAAATATCCACCAATTTGGAACTTGATGCGCGCAACATGTTACAAAAAAGGTTGGTATATATGATATACAGCTTCAGTCGCTCAACAGACTGAGGTTTCTCTAGTCAAAAAAAGCACCACACACAGGTCTGGACTCCATGGAGGCCAATTTAGCACCCACACTCTGTTAGTACAAAGCCATGCTGTTGTAACACCTGCAGAATGCAGCTTGGCATCGTCTTGCTGGAACAAGCAGGGACGTCCCTGAAAAAGACGTTGTCTGGATGGCAGCATGTGTTGCTCTAAAACCTGTACATACCTTTGACCATTAATGGGGCCTTCACAGATGTGTAAGTTAACCATGCCATGGGCACTAACACACCCTCATACCATCACAGGTGCTGGTTTTTGAACTTTGGACTGGTAACAATCTGGATGGTCCTTATCCTCTTTAGTTCAGAGGATATGATTTCCAAAAACAATCTGAAACATGGACTTGTCAGACCACAGCACACTTTCCACTTTGTGTCAGTTCATTTTAGATGACCTCAGGCCCAGAGATGCTGGCCGGTGTTTCTGGATTTTGTTGATATGTAGCTTTTGCCTAGCATCAAACTGTGTTTACCACCAAAGGTTTTCTGGAGTGTTCTTCAGCTCATTTTATAATGTCCTTTATGCAATCAGTTTTCAATGCAGATTTTTTCTTATCAGTTTTTAATGCAGTGCTGCCTAAGGGTTCAAAGGTCACAGGTATTCAGTGATGGTGAATGCTGCATATGATGGCATTCTGCTTTTATTTACGTTTACACATCATGAAATATTTCTCATGATACAAAATAGGTTGTCTAATCATCAATTAAGTGATGCTTGGTGATTGCATAGCCTTAAATTATTCATCTGTGTTCGTCTTCTGCCGCATAATCCTGTTCAGGGTCGTGGGGGGAAGCTGGTGCCAATCCCGGTTGACTTCGGGCGAGGGGCGGGGTACACCTTGGGCAGGTCACCAATCCACCACAGGGCAACACAAAGAGACAGACAACCATTCACACTCACATTCACACCTACGGGCAATTTAGAGTAGCCAATTAGCTTAATCCCTTCTGTACATGTCTTTGGGAGGAAACCCACAACCTCCACACAGAAAGGCGCCCGTGTCGAACCCAGGACCTTCTTGTGGTGAGGCAACAGTGCTAACTACTTAGCCACCGTGCTGCCCGCCTTAAATTATATAGCATTAAATTGTATAGTGTTAAATCAACTTAATTTTAAGGCTACGCTGGTGGTTATTCGATCTCAATCTCTTCTCTCTTCTAGATAGTGTGCTCAATGGTGGGAATACTTATATTACAGGATACATCTTTCTTGATAATAATTTGCCATTTAAATCATAAAGCTTGTTATGTAAACCATAAAGAAAAACAGAATGTAATGACGTTACAGGCAGCACAGTGGCTAAGTGGTTAGCACTGTGTCCTCAGAGCAAAAAGGTCCTGGGTCCGAGCCACGGGGTCGACACGGGCGTCTTTCTGTGTGGAGATTGTATGTTGTCCATGTGGGTTTCCGCCAGGTTCTTTGGTTTCCTCCCACAGTCCAAAGACATGCACAGAGGAGATTAGGCTACTTGGCTACTCTAAATTGCCTGTAGGTGTGAATGGTTGTTTGTCTCTGTGTGTCATCCTGCGGTTGATCTGGTGACCTGCCGAGGGTGTACCCCGCCTCTCGCCCGAAGTCATCCTGCGACCCTGATAAAGGATAAAGCAGCAGAAGACGAAAGACATTTAATGTTCAAACTGATAAACTTCATTGTTTTTTGCAGATATCCACTCATTGGGAATTTGATGTGCGCAATCTTTGCAGTAGGATTTTAATACTTTAACACTAAAGTGTTAATTATACAAGGTAGATGCAGACTTATAATAGCTTTATGCGCAGTCACAGTGTAACTCTGCTTAACACCGGAGCATGGTTTCATAACTCTACAGGAGTTGAATCTTGTTTACAGTGTCAATTCAGTTCTATAATTAACACTTGTGGTTAACCCAGAAAACCACCTTTTTCAACAAAAGTTTTTATAGCTATTCCCCAGACATAGGAGTTTTAATTCACTATACTGTATTGCTAAACGGGTCAGGTTACTAACTAGTTGTTGGTGGTCGCAACATATTTAAGAAACGCTTGTATAAATTACCTACTGAAATACGCTATATTCATAGACAAAAAAAAAAGCTAAACCATTGGCATCTCACACTGGAATGTCCTTAACACCCATATGGTTTTTTCCCCCTTCTGGGACACACGTTGGAAAAAGATTAGAGAAACCATTCGAGGGTTTTAATGTGTTTATTGTGGTCCGTAACGTTGTTTATTAGAAAGACGTGATCCTAAGAGTTCTCTAATGGAAAGAAAACTATCCCTCATGGAAACCTATTGAAATATGATGGAAAACATTAAGCCATACATTCCATGAGAGAAACCATCTTCAGTGGTTTTCAGATTTTCTTAGGAACTTTTTGTTACAGCAGGATATGTATATTTAGAGTTCTCAAACCATTCGGCTTACATTTTGATACAGAATATTGCTTTTCTCAACGAATGTCTATGGTCAGTGCGCTATGCAAGCAAAGACGTTTAGATTGGAGCTTCTTTCTTTCTTTCGCTCTTCCTTCCTTCCTTCCTTCCTTCCCTCCCTCCCACCCAGTTCCACAATAATTGCATGTGTAACACAGACCCAAAAACCCTGACATCTACAATAGCCTTTTCGGGAAAAGTTGCACATTGGTCCTCAAACACTGCAAATCACCACTTAGATGGTCTTGTTTCAGGTTCTGTTCTGAGCCAAAAGTCTTTGCTACATTATTAATTTCAAAACACAATACCTGAGTTTTTCCATTATGTCATTGCTTATTTTTCTTTTTTGTCAGTTGGCCATTCTTAGATTATCAAGAAGAAAAAGATAGTAAACGTCAAAATACAGAAATCTGAAACGAGACAACAACGGAGGGTCCGACTATTTACACTAGGAACAATATTTTCCCAGGCGGATTTTTATCACTATAGTGACATCTAAACTTATTCCAACACATTTTCTACACATCTCAAGCATGATTTCAAATGCTGTCGTCTGACTGCGCGTCCATTATAGGAGCTGTGACTTTAGTATCAGTGCGCACCTGTTCCGAATAAACTGATGGAAAGAACTCACTGCATTCCATTCTGCCTGCCTTCATCCAGCATGTCTGCGGCACGCTTATCTGACCGCACTAGGGTTGTAGTGCGAAGCTCACCTTCCCACATAGTCCTTTCAGAAATAGTTCATTGGCTCAACTGCGACAGTATTACTTTTCTAGTGATCATGTCATTAAATAGGCATGCAAGAGAGGAAACAAATGGTTTGTACCATCTGGATATAATCCAATTGTGGAATTGTGCCAAACCGTCAAAAGAAAGAAGCTGAATTACATTCATTACTACATTTAACTGTACCATAGAGACAAAAATGGGGAACTTTATGGGGAATAAATGCACAAAGTATAGTCAAATACCCAGTTCAGAACAGGGCAAATGTTTTAAACCGAACATACCAACAACTGTTTTTTAAGAATTAAGAATAAAGGTAGAGAGGCATTAAGTAGAGGAATACTTAGGGTATGAAGAATGGCTTGCAGTATGCTATGAAGTTACATTTTCCCACTGCAGCCATAAGCCTGCAAGCCGTCTGAGCAAACTCAGATGAAAAGTTAGGCTGACGAGAGTAAAACAAAGTTGCTTAACTCACCCCAGTGATTGGAGTAAACTTTCTTCAATGGCTGAGAGTAAAATCAGAAGTAAAGCAACAAAGATGGAGTTCACCAGAGCCTCTGCATTCATGTTTAGATCCACACAAGAAATCTGAAGTAAAATGCCTTCAGGAATTTCCACTTTCCCAAGCAGAGGGAGAGCGGGCTGGCCAAAACCGGCTCCAACTCTTCGGAGGCCAATAGCGCTCTCCGTGCAAGTGCCTTTGATTAGATTCGACTCTTGCTGCAGAAGGCAGGAGGTGGACTCCTATATGCAGCTATGTGTCAAAAATCAAAACGTAGACACAACTGCGACTATTTAAGCCAATTGTGCATGTGAACAGTTTAGAAATATATTTTTTGGCTGCTTTCTGCACATACCTGCACTTTATCGTGCTGCTAAAAGTAACTCTAATCTTGAGACAGTAATAAGAGCCAGCTATTTTTAAAATAAAGTTTATTACAAACGGCTGTGCTTTGCGTATGAGGTTTAAAGGGACAGTTTATGAAAGCAAGCACACCACATAGAAAATATTTATTTTTCACGAAATTCATTCATGAATATCATTTTGAAACAACAAAACATGTACACTAATACTCCAATTATAGTTGAATATCTCCTATAATTCATGATAAACTCTATAATAATACTTCTTGTGAAAACCAGAGACTGCCAGCCAGGAATTGCAAAATAAAACAACAGATTGGTGATCTTTTTTTTTTCCTTTTTTTTTTTTAACTACTAAAAGAATCTTATCTCAGTCTATGGTATCAGTAGCTTGGCCTAGCTAAGTTAGTTATATAAGACTAAGTAAAGTTTTAGTTTTAAATCCTATGCAGTTTGCACCTGCTTGTGACATTTTATAAGTAAATTGATTGGTTTTAAATCCCAAAATATGAAAACAAAATAGCAGCCAAATTTAAACCACCATGACGCTGACCAGGCAGATACTAAGAATGAATGAATGCACAGAAAATGTTCGTGGTTTTGTTGTGCAAGCTTCTTAGCTGAAGGCTTGTAAAATGAAAATGAAAATCTTCTACGACCTTTTTGTTGCATAGCACAGGATCCTGGTCTTGGTGCATATCTGCCTTCTCATCCAGATGTCCTGTGAACCTTTCCTGGCAAGCAAAAATAAGAATATTGTGCCTGCTATTCATATATGCCTTTGTACCTGTTTATGTGTTCATTTTGAATAATGTATTCAGATTCCCTTCTATTCCAAATGAAAAAGATGTTCAGTAGGGCCATATTGTGAATAAAAGGCCTAGGATGAGCACAAGAGAAAATTGTATATTCTCTATTTAAATGTTGAGTATGTAATGAAGAAAAACGCTTGTTGGTAAGTTGATTTTCCACTTACAACGGGGATATCGGAATGCATTTCCATCGTAACCTGAGGACTTCCTGTACATTTATTCGGCTAATACATATTGTCAACATGCTACATAGTGGACCTTTAAGAATTCTTATAATAAGAATAAATAAGTTTTCTCCAAACCCCATTTTGAGGACCACCATCTCACACAATGCCTGTTATTTAAAATATGATGTTTGAAAATAGGTATGTGCGTATTTATGCTGATCGGGGCGGCTAATCTGCACCCCGACACTGTTTCGGACTTTACTGGTTGCGCATTTGCACCCTCGGTAAGACCGTTTCAGATTGGCTGGATTAGTGGTTTTTCCATTATTCACATTGATGACGTTATCAGGGACGACCAATACTATTACCAAAGATTTTAGAGCAGAGCAAGATGGATTACTGATGTCATACGCAGAAGTATCACCATGGATGCCATTTTGGTAAGCCCACCGTAACATTCCTTATCTGTTTCGGCAAACGGCTAGCACCACCTTTTGGAAAACATACGCTAAACTGTCCAAAGTTATTCAAGCACTCA
>JAQMCW010000034.1:6507800-6520327 GCA_030068335.1 Chrysichthys cranchii
AGACTCTCCTGATTACGTAGATACCCGTCACGTGTCTGTAGGACCTTCTGGTCTCAAGTTACACACGCTCAAAGCATATCAGTCATGCTGGATGATAATAGGTCGCTTCAGCTTTGATGGATGGTAGCTCCGGCGTATGACAAGTTATGGGGGTGGGACCAGGATATTCTTATAGCCAACAAGGAGACCTTTCCAACGGTATATAATACATCCAGGTACTGCCTAGGAAATCTTGGGAAATTGAGTGCGTAATCGTTGAGTGCTTGGTGCGCTCTCGGTGCGCGCAACGCGAGGTTAAATGTTTCGCCCGGGGGGGGGGGCACACCTGACGACCTCTCGCGGCACACCGGTTGAAAAACACTGACTTAAGGTGTTCCCCAACCATTGTGTTCAGAGAGAGATAGGATGGTTGTGCATGAAGGGCAGACAAAACATCTGGATGAAACATTGTTTTTTGGACAATATTACCCTAATGGAAGCCCATGGCGTGTCATGTCATATCATAAGTGTCATAAGATTTTAAAATGATCTGCTGTTTTTGTGCTGATATTTATCCCACGCCTCCTGAGACCCAAAGTCAAACTAAAGTCCCGCGCCTTGTCCTTTCCCCTGACTGGTTCTGTAACTAGGCCTGTCACGATCCTGACATTTTAGCTGACGATTAATTGTCATACAAACATTTATGATGAAAGATTTAATAATCTTTTTTTCTGGACCTTTTACCATTATTTTAGAGTAAGCCCAATCATAGTTTACTAATACACACACACACACACACACACACACCTCTTATAAAGAAGACCTGTTTATTTGCATTGAATCCTGGAACATATGGGGGAAAAATGCATCAGATTTAAATACATAAAAATTATATTTCTGTTCGCCTTTATGCTTTGTTAACAAAACAGTGCGCATTGCAGGTGAGAGGCTGAGGCATAAATAACAATCAATAACCAGTAACAATAATCAAACTACACATACTATGGTTAAAACAGGCCGATTTCTGTTTCTTGTCGTGAATCTGCCCTTGCCACGAACGCTGCACGCTCTCACACGCACTTCCAGGTTTGCACTTCGGGACTGCATTAACCAGGCGGCCCGCAGTTTTCATGAGAGCTCGAGTGTTCACAGCTGTGCCGAATTAGCGACAGCCATGGATTACATAAAAGGACCTGCCGGCACGCTCGGGAGTGCTTTTATAGAGTCCATTACTGATTTATTTTATGATTTATTTGATCAGAATACCAAGATGAGAAAAAGTCTGACTTAAGACAGCTATTCTGACCATGTTCCACCAAACGATCGAGTGTACCACAAGTCTAGCAACACTCTTATGATTTTATTCATACTTTGGAAGTTTGTTTGTGACAGTGAAACCACTGGAAAAGTCATTTGGTGTAAGGCTGGGATTAGTGCATGCTTTATGGCTGATTAGCAGAGTCTTAGTGATCTAACATTGGAGCTGTGATCCTTGGACATTTACAGTGCAACTATACATTGACTCTAACAATACAGTGAGGTAATTTTTCATTGCGAACTATATTACTGAGAATAACTCGAGTGAAAAGTAACACCTTTGGCATATCAACACGAATATCAGAGTCTCTTAGTATATGTTCTGTTCCCGTATTTCCTTCAATGACAGCATGCGCTCCAGCTGGCCTGGACTCCACGAGTTCCCGCTAAACCGTCTGATCCATTTTAGATCAAATCCATCAGTGTGTCATATTAACGCGCACATCGGTAGAAGTGATTAAGCAAAAGGCAAATCCGACTTTTTGTACTCAGCAGTCAACACGATTCATTCCCAAATCTGTTTACGTTTAAAAAGGGACCTAGAAATAATTCAGAATCTTGAATATTAAATATTCATTTAGAGTGGTACCCCAGTACTCGATCTTAATCCGTTCCAAGTGTGGGGTTGAATTCTAAAAAGTTTGAGTTCTGATCGGATTTTCCCCATAAGAAATAATGGAAAACCAATTAACTTGTTCCCGGCCCCAAAATATTACACCGAAATATGTTTTTTTTTTTTTTTTTAGCATTAAAACACAATATGAACAGGATAAAACAAGAGGAGTACATACTAAACATTTTTAAGCACATTTATCAAAACAGTAATTTGTAAAGTAAGAAAATAAATGGATCCAAACAATGTGTATATCATGGATTCACCAACAAAGAACACGCGTGCACCCATTTTGATTACTCCCAGCACCGGTGCTGCGGGCGCATGCACGAGGATTCGCTCCAGGTCCGAGCGTCTGTATTCTCTTCCGGTTCTGACCATCTCGCTTGTTATTCGGTTTATGATTTAAAGTCTGTTCCTTCGTGGTGTTGTACACAGTTAGGTTACCCTGCCTGTTCTTCACCTATGAGTTTGCCTGCCGTCTCATGTCCTTCTTCCTGGAGCCTAAATAAAGCCTGAAAGGGATTTTACATCTGACTGGAGCCTGGATTGTGTCCGCCGTCACCTCACCACTCTGACCGGGTAAAGTTAAAAAAAAACAAAAAAAACCCAATGACACCTTTTTCATAAACCCAGACACAGCACTACTACCTTGAGTCATACTATGCCATGCGGTCCATTGTTTACTTTTATTATTACTCTGTATTCGTAACTTTTTGGTGAGCAATGGCTACCAAAATGATATAAAATACAGCGTATTACCTGATATTATTAATAAAAAAAGCACTATCACCAACAAACGATGCTATCACAGCGAATGCGAGGCTGAGACTGAAGCATTACCCTTTGTTTCTGCTTAGAGACAGCTGAGTGCCGCGTGACTCATTTCCCCGCGCGTACAAGTTATCTTAGGTCGCCGTTCACGGTTCGATTTCTGAGATTCAGATCAAGTTCTAGGTTATTTTTTTGCGATCTGGTTTGTTCAACTTATAAGAAATTTGAATTCTAATGAGTTCGAGTACTGAAATACTACTGTACTTTCTTTGTTTTAAATATTTCGAAACTGTAAAACCTTTTATATTTATCCCAGATATACAGGGTGTACATAAAGTCTCTTTACAATTGAAAAATGTTATTACAAAAGCAAATGAAAAAATAAATCTGTGGTAATTATTACACAATGAGGAGTAGATGTTGAAGTTTTTGCCTCGTTTAATACACTTTTGTACAGTATGAGCAGCATTAGTTGCACGAAGCACATCAAGATCAATGTTTTCCTCAGTTCATTTTGGTCATCCAGTTCTCTCTTTATCCAACACTCTCCGTGCCTCCATAAACGTCTTGTGCCATGCACGAATTGACGGCCGTGATGGTGGATGTCTTCCATACTTGATCCCGTAGTTTCGCTGAGTCTGCGTATCCGATTCTGTTTCAGGAAACCACGAAACACACTGTACCTTTTCTTGAGGAGGAGCCATTTTTTTTTACGGTTTCATTTAACAGAACCTGTTCCATCAACAGAGTGCCTGAAACCCACAACTGCAGTGCGATTAAAAACTTTGATAACCACTGAGTACGTAGAACTAATCGGACAAACACATCTCATTAATTGCCTTTGTAATAAATTTTTAAACATGCTAAGAGACTTTACGTACACCCTATAGATCCTGGTGTCGGACTTCAGACCGCACTGTATTTAAGACCATCCTCATCTTTAAGTATCTCCCTCAGCTTTAATAATTCAAGTTGGCACTGGATAGTTTAACCATGAATTGCTTTACATACTTAAAACAATTTCGAGCTTGTTTGGGAGGTTAGTGGATACCCACAGCCTTCATTAAAATGCCCAGTGATTGCCTGTGTTGAAAAGGTCTTTTCTCAAAATGTGAAACTAATTGTGGTCCTCCACAGCTCACTCCCACATTATAGCGCTTCCACCCTATAATTTTGTTTTCAGTTGTCCTCAAACCTCTACCAGCATATGCTAAGTGTGGCAATTACAGCCTATTTGCAAATTGCTTTTGAATATATAGAGCTTTTTCGAGTAGGATGGACTTGGTTGATAGAAAGGTACATTTCCGCACACTTTTCTGTACTTTTTTTTGTTTGTTTGTTTGTTTTTTTGCTTTTGTTTTCTGCTTTTCATAAGGAATGTTACATAAAAACAGCGAAAAGTGCATTGGCCTTCGAGCCACAAAAATAGGTATCTGTTAACTTTTTGAGGATGTATGCAATTTCTGTTACACAAATGTAATTTTTATGCATTTGTAATTTGACTCTCACATGTTGCAGCTTTGTGTGCACAAATGCAGAACTGTGTTTACATGCTGTCAATGTACATTATTATTTATTATTATTATTATTATTATTATTATTATTATTATTTCTGTTCTCTACTTTCCATACTCAGAATTAGTTTCTTTTCATGGGCAGATGTATATTATTATCAGTTTGAATGCCTTTCAATGACATTCCTTAATCGCGTAAAAACATTTATTTTCCTGTTAATTTATTTATTCATTTATACCCTAGTGGTTGCCAAATATTTAAAAAAAATCACCTACATGTAGTTCATGGGTCCAAAGTTGTTATATCTTGAGTAGAGGTGTTAAGAATAATGCTATGCTATGTCTACACTAATACGTTTCAGTTTTAAAGTGCATCACTCTTGCTACTTTTACGCTTGGCATCCAGACTACTCTGTAGATTACAAGCCCCTAAAATGGAGAGTTTTGGAAATGCTTATGGCCCTGTTTAAAAACTCAGGAGTTGGCTTTTTTAAGTAAGTAATGTATACTAGTAATCATCACACATGAAACACACCACACCACACCACAGCATTGCATGACACAGTGAAATTACTTCTCTGAATTTGACCCATTCACCAAGTGAAGCAGGGGACAGCTGAACAGCGCAGTGCAGGTACTTTGCTCAGGCTACCTCAGTGTACCTTGTTGGTCCTGAGCCTTGAACCCACAACCTTCTGACTGAAGGGCTAATGCCCTGACCGCTAGGCTACCCAGTGCGGATGAGGTAGAGATGAGGGAAAACCGAGGCTTTTGGAAACGTTGAGGCAGACACTCGCGTTCGCATCCTGATTGGGTCTTATCAGTTACAAAATATCCTTCCTTGATTTGCCACACTCCCTGGTAGAAAACGTGAAAAAAAATAAACAAACTGGATCAGTCTTAACTATCAGTGGTGAATGCAGCATGGATAATGAATTGCAAGCGTTGCTGACCTTGTAGTCTTTGTTAGCAGCTGTTGCAGAGTTTAATTCTGCGTGTTATAATGCTCCAGCTGCCTATATGTGCAGAAGGCAAGCTATTATTTAAGCAATGTGCAACTAAGAAACCGTCTGCAGAGTAGACAATCTGCTTCAGTCTAAGCCGGCACGCTCATGCCCAGTGTATGTGAATGGTCATGTGATATGCATTTTTCAGGCATCATAATGTCTTCCCTGGTGTATATGCTGGGATACCAAAATAACAGGTCAGTGAGCTCAAGGCTTTTTAAGACTAATAGATATGATTACCATAATAATTCATTTATTAGGTTTGTCCATATGTAATTTGTGTGACTTGTTTAGTGCAATCACACTACTGGCATCATTCATACCTCTTTTTTGTCCCACTTCTTCTCCTGCAATTTTTGAGATATTCTTATCTACTCGAATACTGTGATTGTATATAACTTTTGGAAGTTACGTACAAGCTGATTTTTCTGTCATTTCCCCCCCGTAAAAATACATGGAGTTTCGGATTCTTCCTGCTTTCTCAGGCTTCATCAGAGAGCCACCATAGTTAATAATGACACCTCAGGACAACTCACCCAACACATACGGTACCAGTCAAAAGTTTGGACACACCGACTGATTCATAGGTTTTACTTTATTTTGACTATTTTCTACACTTTCGAACAATATTGAAGACATTAAAACTATGACATAGCACATCGAAAGTTATGCGATAACCTCACAAAATAGTGAAAAAGAGTTTCATATTTTAGATTCTTCAAAATATGATGGCTTTGGGAACTGTTGGCGTTATCTTAACCAGCTTCATGAGGTCGTCACCTGCAATGGTTTTCAGTTAACAGACGAGGCTTGTCAAAAGTTCATTTGTGGAATTTCTTGCCTTCTTAATGTGTTTGAGATCGTCAGGTGTGTTGTATCGAGGTAGTGTGGGTATAGAGGAAATGGTCCTATTCCACAAATGAAGATATCCATATTATGCCAAGAACATGAAGTGTCTTTTAAGCAATAAAAATAAAGAAAAACCCCTGAATTGGAAGGTGTGTGCAAACTTTTGACTGGCACTATACATGAAATCAGCGATGAGCCACACTTCCTTTTTCTTGTTTTTCACCCATTCTTTTTTCTGTCATTGGCAGCAATGCATTTTTGGCCCATAGGAAATACACTGGCAATCAGACACTAAGCTCTGCCACTCAGTCATTATTCATCCAGCAGTCATCAAACTTCATTTCATAGCTTAGACCAACACAGCCAACACACACACATCCATCCATGATGAGCCACACTCGTCTTTTTTTTATGCTGCAGTAGAGCAATCATACTCAAATTTTATTCAGGAATCGCACTTGTCTAGTTGTAGCCAAAGTTCAAAGAATGTTTGGTATTTAATAAAATAACACAGTTTAAAGAAAGATGATTAGAAGCGATCTATACTAGGGGTCCCCAACCTTTTTTGCGCCACGGACCGGTTTTATGTCAGAATATTTTGCACGGACCGGGTGGGGGGTGGGGTGTGTGTGTTTGGTTTGCGATGTAAACGGATGGACCGGGGTGGGGGTTTGGTTTGCGATGTAAATGGATGGACCAGGGGGGCGCAAAATGTTGCGATGGAACCGCTACATTCTCTGAGTCACGTGCAGTAATGCGACCAGAGTGGAATTTTTCAAAATAAGAGACCCAGGAAACAAATTTCAGAAAGATTATTATTGTTTCGCGGCCCGGTGGTTGGGAACCCCTGATCTATACATATCACCTGTACACAGGGCTTAACAACATTGTGAGGGATCTCAAATAGGCTCTTAAAATAAGGACAGGACGTTGATGAAACCTAAACGTATGTTGAGGTTAACTCTTCCTTATGTCTAATTTATTCAATCATTATTTAATTAAAATAACATAATTAGAAAACATCGACTTTTCTTAAACCTCTCAAGCTTCCCTTAAAAAATAGCAACAGCTAAATACACAGTGCTATAATTATCATTCACGCATTGGACAAACACGTGTCAGATGGTATCGACTCAACACGACTCAACTTCTGTCTACTCTCCTTGAATGAACAGAGACATGAATTCAGGCTGGATGGGATGCCAGTTTGTCACAGGGGGCCATGAAGTCCCACATTCACACCTTAGGGCAATTTAGAGTCAGAATTCCATGTAGTGGCATGAGCAGAGTACCCAGAACATCAGGAACAGAATCTCCACAGAGACAGTGACCTGAGATCAGGATCGAACCTGGGGCCCTGGAGCTGTGAGCCGGCAACGCTACCTACTATAATCATTCAGGACGAATAAATACAGTTAAATAAAGACAGATTATTAAATTAGCTTTAGTTAGTAGTTTAGAGAAATAAATAATAAGCTATAAGTCAAAAGTTAAACTAGGTACAGCACAGCACAAATAGTCAAGTGTTTGTCCAAATGAGATACAGTGGTACCCCGCAAAACGAATGCAATCCGTTCCAGTGGCGCATTCATGGTGCGAAACATAGTTTCCCGTAGACTTCTATGGGAAATCGTGTAATCCGTTTCAGGTCGCCTTGAAAAATTGAGAAAATTGAAAGTGAAAGTGAAACTGGAACCACCCCCAGCGGATGATGCTTTGTCTTCATCTGAGACACATCTGGTCGGATTCAACCATTTTTTTTAACGTAAAACTCGATTTTTCACATTGCGACTTGCGAAACGTGTTCGTTCTATGAGTCGTGCATGCGTCTGCGGTAGCGTTCGTTTGTTAAGCGGGGTACCACTGTACTATAAATTTTCCAAATTCAAAGCAACTATTATCGTGCTGTGCTAAACTGGATGCCAAATCAATCTCCATGTATCGTCTTCTGCCGCTTAATCCTGTTCAGGGTCGCAGGGGGAAGCTGGTGCCAATCCCAGCTGACTTCGGACAAGAGACAGACAGCCATTCACACTTACAGGCAACTTAGAGTTAGAGTAGCCAATTAGACTAATCCCCTCTGTGCATGTCTTTGGACTGTGGGAGGAAACTGGAGTACACAGAGGAAACCCACACAGACACAGGGAGAACATGCAAAGTCCACACGGGGTGCTAGTGTCCACCCTGGGGATCGAACCCAAGACCTTCTTGCTGTGAGGCGACAGTGCTAACCACTTAGCCACCGTGCCATCTAGTCTGCATGTGTATGTATATATATATATATATATATTGGTTGGCTTCCTGTACGTCAGTCGAGGATTTGTTTCTCGGTCGGTACAAAAAATGTGCTCGGGAATTTAGTTCGTACATTGATTTGTTTGCCATGAGGGTCCACTGCACCTGCTTACTACTTAAGGTGCCCAATACCATTCATACAGACTTCCCACCGATAATTTTGGAACATCTTCCTTTTTTTGCTCAATTTTCCAAATAATGGTTGGTTGTTAACAACCCACACACACCTTCTAGATGTGCAAGACAGTATGGTTTGTACTGTAATGGTTTGTCCCGTCACCTGACCTTAACCAAGTCAAGCTGAGAGACAGGGGTGTTAATCAGCACTACAAACCCCTGGGAGGTCCTCTGGGGAAAATGACTCTGCTGGCTGAAGTTATAAAAGTCTTTTGATAAATATATAGTTGATATGTTCTTTTATATATTTTCACAAATAGCCCAGTGTATGTGAATGGTCTTGGAATATGCATTTTCAGGCTTCTTCGTATGAATAGAGATTATATTTCTGATACAAAGCAAATTGCTTGTCTGGATGGAGATCATTTCCATTTTAAAATGCTGTTTTAAAACTAAAATATATTAATGTGGACATAGCCTGGGATGGAATTTTTCAATAGCACTTAGATGCCACCTCTAAATACATGCATTTTCTTGAAAGCCTGAAACAATTCAGGAGTAGAAAATGCAGACTGAACAAAGACAATAAAAGGATTTTTTTTTAATGTAATATGCTGTAACATAAAAGAAAAAGACCAATTAAAAAAGAGAAAACAGGGTAATACAAAGCTACATTAATAAGAAGTTGGTAATATTGTGATAAACCTCTTACAGGACTCTAGTATATTGCCAGTTCACTTTCTTGCTGAATGAATTATCCTAATTGCAATTATCACGTTAATCTCTGCATATTGGTTGAACTATTTGGCTTCCACCTGTATTATTTGGCAGCTTATAAAATAGCTTTTGATCACAAGTGCACATCCTTTTATTTGGCTTTTTTTTAAATTGTGTGCCGACAGTTAATTGTGTGCATGACTTAACGAAGCATTATGATAAGCAAGATAACCAGTTTCTCCAACCTTTTTGCTGACTTTAAATGAATTGTGTTCTATTGATGTTTTTAATATTAGCATTAAATGACATATATTATTGAGTGTATTTACAATATCCAAAACATAATTTTCAGGATAACATTTTGTGGTTAGTTATGCTTGATGTCACAATGCTATTCATTCACCTTCTGCCGCTTAATCCTGTTCAGGGTCAATTCAGAACAGTTTCCTGTTCCCTGCTAATGAGAAAGCATCTCTACACCGTGATGCTACCACCACCATGCTCCACTGTGAGGATGGTGTTCTCAGGGTATTGAACAGTTTTGGATTTCAAAATGTAGCACTTTTGTGTTGATGCCAAGACGTTAAAATTTGGTCTCATCAGAGCAGAGAGCCGTGTTCTACAAGCTTGCCAAGACTCCAACATGACCAACTTGTTCCATCTGAGCTTTTGGATCTCTCCATCTCCTTTGGTGTTAGTCTTGGCCTAATGGTTGCTTCCTAATGTCCCCTTTAACCAGGCCATAGAATGTATGCTTTCCCATTTATAATATTAGATATATAACATTTTACTATGTTGGAGCAAACGCTGGGACCTTCTAGTGGACTTGTAACTTCTAACGTGAACTAAATTAGAGGTTTCACAGCAATAATGTGAATACTTATGCAATTCCAACTTTTAAATGTTATTTTTTGCAAATAATTATGTAAGCCTTAGCCTTACTTCCCCCTGTTACTTTATTACTTTGAGGTCTTTTGTGTAGATTCATGAAATCTAAATGAATTTAGTGAATAATTAAGTGAATACATATGCAAGGTACCGTATGAACCTAGTGATCTGAACTTTTGGCATGCTACTCGGTAAGCCAGTGTGGAAAACTTTCATGTGATTTTATCATTTATAACACAAACATCGTTTGGCCATCAAAAATCCAATGTACAAAGTTTAAAGTGACTTTATCTTCTTAAATGTTGGGGTGTTTTATTTGCACAGCAGTGTGACACTTCAGTTTTTATGCTTGTGATCTAAATCGTACCACAGTTTGTTTAATTTAACGTTTAGATCATTCATTTTTGTTTGTTTCTTGAATATTTTCCTACAGCTAAACCTGAGGAGTCCTCAGCACATATTTCTTGATAGTATTTCGTACTGGTTTCCACTCCTTCGGATCCTGGGGATGAACGCACCAATGAGGAGCCTGACTGTGAGTCACATGGTTCAGCAACCCCATCTGTCCAGAACTCGCCACTCAATGTTGTATAGATGCTCTGTCTGTTGTGGTGGACATTATTTGTCGATATAATCACTCTGTACATGTTCCACCATATATGCCATGTTGACTAACTGTTGTGTGTTATTTACAGGGTGTGCCTGATCGCATGTTATGTGCAGTGCTGGAACAATTTCAGCTTTACTTTTCCCGTTGGTATGTGCGCTTTGTTTCAGTTAGTGTGTGATATCCATGTATATTATCGTTCACTGTGAGAATGGCCCTTACTCCATACTATACGCAGCCTCGATATTGGTTGGTCTAGGTGTGTTTTTCATGGTGAAGATCAAGTGTGATCTTTGCAGCAGGTAAGGGGAGGTAAGCTTATAATATTCGTGCGCCGTGAAACCGCGTCTTGTGTTCTCCTTGTGCTTAATTGTGTCTCACAGCGGCCATGCAACACCACCACGCATAACGTCTGGTTTGTTTTTATGTTGTAATGCACAGCAGCAGTGGAGAGCTACCTCAACTTTGAGCTTTCTCTTTTCATTTTGTTTGCATGGCTGTGTAGGCATAACTGCATCTAAATCTTCCTTTCAAAGTCTATACCATAGATCATAAATTGTACAAATGTCAAAATTAAAGAACCGCCAGCTGAAGCAATGGTGACCAATGGTGTTGCATTGAAGCAATTGCTACTTATATTCAGATTAAGTAGAGATCTATAGCATAGCTTGGTGACCAGTAGTTTCACGAGTCATTTGAGGTCCTGTCTGTGGCTCTGCCTTTCAGATTCACTCCCTCTATAGCACGGCGAGTCCCAGCATGCTGAAGAGGAAGCAGAGCTCGCGCGTTGAAGCGCAGCCTATGACCGACTTTGGGCCTGACGAAACGCTCACGGACAGCGCCGATATCCTTTGGATCAACAAAGCAGTGAGTGAATGGTTATTCCAACAGGGCAGTGCCATACAGCTGATGTTTCCAGCACCGGTCGAAGCACATAAATAGACCATGCTTGCATAATGGCTGGTGGCTGGTGTCTTGTTGACATGTTAAAGTGTGTGATTTTCCCTAGTGGGTGCACTCGTTACTGCGGGCCTGCGCCATAATCAGTGTCATCTCCGTGTGCATGAACACCCCCAAGACATTCGAGCACTATCCCCCGCTGCAGTACGTCACCTTCACCCTGGACACACTGCTCATGTTCCTCTACACTGCCGAGATGATCGCCAAGATGCACATCAGGGGCATCATCAAGGTAATGAGATGGTGGTGGGTGGTGGTTTTGCATTTATTAAAAAAGTAAGGGATACACTGAGTTCAGTGGATTTAAATAAATGCAGCTGGCAGATGAAAGAACCTTAATTATTACTGAGGACAATATGGACGGCTTGATTGGCAAATCACTTCTGGTGCAGGCAAGCAGGAAAAGTACTTAAAGTGTCAACCAGGTTAACAGGAAATGGTCATTTCAGAAGGAAAATTAGTCTGATTTTAGACTTAATTTTTTTCAGGGCAGTTTGTCCAGCCACAGTCAGATGTCTGCCAATCCATGACCTTCATTTTGGGCAAAGATTGTTCACTGAAACAGTATTTTCGGTAATTTGATGAGTCATTGTTGGACAGGTACTCAAGCTTAATGATGCCAATTTCACATCCTTTTCACTCGGTGCTTTTGCTTGTGGGTTTGCGTACTTAACAGTCATGCATCTGTAAGTATTTGTGAAAAAATATATTTCAGAAATCTAAAAAAAAAAAATATATATATATATATATATATATATATATAGTGGAAATATAAGGAAAAGCACCACTAATGTTCAAAAAAGTGCTACCCAGGTACTGTACACATGACAAGCAGCATAACGACCAACATAAATAGGTAAGTACATTAAATACTAATGTAAATACAATTG
>JAQMCW010000034.1:6540731-6551480 GCA_030068335.1 Chrysichthys cranchii
TTCGTTCATGATTTGTGTTGATACTTGGGTCCCTTGTAGCTTTAAGATGGGCTTTTATGGGAGGGGGATTGCCAAAAGGTTGTTTTTTTTTTTTTTTTGTTTTTTGTTTTTTTTAAGTTTCTCATGGTGGTTTTATTGTTAGATGGAGGTTAACCACAACCTTAATACTGTTTTACTAGGTATCAAGTGGAGAAGAAATCTGGTACACCGTGATGGTGATGACAACTATTTTCATATAAAGATGTTACTTCATTCAGTGAATTGCTTTGTATGTATCCTGACTCATATGCCTGTTAGGTTCCAGGAACCTTGTGAAAGCTGTCTTAGCGGCTAAGCAAGCAAGCCTACTGAGTTGGATTCCCTCACTTCCCAGCTACTTTCAGGAACATGAACCTGGGAAGGTGACAGATTGTCATAGATTTAGCTGAAGGATATTTCTCCTGAGTGTAAAAATCTATTCGAAATATAAGCTAATATTGTCTCCCTGAACAGGGCCAGATGTATCGTCTTGTCTTTACTCATCAAGGCATAATGAATTAAGATTTTGTCATAGTTTTTTGTCATCAGATGTTCATTTATGAATAAACAGCGCAATAGTGCAGTAGGATATATATACCTCCAGTCTTTATGTACTCACAAAAGAACATTTGAAATTTCATTAATACAGTGGTGCCTGCGGTTCACGAATGCTGTGGCCTACGAACAATTTGGTTCTTGAAAAGCAAAGTTTTCGTCCAAAAAATGCATTGGTTCGCGTATAAAATTTGGTCGACGAACAGATTCCTTGACCGATGCCATCCTAACGCTACGTCATCCCAAGCCTCCACGCACAGACGATGCATACGTATCGATCTCTAGGAGCCATTAGCGGTGTTCAGACGCGCTCTCAGCGCTTTATAGCCATAAAATCCAAACAGTAGCCCCCCAACCCCCCCTTCCGCTTTTCCATTCCTTCATACCCGAACTCCTCCTTATAAAGGTAAGCAAAGTGTGAACTTTATTTTACACTTCTGTATACTGTTTTTTTTTTTTTTATTTTAGTTAATAAGTTTATTTTATTATTAATGTATTTTTTATACTACAGTAATCCCCCGCTATATCTCGGTTCACCTTTCGTACCCCCGGCTACTCGCGGATTTATTTAGGCCAATCGGAATGCCCTATTCATTTAACCTTGGTTGTGATTGGTTGCTGGCTACGACGTGTACGCAACCAGCAAGAAGCAACCAGCGTTTGCCGACATCCCAGTCCTTCACCTGTAGCATATTACTCGCATATGATGTTCCTACGAATTCTACACAGAAATTCAAAAGACGGGTTTACTGTATATTGTGTTTTTCTGTGAAGTTTTTACTATAAAAACCAGAAAATTAACTAACAAAAAGTATTATTTGTTAGGCTTGTGAACAAATTAATTGAATTTCAATGCTTCCTTATGGGAAAAATGGCTCTGGTTCACATACAAATTGGTTTACAACCACTTTCCTGGAATGGATTGTGTTCGTGAACCACAGACACCACTGTATGCTGTAAGTTTAAAGAGGATTTGCTCTGTAAGCAAATCTCTGAAGTAAGAGATTGAGCTTCAGCTGTGAGTTCCTATCGTTCAGAGTTGAATTGCTTCGTAGCACTCGGTCATGTTTCATTAAATGGTTAAGGCTAGTGAGGTCTCCTTGTTCTTGTCTCCACAGGCCACCCAGATGTTAATTTGCCCTTTGCATTGCCTTACATTATAAATGTTACAAAAAAATTCGAAGGTGTTTCTAAAAGAGTTGGTGCTAATGACCACTCTAGTCATATATGGTTGTGAACTTTTCTTACTGATTTTGCTGAAAGTCCACAGTAGTCATGGAGATATTGTGAAAATAAGGAATGTATAGTTGGATTTCAATTTTCAACGTGACAGAGACAGAGAAAGTTTGAACTAAAGTTGGCTGGTAGCTCTTAGGAGATACAGTTAGCTTTTTTTTATATTTTGGGAATAAATCACAGTGGAGACTTTTATTACTACTAGCCTATGTCTTTAACCAAACATATTAGCAAAATTATGAGCAGGACCTTTGCTGTTATTGCACTTTAACATCTTTGTACCAGGCCATAAGTCCAAACGCTCAACCTCTCAGTCCCAAGTAAGGGCGCTAACATAATAACATAATAAATATTGTATAAGAATTGTTGATACAAAGTGTTCCTGGGTTTTGATCTTTTTTTTTTAAGTGTTGTAATTTGTATCTAATAGAAAATACAAGTTAAAAAATGATAAATTTTTTGTAAAATGGTACGTAACATGAAAATGCTTTTGGCATCATGTGAACTGACGCTGGAGATTTTACAGGACTGCAGAGCAGGCATTTGTATCAGAGTTGTTCCTTGATTATAAATTATTCGCATGTATCTTTGCAAGTCTTATCAAATCTTAGCACCTTCTGTTGGTGAACAGTTCTTGAACAGAGCAACAGTGTGTCTCGGTACTTGTCAGTGAGAAAACGGAGAAGTAGCGATGTGTCGACTGGTTGTTTCGATCCGGCATGCTACAAAAAACCTGCTTATTGTTACTGGATGATTTAATATTCATTTTAAACTTATCGCTACATGGCCAGCTGGGTGCACGCAAAGCTGCTTTTATTTTGCAACCTTGCTAAGCTTTTGCCAAAAAAAATGGTGGTAAAATATATCATCTGTGGCATAATAATACTAAAACGAGCGCTAATTTGAAAACTCGTGAGCCCTCGTGACCGCCAGAGTAAGGTCATGTTTAATGCCGTAATTTTATCCGCATAGGTTTTTGCTGTTGTAGGGATGTTTTGATGGCAAGTCCATTTGTGACAGTGTACACAGTCTAGCTGAAGGCCAGTGGGTTTTGTTGTATTCACTAGTTTCACTGACTAGTTCAGTTCTGTGGCTAACCTCCAAGCCAATAAAAAAAAAACCCACAAGTGCATTTTTAGACGACACCTTCTGATCGAGCTTCTTCCTCCCTAATGATCCAAAGATCCTTGACTCCTCATCATGATCACAAGTGTGTTTTTTGAAACCTAGTTAGTTCCAGCTTTCAGCAGGAAGAATGCGATGAGCTTTGGTACATTTACATATTGCTTGGTGTTATGGAGCAAAATACATTTTGATGTACTTTTTCCAGTCCTGTTAGCAGAGTCCTGTCCTTATACTGAGACGATGATTTGGACAGTAGTTTTCTTCGAGTTGAACCAATCGATCCCCATCCCTCTTTCCCATTGGTGCACACTGAAAGCAGAAATCATGTGGTCACAGTCTCACGAATCCCTTTCCATCCTCATGAGCTCCTGTCCCAGGCTCTGCCCATGTCCCTCACCTAGCTGAGACAGTCAGGAGGGCAAATGTGAATTCCAGAGAACACTCAGCATTAATTAATCAGCCGAACTGAGTCTGTGCATGAATCACCATGCTCTAATAATGGCACTGATAGGCAGAGGGATTTGAACCCTGCACACCTCCCACAGGCTATTTGTAGCCTCACTGCTTAATTAAATCATCCAACTTAATTAAACAGTTATGACAGAAATATATGCGGTGTCCTTTGTTTTACTAAAAATACCTGGGGTTTGAATGTTTCAGTATTAGTAAGCTGCATGTGGCAGGAAATGAGTTTAGAAAGCTGATTAAAAAAAAAGAATGAGCTGCTTGGTCATTTAAGCAAAAACTGCATGCAAAAAAAATGGAATTACAGTTCTGTCATGTTAATAAGCAGCATTAAATAAATAAATAAAAAATAGATAGGAGGGCAAGTAGCTGTAATCCCCCCAAAACAAACAGAAGTTCTTCCTTAAAAATTCTTTATACTTTTTTTTTTTTTTTTTTTTTTACACTAGCCACCTGCTTTATATAGTTACATAAGCAAGTTTTTTCAACAGATTTTCCGATGACTTGGCTCTATGACTTCCTGATGACTTTCATTTGAGGCTCTATTAGTCTCAACAGAACGTCTTAGACAGCAGAAGCAACAGCACTTATCTTCAAATGTGTGTTTTTTCTGTGTATTAATACATCATTTAAATGTGAACATGTACAGTGTGTTCCTTCCAATCCTCCACATTCGGTTACACCTTGGGTTCTGTGTTACTATATCATTTGGTTGTATAGAGTATTAGTTGTTACAGTATACAGGTGCTCCCCGAGTTATGATGGCCTGACTTACGATATCTCAGAGTTACGATGATGATGACGATGTGCTTAAAAATTGTAAAATATTTAGAAAATATTTAAAATTCGCAGGGAGGCATCACTGACAGGCCAGCATAAAAGTGTATGACGTACGTGGATGTTTGGATGACGCCCAGAAGTACGTAGGCAACAGCTGGAAGTACACGGACGATGCCCGGATCACTCGCCTCACGCGATGCCTCACTCTCTTACGCAACTCAGAGTTATCTTGTGTATCGTTGTACTGTACAGTGCATCACTGTGGTGTTTTTGTGTGCTTCAAGAGCTAATTTTAATTCAAAAGCATGTCTTCTACAGGAAAATACTCCTGGGTAGGCTAGGTTAAGCTAGGCTAAGGTGGGCTAAGCTAGGCTGAGATACCTAAGCTAGGCCTTTCTGTGTAGAGTTGTATGTTCTTCTTGTATCTGCATGGGTTTCCTCCAGATACTCTGGTTTCCTCCCACAGCCTAAAGACATGCAGAATAGATCAACTGGCTACTCCGAATGGCCCAGAGGTGTGAAATATAAGTGTGAATGGTTGTTCGTCTCAGTGTCAGCCCTGCAATCCACTGGCGACCTGCCTAGGGTGTACCCCGCCTCTTGCCCAATGTGAGGTGGAATTGGATAAGCAGCAATAGATAATGGATGATGGATGGAGGTTGCAATAGTGTAGTAGCATTAAATCATTTTGGCTAGTGGCACACTGTCATATATTGATATAATGTGGGGTAAAGAATTGTTATACATCCTATTTGCCGTAGAGTTTGTTCAACAGTTGTCTTATGAGCCATTAACCATTCAGACGGCATCTCTCAAACATTATGTGATAGCCAAAGAGATGTCCCGGCCCCTCATATTGGCTGATATATAGATTGAACTGACCACCTGTTCAGGATCACTACAGTGCTGACGAGTCACATTCTCAAGTGATGAACACGATGTGGAAATCGTCTAGGGTCAACAAACATACAGCTAGATGAATAGAGAGCTAGATGGATGGACATTATTGATCCAAAGGGAAACTTTACCACTGTACCAGCTATTTGCTCTTGTACAAATGCCTGTTTCAAGTAAAAATCATGTAATCATGTGTAATCATGCAATATGAACATCACAAGAAAAATAAACATAAGAAAACAAAAGACAAAACAGATGGAACGCGTGGCCATTCTAGACTTCCGTATGAATCCCATTTTTAGGCACGGCTTACTGATGTAAACCCTGTACATTACATTACATTTGCCAGAGGCCCTTATCCAGAGAGACTGACATTTTATCTCATTTATACAACTGAGCAGTTAAGGGGTTAGGGCCTTGCTCAGGGGCCCACCAGTGGCATCTTAGCAGTGTTGGGATTTGAACTCATGATCTACCAATCAATAGTCCAACATCTTAATTAACCCCTGAGCTACCTACGAGTGGGCCTTCCACTGAGTGGGCCGTCTGATGTTAAGCTAGACAAACTGCAATGATTGAATTGAAAAATGTCACTCCAAGGTTCCAGGTGAATATTAACCCTGATACCAGTACTTACAGGTGGATAGGTACATCCCAAATAAAATGAGACAAAGCCAATGAAATGTTTTAGTGACAGACCTGAGAGCTGACTGGACTTGGAATTGGTTCGGAAACTAATTGCCCATCTCTTACTGCTAGTTTACACACGACAAGGTGACAGCACTTTCATTCTACTTTCCATCTCTTTCACTCGGGATGTTTAACACGTATTCTCTAGAGTAGACTGTGCACATGTTTAACTGTTCCTTGTAGACCGAGCTGGACAAATGATAAATACCTTAGCTAGCCTGATGAGCCAGTGGAAGCTCCAGTGTGCTGCACAGTCCTGTGTGTTGGTTGCCAAGAAATCTAGCTGACTAGACTAAAACGTGGTAGCTAACATAATGTAATAATGTATGGTGAGTTAGTTAGATAGTTTAGTGTATTATAATACAGACAGAATGACATGAATGCGTTAATGACCTTAATCATCCCCTGATAAAGTAGCACAAAGGGTTTGTGAGCTCAACAAAAGTGGCATTTGCTCACATCCTTGCATCATAAGTAAAATTATTGTTTGAGTCTGTGTAGCGTCTTTGTTTCCTTCATCGTCAAGCCTTGGTACAGCATTGCAAAATGTAGCTGAAATTAGGGTTATTTTCTTAGGTTGTTGAACCTACTTGTCCTCTGGGCAATTACGAATAAGAAACTAATAGCCCAGACATGAAACCAGCTTGTCACACACTCCTGGGCTAGTGATTTATAGACCCTTGAATAGTCATCATCGCTGAACCTTGAGGTCCGCCAATTTGCTTTAAATGAACTGAGTCATGATTAAGTGCTTTGCTGAGATATTCAGCAGTATGTTATATTTGCGATGTTTGGAACCGGAAAAGAATAAACCTGTAGTTAGCATAAGGAGGTGAAGTTCTGACACAGAGAGCACTTGAAGTTCCTTAGACATAGAGGCTTGGATAACATGCCACCGATAGAATACAAACTGGTCTGTAACAAATGCAGGCAGAAAGCCATCAGCCTGAGTATAGTAGCTATTAAACTGATTTTGACATCCTCTTCGTGCATTCATGTGCCACCAGCTAAATCAGAGAAAGTAGGCCACAGCACCCAGGTTGCATTTGCAGTTCTAAGTGTTCGGCAGCTCTAGTCAGGGGAACAAAACCCCGAACCCCGAGACCGAAAATCTCGCAAACCTCCGTAGACAGCCGAAGCCTAGAGCACACAGAAGCCACAACAGCAGGCTTTCAACCTCTAAAGCATGTTATTATTGTGGCATCCATGTGAACTTGGACCCTGAGAAAATGGAGTCTGTCCTACATCCTCAGCCCAAATCCCCCTTTGGGAGGCCGAGTGTCTGGGAGCTGAAAATGTCAAACTGCTTTGTCACGTCCCATCTTAGTCAGAGAGTGGGCACCGGGAGGAATGACGAGCAGAAACACAAGCCAGACCAGACAATGGGAAGAGGACAGGATGGTCCTGCGCTTTTGTAATTTGCCAAATGTAGAATTCTTGAACAAACTGAATAGGTGTGTGGATTTAAAAACACATCATGTTTCGAAGAAGTAACTCGAACTAAATCAATGAGTCAAGTATTTTATGTTGTTGTACTGTCAAAGAAAAATAAGATCAACATGAGCCTTAAAATCAAGCAGCTTTCTAGTCTACAGAGCAGTGAGGCCGGGGGAAGATTAATTAGCAATTACAAAAGCCATTACGTCTTATTTACAGCATACATAAGCGTGTGAGAACATCTGCTAAAACGCAGTTAAATCTCACAGGCCAAATGAATGACAGAAAACACAAAAAAGGGAAAATTTGTTCAATCCGACATGTGGTTGTCCTTTTTCTCGCCTTACCTTATCACAGGCTGTGTGTGTGTGTGTGTGTGTGTGTGTGATCATGTTTTTAATACATTGTGGGGACACAATGTCCCCACGATGTGATAGAAGTCTGTTGATTTTAACTTGCGGGGTTATATTCCTTGTCAATTTTACAAAAATCTGTGAAAACAATCAGAAAACTGAAATAGCCAAAAGGCTTGTATTTTGTTTGGTTACTTATGCTTAAGGTTAGGGTTGGGTAAGGGTTAGGGTTGTCATAGTTAGGGTCATAGGTTATGACTATAGAATGAATGGGAGGGCCCACAAAGACATAAATACAAACATGTGTGTGTGCGTAGCCCTAGGGCTCTGGAGCCCCACATGTGGCCCAGTCTGCCTGTTTTGCCCAAGGGGGAAAGTGTCGCTTCGATCTCTTAATGCTAATGAAATTTCAACCGGTTCTAGCAGCTGGCATGCCTGTTTTCTTTTACAATGTTCTGTGTCTTTTGCCTCGCACACACAGAATGCTTATTGCTTAATTACTTGCCTAATTACTGTGTAGCTACATTATGAAATGCTGTGTTTCTAATGGCACGTGTAGGCTGAACAGGATTATTGCATCACAGAAAAAAGTGCAGCCATGTGTACCTCATATGACTTTATGAGATAAGTAATTGAAGAGTGTATGTAGTACTTTTCCTGAGGAGAACATGTAGGACAATGAAGAAAATTGGGGTTTGCTATTTGTTCGCTAACTGGTTTGGTTTATTTTCTCCCCGCCTATAATTAAATGAACCAAAAAGCCAAAAAACTGAGAGGCTGAGAGGCATGTAGGGCTAAAATGCCTTTAATTCGTTGGTCAAAAAACTCATGGAACACAAAAAGAAATTGGCAAGTGTGACTATCAAATAAAAAAAAAATAAATCAACTGAGTATGGGGAACACAGTGCTGGTGCTCAGTAAATTGCTACATAATTATAGAAATAACTAGTTTAAAACATTTTATCCCTCATACCCAGCATTTAAATTACTGCCTTGTTTGTTGGTCCAAATGTACAGAACACACTGCTATTCTGCAGCACTACAGGTCTGTCTTTTGGCTCAGTTTGCACATCAGGGATCGGATTAACAGCTGGCACTGACAAAACAAAAATTCTGGCTGCAACCCAAAAACACATTTTTTGCTCACTTTCTGTAGTCGAATCAGGACCATACTGTGTTCTCTCTGACTTGGATGCAGATGGAGACCACCTCACTCAGGTGGATGGATGGATGGACGCACTGCAAAAAATGACCGTAGATTTTTACAGTAATTTCCCGGCAGCTTGGGTTGCCAGTAAAGTTCTGTAAAATTTACAGCAAAGAATTGTAAAACATATTTACAGTAAAGTACTGTAAAATCTTTGTTATAAATAAATAACACAAGTCAGCACAGCTCACTCGGCTGATGCAGGATACAGCTGAGATGAAGATTAAGGGTTTTGCCGCTAATGTTAGTTCTGTGATTGGAACATCCAACTTTCTGAACTCTATTCAACAACCTAACCATTGAGCCACTCCAATAACATGGCAACAAACCTGCACTGATTCAACTACCTCTCTAACACTGGCTTAACTCCACTGAGAGATTGTGTTGTATCAGTGCATGGTGTTTAAGCTAGTTGCGGTGGTTCAGTGGTTAAGGCATTGTGTTGCAGGTAAATTTGTCATGTGTTCAAATCCCACCTCTGTCAGGCTACTCTGATTGGGTCCTTGAATAAGACTCTTCAGCTCAGTCATATCTTGCATTGAGAAAATGCAATGTGTCATTTTAAACTACGTATAATCTTGCAGGGGTGGCACCATGGATAAGTGGTTAGCACTGTCGCCTCACAGCGAGAAGGCTCTGTGTTCGAGCCCCAGGTTCGGCACGGGTGCCTTTCTGTGTGGAGTTTGCATGTTCTGTCCGTGTGGGTTTCCTCCCACAGTGCAAAGACATGCACATTAGGTGGATTGGCTACCCTAAATTGTCCGTAGGTGTGAGTGCATGAACCCGAGTCCTGAGAGAGGAGGGTTGGGCTTTACCCTGTAGAATGCGCTTCGCTACTGAAATGTCAACCGAGCCCCGTGGGGGCCCCTTGACACCCTATGTGCCGTACGGCATGACAAGGCAGAGACGATGGCGACGAAGACCTTACAGTACTTTAACGTAAATATGTTTTACAGTTCTTTCCTGTAAATTTTACAGCACTTTACGGGCTGCCATTAAAGTACCGTAAAAATCGCCGGTAATGTTTGACAGTGCAGATAGACGCTTTGTGTCACTGTCCATTGTTTAAAGAGCTATGCAAATAAAATTGAATTGAATTTCTACAGTATTTTTCAAATGTCTGGTTTGATTTGCGAAAATACAGATTGCTGGGTTTGCGTTCAGACAATGCGGTGTGGAATGTCAGCATTAATTTATGGATGTTCATATCTATAGTTGGTGAACAATACAGAAATCATAGGGAATCACAGCCCTTTTATATGTAGTGACCCCATTTTGAGTAATCCAATTAATGACTGCCTAAAGGCTGTGACTCAGAGAGCTGTGCTACACTGATTTTACACCCACTGTGTGTTGACTAAATCAGAGCAGTCCAAGATTTCTGTACACATCCTGGCTGTTGTCCTGGTATGTTTTGCATCACCTTTAATTTGTTTTATTTCTATAGTTTACACTATATATGATTTAGAAATAAGCTCCTCATGGATGGATGTGTGTGTGTGTGTGTGTGTGTGTGTGTGTGTGTGTGTGTGTGTGTGTGTGTGTGTTTATTCCTCCCAGAGTCTTAGTCAAGTCCATGCGTATGTTCCCATTTCTCTCTTCTGTTCTCTGCTTTTTTTTTTAGATCTTCCCTCTAGTTCTTGTCAATTTATCCACCCACTTACAGTCTGTGGGGCTGCATTTGGACCGCCATGCACAAGTGTCGCAGTTTATCCATATTTTTCAAAGCATGCTATGCTCTCCTCTGCTTTATAATCGTTTTCAGGCTTCACTCAAGTGCAAAAAAATTCAAGTTCTGCTCTATCGTTCACCTAATAGCACAAAAAAAAAAAAAAATATATATATATATATAATCAATATTTTATTCACAACAGAACATAGAGAACATAACAGATATTTAAACTGGGAGATTGTACACCTTTATCCACTAAATGAGCACATTTCCAATTTGATGCCTGCTACAGGTCCCAAAAAAGTTGGCACAGG
>JAQMCW010000034.1:6572574-6591211 GCA_030068335.1 Chrysichthys cranchii
TTTAAGAGTGTAGAAAGTGTTTAAGAGCATAGGATGTGTTTATAAGAGTGTGGGAAAGGTTAATAAGAGAGTGGGAAAGGTTTATAAAGCCTGAAAATATATATAAATAATAAAAATTAATGTGGCTCAGCAGTATTGCGGTTTCACCTTTCGCGGGGGGTCGGCGGAACATAACCCCCGCGATATTCAGGGGTTCACTGTATTATAAAACATAAACATTAATTAAAATGGAGTAAAATATTAATCATTTATAAAATACAGTACAGTGTATATCATATTGACACAAGAGACAAAGAACACAGCGTTGTTTACGAAAATGCGGGGTGAGGATACTGAAAAAAAGGCTAGAGGAATGAATCTGGCCAATCTGAATGCCATATTCATTCAACCTTGGTGGTGATTGGTTGCTGGCTACGATGCATACACAACCAGCAAGAAGCAACCAGCATTCACCAACATCCCAGTTTTTCACTCGTAGCATTACTCATATGTGATGTTTCTACTAATTCTACACAAAATTCACCTCGCTGTATGCCCGCAAATGTTTTTCTTTGTGTTTATTTGTGTCTAGAAAGTGTTTTAAGAGTGTGGGAGGATAATTTAGGGCTTAAGCTATTTTTAAAAAGACTATTTTCGCGGAAAGTTTTGGAACACAACCCCTGCGAAAGACGAGGCTTTACTGTAGCATTATTTAGTTAATAGTATCATATTTGTGATTGTATTTACAGGCCAAAACATACATTTCAGAACAAGATATTGTGGTCTCCTTAAACTGTCAGACAGTGGCACTGTACGTAATGTTGCTCTGAGCTTAGGCTGAAAATTAGGCTTTAGGGAAAATAGGCTTTAAGTCCAGGTCAGGTCAGAATTGAGACACACCTCTGTTTTCAGCAGTTTCCACCATGTACACAACTCTTTGAACATTGTGTAAGTTTGTAACTATGTCTGAGGACTGACTATTACATTAGGGTGACGATCCTGAGGCGGGATTTTTAAATCGCTGAAAATGTCCAGGATTCGTCTTTTTGCTTTCTAAGTTCACCATTCATTTTGCGGGGGTCCGTCTGCCCCACGCCGCCATCATGATCCCAATGTCCGCTTATTTCAAGGACCAAAATATGGTCATCCTACTACATGCATATAATGTAACTCAACTCTGAATAAGGCCTACAGTGTCTAAGAAAGTCTCCTAATTTACCTTACAAATCTGGTGACAAACATTTACAAAAAAATGATTTAGTGAGTTGCTAGAGATGGGGTTTTGTAAGTGTTTGTGAAGAAATACTGCAATTGACCATTAAAGCTGTCTGAGTTTTGTTCAGGACAAAACAATGTTAGCATGGTGGTAAAATTATAGCATTTTCAGGATTATTATCTAGCCATTCAGGTTGTAAAGACCACTCAGCTCAGGACAGCTGTGCAGCAAACAACTCTAAGAGGAGAATCAGTCCATCGTACAAGATTCAAACAGTGTCAAAGGAACAAGTGAACGTTTTCTTCTAAGTAGAAAGGAAAATTCCTGCAACAAGGAGATTTCAACGTGTATTTCTTGAGAGCAAATGCACTTCTAAGGTCCTAATGTTTGCAGAATTGTGAGCCTGGGTGTTTTAGACAAGGCAGGAGGGAATGGGGGCAAGACCCTTTAGGTCCGAAGTATGCTTTTTTTAAAGGGAACCAAAAAAAGACATAGTCTGAATGAACACATTGTGGAGTCTCGCTCTCTTTGTTTTCAGTATGTTTTGCACAGGTGACTAGGACTCATCAGTTCATTAACGCTGGAAAACCTGACCTGCCTGAGATCCTTGGTTACAGGTGTGAGATGTTGGCAGTGCTCAGTGTGTGAATGCTAATAAGACTAATGCAGATGAACTTACACTACCGTGGCCAAAAGCTGTGGGAAATGGTTTTCAAATTCTGGCTGCCTAGATTTGATTTGCTTCATCTCTGGCATGCTTTCAGCATCTAGACATGTCCAGATCAGTCCTCCTTTGGCCACAGCAGAAAGATCTGCTGCGCAGCTTGTAAAATTGCCTATTTTTCAGGTGCTTCCAGCACAGATGGGGGCATACCTAAAATAGACTGCTAGATCATGATTGCTCTCCAAGTATACAGAGAAAAGGGGAGCTTTTATAAACAGTTGGCTTCAAAGCAATTCAAAGGCTGACCTTGACTCTCGTAAGACTAGTTCACCCTGATGTGGAACAAATAAGGATGAGATGGGTTTTGTCCTTTTGTATCTCAGTGTTGATTTGGGGGCTATGTGACAGCTCTTAGGGTTTCTCTGAAGGTTGTTTTTGTAGCTCACACTGAACAGATTGCTGTCCCCTGTGATAATGTCATCAGTAATTGCTTTTGAAGGGTTTTTGACCCTCTCCGCTCTTTCAAGCATGAAGCTCTTGCAGTCGGTAACAGAAGTATGGTCTGAGTCATGAACTTTTTGGACGATGCTATGTCTTGTCCTGAAAATTGCGTGTTTTAATCGTAATTACGCTAGTGTAGTCTAACTCCAACGTAGCCCATTCCTTCAGGCAAAACAGGACAGTTGTCAGAGCATCATCTTATGAATGCTTAATGATTTTAATAATACATGAGCTGTGCAATAGCTTATAATCATTTTTTCTTAAGTAGTCCATTTATTTATTTCTTTTACTATTGTTAAATTAATTTTTTTTGCAAAACCCTTGGTTCAAAATGATCCTTCTGATGAGACTTCCTGTAATGGTTTATAAGATTGTAAATGGTTAAAAAGATTTTGTTTTTCATTGCAAAACACAACATTTCCATTACATAACACCGACTTTAGTTTCTGTGTTGATTTGCATGTATGCCTGGAGTCACTTTTATACTTTTATCCACCGCTAGCTGGTGGAGGCATGATATTTTTTGGGTTATCCTCGAGACTGTCCATGGGTCTGTCCCAAATTCTTATTCTTGTCTTAAGAAGGAGTGGTTGAATGTTTGGAGGATTCATATGGAATTATCTTTATAACCAATAGATGAACTACATCACGTGTCGTAAGTAGCATGAAACAGTTTTTCCTTCTCGTTTGGATCATAGTGTGAGGGTATTTGGGGCATACACATTAATTACAGGAAGAACTAGTTGGCACCGCTGTCGATGCTGTTGGCGTCAAGTTCTACTTCTTGAAAGATCTATCTATGCCCTATCCTTAGTGTCCTAGCTGAAGTAACCTGGTTTTGAGCTAAAATGTCCTGGAACTTAGGATTCATAATGCCATCAATCTTCACAAGAGCCTGTGGACCACCAGACTCAATGATTCACCACCACGTATTACAGTGGCCCTGAGTTCCTCTCTCTCTTCCATTTATACAGCTAAAATGAAGCAAGACATCAAGAATATACACTAATTTACCTGAATAGACTAAAGTAAAAGCTTTGACCTTTCCTTAGTTTTTCCCTTGAATAACACCGACTGCTGGGAACTTTAAAGCTTGCAGTAAAAAAGCTCATGTTCTTTTATACTTGATGAAGTACACAAGTCCGGACTGTGAGGCACGTGGGAATATTATTGCTCATGCTCTCTGCCTCCCTCTGCTTGTTTTTAGAATGTTATAAGCCGTCAAATATGACAGAACTCATTGGAGACAATATCGTTTCAATTCTGATTGATAGTTGAGCCATGGCAGCATTGGAGAAGGCTGTTACTGGGTGCTTTCTCGTGAATGGTTCATGCAGATTCTTCAACTAGGATTGACATTTCCATTTTATTGGAATAGCAGAGGATAGCCAGCATATGGGAGCACTGAGGTTGCCTGCTATAACCTCATACCTCTCTGTCTGAGGAAACACATTTGTTCATCATGGCATACAGCAAGCTGTGGTCCCGAAGTTGCCAGACACTCTACATCAAATTGCCTTGTTCCGTTATGAGGGAAAATAGCAAACTGTAATGTTTAATGTAGCCCAATGCAGTTCATGTACCCTGTAAATCTTTCTCTCTGTTCCTTTCATTCTGACCTCCCCTTTTCAGGACTCCCATGAGCATCACTGTTGAGCCATGTGTGGCAATGATCTCAGTTCCCCTCACAGATGGAGTTGTTCAAATACCAGCCATGTCTCCATGGAGCGAGAGAAACAAAAAAGGCTCCCAGCTCTTGCTCACAGTAGATATGTTTGTGTTCAAAATGAAGGGTTTATTTTGAACCATATTGCTACAAGGATGACTAAGAGGCATTCCAAACACTCACTGATCCCGTAATCTGGCTTTTGGGTGCTTTTTATTTGTTTGGAAGCTTGCATGACCCACATATCGCTAATAACCATTTTCCCGGTCTCTCCGAGACGCTCCTGCAGTAGGAGTTAGTGCATTTAGGGCATTAGGTTTGAAGCTCTGGTCTTAGAAATATGTATTGCATGTTTGTCCTGAAAAAAGATTTCCATGTAAGCTGGTAAAATCGCAAGTGAATTCCGTATTGCTGAAGGGAATTATTGTGAGCCATAAAAAAGTAGCATCCAGACACAGTCTGGCTACACAAACTGTGTAAATGTGTGTGAGTTTAAAGCCCTGCAGTGGACTGCAGAGCGTATTCCTGCTTCATGCCAAGTGTTCCCAGGATAGGCTTCAGATCTTCCGTGACTCTGGCCTTGAAGATAAACGAATGAATAATGAATATTGCCTAGTAGCAATATATTTCATGCAATATTAGTCTGTCTTCTCCAGGTGCTAGCGTAATGAAGATTTGTGGTAATGTGGTGAACCTGGAAGCAGTTTCCTTGGCCCATTGTTCATATGAATGTCAGTAATATCATCCACATAAATGATACATTTTGTAAAGTCCAGTAGCAGTATCTGTTGTTATTCCACGAAGGTGTGGAGCTCGAAAGCAGCTTTGATCAGACTTTCCTAAACATGTGCAACAGCGTTCGAGCTGGCTCATTCAAGAGTATAGGTTTACTTTCAATATTAATAATAGTAGATAAACATAAACCCATTCACTACGCAGCATCAGAAGTGTTTACCTCACGTCGGTCCGTTTGTGTGACAACATTCATCATTATTTGTGAACTGTATTGCACGTCTGCATGGAAATGACTTGCATCTGTCAGTCTGGACAGCTGATTTGTCTTGATTCGAAACCCATTTGAAAGCCAGGGCCACAAATGACAAAAGCGTCTGTGTCCAAGTCTTCAGCTGTGATGGATTAGATATGGATCTGATGCTTTTTTTTTCTGCTGTAGGCCTATCTTATGGATATGCTGCTTTGAACCCAAGTTTTCATCAGAATCATTGCAATTTCATCACCTTTCCAGAATCGTGCTTTTATTACACCCTGCTTCGTAGCCACTTGCCTTTATAGCATGCAGAGCATCGTAAACCAGTGAGGAAAAAAAAGGAAACATTAGGCGAAAGAAAGTACTAAGGAAACGATAGAGGGCATGACAAGAACTCTTACTGGGTGGCTTGTTATTGGATTAATCTCTTAAATGACCTGCTTCTTCAATAAGGGGGGTCTTTTTTTGGTAGTGCAGTTTCAGGATGTTGATTCAATTTGTTAGCTAGCATGGCCGGCACCTGCACGCACGCTGAAGGATCATTAGCAATTAAAGGCAACAGGATAAACGGAGGTAGAGCTTAATGAATACCCGGTGTGTTCCACGCGCCACCGATCAGCCTCTGATAACAGGAAGTGTTTAATGAGCTTCCTCTTAGCCCTCTGTCAGGACGTGGGTCTGCGTACTCTGATGCATCATGCCGCTCTCATCGTGCTGATTGGAATAATGCAGTTATTGTGTGAAATTAGCTTTGGGGAAGTTTTAAATGCATTGCACTGACTGCTCTGCCTGTGAGGTGACTAAAAATAATTGAAGGAGACGCCTCGCAGGCAGAGGCAGATCCACTACCTGTGTGCCGTGTATACAGGATCGACAGGGCTTTTCCGTCCGTGAGGTGAAGGATATTCTGCAGAATAACTCTGAGAATAACAACTGAGACATCCTTTGGTGACAATATAGGCACAGCGTTAAGTATACAGTGTCCGAACGAGCTTGAAGAAGCAGGTCTTCATCACATCCTCTTGCGCTTTTGTCCCAGGTCACGTTCTCTTTTCGTATCTCTTCATGCAGTCCATTCATTTGGCCGGTCATGGGCCATTTCCCCCTCTGATTGGGAAGATTGATGGTGATAGAAGCTCAACAAATCATTACCTCCCTCCAGCTAAATGGCAGTGAAAAGCAGCTTTCAGTGGTAGGGGGGGAAATGTTTATCTTTTAACTGACAAATCAAATGGGAGAGATTCCCTCGGGGTGACCACATGTGAGTGTGTGTGTGTGTGTGTGTGTGTGTGTGGATCCCTGATATCAAACGCCTCTCCAGGCGGGCTGGGCCGTATACTCAGGAACGGGTTGGAGGCGGCTGTTGGAAGGAGAGAATATCAAAAAGATGTGGGAGAAAGGCGCTGCAGTATATTCATTACAGCTCAATTTGCAGAGGGTGTCTGACAAAGTGCCATTTCTCCAGGTGAATAAGGAAGAAGACAATGTAGGGCTCTCTCTCTTAACGCCTGGCTTTCCCAGCCGACTAAATAATGAGCTCTCCTTCTTGCTATTTCTCTTTCCTCTTTCCTGCTTCCTGTGTGTGTGTGTGTGTGTGTGTGTGTGTGTGTGTGTGTGTGTGTGTGTGTGTATCTGTGAGACTCTACGGAACGAGCAAAGGATAGAGTGTTATGATTAGCATACCCACTGCAGGTTGGGGCAGACATTTTTCCTTCTATAATATTTGAAATGAGTCATTTGGTCTGTCTGTCCTGATTTGTGTCTCTCTTCTGTCCAGTGTCTTAGCTCTGTCGTAGTTCGTTTCATTCACACGCTTCGAGAGCACAGAACGATCGGCTGTGCATCCACATGTGCCATAAGTATTTAAGATTGCGTCCCATACCTTGACTCAGCAGGATCAAAGCGAGGTAAATCTCAAACTTCAGAAAAGGTCATGATGATCTTCCGTGTTTGTTGTTTGTTATGCCTTTGCACCTAACCACACTGCCACCTAGTGCAGAACACACACTGCCGTATCTGTTTGATTTATCTCTACACAAACAAACACACTGGATAAACCTCCGAAGAGCTCCACTGTTTAGCTGCCCGCCTACACACACGCGCACACACACACACACACACACACACACACACACACACACACACACACACACACACACACACACACACACACACAGGCAGGAGTCCCTGCTGGCTATGACAGGCACGTCCCCCTTAGTTCCCCCTAGTAACAGAGCTGTCCATCAGCATGCTGCTCAGAGCGCACGTTTATTTGTCTGGCCTCACGTAGCCCCAGCCATGCTTCAAATCCTCCTCTTTCTCTAACGCACACAGAGCTTGATCCAGACGTCTGCCGCCCCAGACAGTGGGCGTGTTCCCGTCTCACCTATTACCTTGACCCAGTTTTCTCCTTGGAACTCTGTCGCGTTTAGTATGTTCTCACAAAAAAGTTCCATTTGACCAGACGAACCCTGCCTGTCGTGACACCCCTCCTCAGCCCAGCCCTGAAATAACATCACATTTTGTTTCACCGAGGGGAATAGCAAACATGAACATCACACCGCACAGGGGCTTCAATGTCACCTTCGGTTTCTCCCGCAGGACTCTGAGAAGAACAGCGGCCATGCTCCGTCACTCCCACCCCACTGAGCAACCTGGCAGCCGGCCCCACTGGTGCCACAGGTGCACCTCTAAGTGGTCTGGGAGTTTATAGCCTATGCAGTGCTGCCATGCTTCATTAGAGGGTAAATGAGAGGGAAAGAATGACCCCCTCCTTCCCTGTGCTCCTTATGGAACTCCTCCAAGTCTGGAGTGAGAGAGAGGGGTGGTGCATGCATTATGGGCTTATCAGGGCAGACGTGTGCAGATTTCATGTAACAGCAAGGTTAAATAGAGAGTGTGGTATGGAGGCTATAGAAATAACAGATCTAATAATTATACCCTCACTGAGCACTTTATTCGGAGCATGGGTATACCTACTCATTCATTATCTCTTCAGCCAATTGTGTGACAGTAGGACAATGCATAAAATCATGACAATACAGGTCAGTGGGTTTGGGTAATGTTTAAAGCAACCGTAAGAATGGGGAAGAAATTGTGATCTCTGTGGTTTTGATCACGTGGTATGATTGTTGGTGCCAGATGGGGTGGTTTGAGTATTTCTATAACTGCCGATCTCCTGGAATTTTTATAAACAACAGTCTCTAGAGTTTACTCAAAATGGTGCAATAAAGAAAAAAAAACGTCCAATGAGTGGCAGTTCTGTGGAAAGAACTGTTTTGCTGCTAAGAAATGTGAACGAAGAATGGCCAGACTGGATAAACAAAGCCTAGTCTAATGAATCTCGATTTCTGCTGAGTGACACAGATGGTAGGGTCATAATTTGGTGCCAACAGCATGAATCCATGGATCCAACATGCCTAGTGTCAACAGTCCAGGCTGGTGGAGGTGGTGTAATGGTGTGGGGAAAGTTTTCTTGGCACTCTTTGGGCCTGTTAGCACCAATCAATCATGGCTTGAATGCCACAGCCAATTTGAGTATTGTCGCTGATCATGTGCATCCCTTCATGGCCACAATTTACTCATCTTCTAATGGTTACCTCCAGCATGATAATGCACCATGTCACAAAACGAAAGTCATCTCAAACTGGTTTCATGAACATGACAGTGAGTTCAGCGTTCTTCAGTGGCCTTCTCAGTCCTTGGATCTGAATCCAATAAAACACCTTTGGGATGTGCCAGAATGGGAGATTTGTAGCATGAACATGCACCTGAAAAAATCTGCAGGAATTGCATGGTGCAATCATCTGAACATGGACCAGAATCTCAAAGGAATGTTTCCAACATCTTGTGGAATCCATGCCACGTAGAATTTCAGCGTTCCTGATAAAGTACTCAGTGAGTGTATCGAAGCCAAACACATCTATACAATGTCATTCTTCCTCGTTGAGCATGAATAACATAAGTATCTCCAGTCAACTGACCACATATAGACTCACTGGCCATTTTAATAGGAACACCGGTACGATGGTCTTTAGAGTTTACAAAGAATGGTGAGAAAAAAGAAAGGTTAGAGGACAGTGGGCAGACTGGTTTGAGATGACAGGATGGCTGAAGGGGTCAATTCCTTTTGCTTTTAAAGTGACCAATGAGTGTATGGGAATGCAAAATATTTAATTGAGAAATCTATTTAAATATAATTATGCTGTGTCAAAGCTCAGTGCTTTAGTACAGAGTGATATTTTAACCCACACTTATTTGGCTCAAATTTAAAATGATACAGTGGAGCCTCGGAGTACAAACTAAATTCCTGAACAGATTTTGTATCGACCAATGAACAAGTCCTTGACTGACGTACAGACAGCCAACCCACGCTTCATAGCACAAACATCCAGTTCCAGTCAAGTGCTCGTGGTGTGAACGTGTACAACGCATTTTTTCGTTGTGTTTCTCTGCATTTTTGCTCTATAAGCTTCATTATGGGTCTCAAGAAAGCAGAAAGTGGAAATGGTAGTGAAAGTAAGAAGCCTAAGCGTATAACAGTTGAAATAAAGAAAGAAATAATCGCAAATAATGAGATCCGCCACCATATCCCTCCGCCACCATCCACCTACGCGAGCAACTACGTATCCACCGCAAAGGTAACGTGCATTAAAATCATCTGTTTATTTCATTTAGGTTTATTTTTCTATAATTAAGGTTATTTTAATTTTATTCTATGTTTTATTGCCACACATAAACCCATAATACACTTTAAAACATGTTTTTGAGGGCTGAAACACATTAATTGTATTTACATTCATTTCAGTGGGAAAAATTGATTCGAGTCGGGTGACGAACAGAGTCTCAGAATGAATTAATTCCGTGAGATGAGGTCCCACTGTATATAGCATTTAAAAGTACGGACCTGAACCCAGTCTGCACTAACCAGAACAAAAATTCATGTAAAAACCCTGTAATGTTTTTCTACCCGTGCTCTGATGAGCCCACCAAACTTCACCTGTATGCTGTATTTTTCTTTCTTTCTTTATGGCTTTTTTTTGTTGTTGCCATTTTCTGCCTTATTGAGTTCTGTCGAGATTACCATAAGGTTTGACACAGGATGAACAAGCTTATTTTCTTTTTTCTTTTTTATTCTCAATTTATGCTGTGAAATAGTTGGATGGGGTTTACCTAAGATGAAACAAACAAACAAAAAAAATCATAAAATTATACATTTTCCACACTAACCTTTTTACCTCAGCCGAAATATTCCTTTTTTTCCCCTTTAACCCAGATGATTAAACCTGCAGCTGCCGTTGGGTCTAAGTCAACTCATGCATTACTAATATGAATAGACAGCTAAAGACCTATCCTTGAACCCTGCTCTAGTTTTATCCTCTATTACCCTAAGGAGTGTCGTCAGTGTGAAACAGTAAAATGTATAACAAATCTAGATTCTTACACAATGTGAAATCTCTGAATATCAGTCAATACATGATACTGATCAGATACTTGCTGTATTTTTTTTTTTTTTCAAAGAGGACGATTGTTCACTTACTGTTAATAATGTGCTTGATGCTCAGATGCTTTTGTGAGAGACAAAATGCAGTCCCCAAAACACATTTGAGCCCAAAATACATCCATACAGACACCTAGAAACACTCGGTTTACTGATCCGAGCAACACACATGCCGCTAATGTTCTCCTGGTTGTGGGAGGTGGAGAAAATTATACCCAAAACTGTCTAATGCTAATCTCACAGACTTTAATGAATAAATCGAGATGTGTGATCAGCTCCACAACACCTCCACACTTGTTTTGTATTGATTCTGTGCATGATCCTCCCTCAGACGAATGATGAGAGAGATGTATGAGAGTGAGAAGTGCATTAAACTGTTCTATTGGGTTTGTACTCCAGTTTCATACTTGACATGTTTTGGTTTTTGTTTTTTATTTTTTTTGACATAATGTGAGCAGTGGGCGGCATGGTGGTGTGGTGGTTAGCACTGTCGCCTTACAGCACGAAGCTCCTGGGTTCGATCCATGGGGTCGACTGGGCACCTTTCTGTGTGAAGTTTGCATTTTCTCCCTGTGTCTCCGTGGGTTTTCTCCGGGTACTCCGGTTTCCTCCCACAGTCCAAAGACATGGACTGAGGGGGTTAGGCTGATTGGCTGCTCTAAATTGCCTGTAGATGTGAATGTGAGTGTGAATGGTTGTCTGTCTCTGTGTGTCGCCCTGCGGTGGAATGGCGACCTGCTCTGGGTACACCCCACCCCTCCCCTGACGTCAGCTGGGAGTGGCTCCAGGCCCCCCCCCCCCGTGACCCTGAACAGGATTAAGCGGCAGAAGACGTATAAACGAATAATGTGAGCAAAAAAGGCTTACCATATCTGATTCTGTTTGTCCTGGTTTAAAATGATTAAAAATGGTCACTGCCTATATAATCAGCCATGGAGATCAGAGAGTTTATGAAAGATGTTATGAAAATGAATTTTAATGATAACCTGAAGAACCTTTCCACCTGCTGCCAGGTGCTTTGTAATCCCTGTCTTTCAGAACCACACCTGTAGCTGTTTGTGCCTGTGCGTACATGAGTGTGCTCCATGTTAACAGATGCCTACCGTGGTTTGTTTAGGCCATAGTGTGTTGTGTTGGCCCTGTTGGAGTGAAGGTTATGTCTGTCTTTCTGTCTGTATGCCTAATGAACGTATCCTGAGCAGCACTGTTCCAAATAAAGGTGGAGCTTATGTCTGGGCTATAATAATATTCAATTCAATTCAGTTTTATTTGTATAGCGCTTTTAACAACAGACATTGTCGCAAAGCAGCTTTACAGTACATAATGTCGAATTAAAGGCTTATTAATCAAGAAACATATCCATAAGTGCATATATAAATATATATAGATCCCTGTCCCTAATGAGCAAGCCTGTGGCGACGGTGGAAAGGAAAAACTCCCTGAGATGACAAGAGGAATAAACCTTGAGAGGAACCAGACTCAAAAGGGAACCTATACTCATTAATATAAACACTAGCATGACGTCAATAAAGTGAATCTGTTTTCAAAGCTAACTTTAAAACTGTGTGCTAGTATAGGTCCAGATACAATTGCAAACTGTCCAAATTATACTTGTTACTTGAAAAAACCAAATGATAAACATTTTCTTGTAGAAAGAATTTTCATATCTCAGCTTCCTCAACCCTTTTTCGGGGCTGTGTTTATTTACTGTAAGCGTAATCAGGACAAGCTAAGCAGTTCTACACTGGACACCCCTCAGATGAGAGATAATTAGTAATATTGATTGATTTATTACATTTAGACATTTTGACATGCTTATTATACACAGAAGTAAATAAACACTATCATTTTTGAAAAATGTATTTCTAGAAACTTCCTTCTAGCCGCTCTACCATAGTAGCCAACTTGATGGCGATCCGTCACAGAAGTACTCCGACTCACTTGGAGGTGCGCTGCAACATCAGAGGCCTTACACCAGGGATTTCTTTCAACAATCCATTTGACAGACACCTGTCAGAGGGCCCAGGTCGCCCTGTGCGAGATGCCGTTGATTCCTCTCCTTTGCTTTTGAATTGTACAATCTGTTGACTGTGGCAAGTGGAATCCCAAGGTTTTGTGCAATCATACGCTGGCTAAGTCCACCCTGAGACTGACCCACAGTACGACCTCTTTGAAAATCAGACAACTCGTGGCATGGCTAGATGCTATAAACTGTTTATACACTGTAATCTGAAATGAAAAATACTAATATACAGGTAGCCCCCAGGTTACGATGAAGATGCGTTCCGATATCCCCATCGTAAGTGGAAAATATCTTATGTCAAACCACTGCTAAGCCTAGCTTAGCCTAGCTTAGCCAGGAGTCTTTTCCTGTAGGAGACATCCTGGGGCATTTAGAAGACATACTTTTGATTTAAAATTAGCTCTTGAAGCACACAAAAAACACGCGGTAATGCACTGTACAGTACACCGATACACAAGTTAACCCGTGAGTTGCGGGAGAGGGTGAGGCATCACACAAGGTGAGTGTGTTCACCCGGGCATCGTCCACGTACATCTGGGCATCATCCGAACTTGCTGTAGCTCACTGTTACCCTGGCCTACCAGCGATGCCTGCCCGTGAATCTTAAATCTTTTCTAAATATTTTACAATTTTTAGCGTATCGCAATCATCATCGGAACTTAGAAAAATTGTAAGTTGGGTCATTGGAACTGGGGAGCACCTGTGTTAACAAGTTTGCAGCACCAGGTGGTGGCTGCATAGATAAAACGTAATGAGAGGCGTCTATTTACTTTTAATATGTCTGTGTAGACAGGTTGAACTGCCTGGAATGTTAAACTCATACCCCAATATTTACCCACTGACTACGTTGAGTTTGTGAGGAGATAAACACTGGCAAAGGTGCTATGGAAGAGTCAGACTTCACATCTACACTCATAGTGGGCTTTAACATATGCAGGGTTGAATTTGTTTGAATTGAACCCTGTCGCTTTTTTCCCCTTGGCATGATTCTTGAGGCAGCTGAGACCATAATGATTGCACTTGGGTACAGACTGAAACAATCTGTCCCAGTGAGATGGTCTAATCGAACTCTAGTGTGGTTCAATTGCAGTGAGAAAGTCATTCCAGCTTGAATTGACCCAAGTGCAGGATGTGAACCCAACATGCTGTGTATTTTGAGTGGTGAGCCTTATTTTTTTTTTATAAATAGACCAGCAAAGCATATACTGATCCAAAGGACAGAGATGTAGAACTGCAGAAATCCCTGTGTGCAATTTTTGGTTCCAAGAACATTCCAGGAACGTTATTCTTGGCTTACAGGAACGTACCATGAAGGTTTGTTTGGTTGCCCCGTGGTTTGCCAGGAAGGTTTGTTTTATGTAAATATAACGTTAATGTTTTTGGTTGCATGATTTGGTTTATGGAACGTTCTCGTAACGTTCTAACTTTTGTAATTTGGGAACCTTTGAAGAACCTTTGCAGAATGTTCCTGTTTGGCTGTTTTAATATTCCCCCTAAGATTAACCTGGAGAGAATGTTCTGTTAATGTTGGCAGAAGGTTTTTATTAAACAATGAACCATTGGAGAACCATAAACTAGCTTTAGTTGAATGTTCAATGTTTGCTCAGATCCCATTTGGTCTGGATATTTAGACTGATGAACAAAAGACAGAAAATGAATAAAATGAATGCAATGCAGGAAAAAATGTAAACAAGTTATTAGTACTGCTTAATTCTAGCATGCCCCCCTCTATTTCCCTCCTCCAACCTGGGAGGGCTAACACATGCTTCCTCTAACACGTGAAGCCAGCCAACCTCTTTTAAAACTGCTGCTCATGCTGCATCACAGGGCAGTGTAACACACTCAGAGGAAAGAGCTGTCCTTTCGCATGAATGAGCTCACAGACGTTCCTGATTGGCCAGTGTCACTGTGGGAGTATGCAATCCTTTCCACGCAGAGAGCAGATTTGCTTTCTTGGCTCCTGGCTACAGATAGCTGTGGCTTGGATGGGGTTTGAACGTGTGATCTCGGGACGACAGAGCAAATGCTTTTGAGTTGTGCCACTCAGAAGCATCATGTAGTGATCATTTATTTAGAACCAATTCTGTGTTCTTCATGCTTGGGTGAATTTTGTGATTTCTACCCACACTTGGCAAAGGTGTGTTTACCTTTTTCCATCGCCATGTTCTGACCAGTGAGGGAAAGCTTTCCAAGCAGATTTCAGTCCAGCTTGTTGTTTCAATTATGAAACCAAACCGAATAGCAACTCAACCAAAGGTATCCATTTTGCTCTAATTTGAACATTGTGGCAGTTTCCTGAGAAAAGAAAAACGGATGGTCTTTAAGGCTTCTTTAAGGTTTCATGGGATTATTAACAAATATTAGTTTACAAAAAAGTGTTCTTTGAATCACCGTCCTAAGTTTCAACATGGAACCATAGGACGCTTGCGTAGACATGCTTTCATTTTGTCTCCTTATGAGTTCTTCCAGACTCCTCCTGCACTAAAACATCTCACAAGCCTCACGTCACGTCACGGTACCTCCCCCAGCAACAAGACATAGACTATGTGGTTTTATTCTAATCTTTGTTTAGTTACTGAAATGGAATGTAATGTTCTGTGCTATATATTTGGAGGATGAATCCACTGAAGATGAACATGACTCCCACAGGATCCGTCATGGCCATTTTTTGTGAATGTGCTTGAAACCCCAACGTGATTGGTCATTAATAAAAGCCCAGTCTTCCTGCGGTGGATGTCCTGAAGAATACCAGAATGTGCGGTTCAGCCAAGCCTGAAATTAGAAAGAATGTGTGAAAAGGAATGAATGGATCACACTAATATGTCTGAAAGCTGCCACAGAAATTGCAGCCTTTTAGCTTTTACTGCACTGATTTATGAGCAACGTCATATCAGATGTATCGTTATGAAGAGCAGAAACAATGCACTGTTCTTGCACATGCCCCCTTTATTAACCTACCAAGCGCTCTGGTAATGCAAACCTGCGTAAGGCGTAGGAGTCCCATATGCTTGTTTCAATTAGTATGTAAACAACATGGCTATTTTTCACTCAGTCATGTAAATCCATCAATCACTCTCCTGCAGGTCATTTTATGCGCGTGTGATGCAGCTCATTCTCTTTCAGCACACCTCCATCGAAGCAGCTAAGCGACCGAGTCTCAGGCGCTCAAATTACCCATATTTTCTTGTGTAAACCTGCCATTGTGATGAGTTTCCTGTTGCTGTCACTAACTTTCCTGCTTTTCAGTTCTCTCCACAGTAACATTTGTTTTCTGGGTTTGATGTCTTCCAGTCTTGATAATAAAGGAATAAACAAGAGCTATGAATAAACGCGCAGGCAGAACTCAGCATAGCGGAGCCGTACGGGTTCTTCTATTCAGCTGTTAATACAAAGGATGTAAATAGTAGGGAGCATGTGTTGCCTCTGCAGTGGGCCATGTCTCGAGCAGGGTTGGGTGAGAGCTAATCAGAAGCTGCTGCTGAGCAGAGCGTTCAGTTGCAGCGGTCCTGCAGAGCACAGAGCCATTGATTGGTACCTTGGGGACTGGCAAAAAGAATCTCACGTTCTTAAACAATCCAGTTATCTGGAAACAAATGCTGATTCTCTGTTGTTCTTGTCTTTTCTTTTGGATCATAGGGAAATTCAGCTTTGGTCCAGGGTAAGCCGGGCACCTGAAACGATGACCGTAGCGGTTTTTTAAAGTTGCTAACTAGCAGGGATCTTAAGTAAGGTCGGAGTAAAAGGTCAAGAATGAAGGCCGCTCATCTATTCCGAGTTTTGCTGGGTGTTCTAATCAGCGGGATTTGTTGCTTAGCCACAGGAATTGCATCCCTCCCGAATCACTCTACACAGACGTCTCAAAAGGAAACAGAGACTGTCATTTTTGAAAAATTTATTCCTAGAAACTTCCTTCTAGCTGCTCCGTCATAGTAGCCAAGTCGATGAAGATACCTCACAGAAGTACTCCGACTCACTTGGGGGTCCTCCAGGGATTTTTTTTTTTTTCAACAAGCCGCTTGACAGTCTGAAGACACCTGTCGGAGGTCCCAGGTCGACCCGAGCGGGATGCTGTTGGTTCCTTTACTTTGCTTTTGAATTGTACAATCACTGAGATATCTGTGTAGGAGGCACATATCCTGTTGTTTCATGTGTTGTGCTTAAGTAAAGATCTGACCATTTTACCCCATGCAAACATCCAAGGGTGTTGAAATCCTTCTCAGGGACATTTGTCGCACTCATTAGCGTGTCTCTGTAGTGCTTCAGTGTGTTGAGGTAGGTGTGGATGGGCGTGAAAACAAGGGGACGGTTGATAACACTACAACACAGATGGTTTCTTTAAATTCTTTTATCCTGGATGGTTTTCAGCTCCAAATCACAAAATCTCCCACGAGGTGCTTATGGGGCAGGTCAAAGCATGCCTCTCTCAACTATAATATCTAATGGCCTGGTGCCATCCATCTCTCTCCGCACTAATAACACAACACGGTGTATCATTCTGATTCTCTATGTTGGTCTGCACTCAACATTTTTAAAACTAGTTACACCCTGCTACATAGATTAGGAAATAGTGTATATACATGTTGCTCCAGCCAGCTAATTTGATTGGTCCAGAGGCATTCCACAGGTGCCTATATTGATTATAACCTCTCTGGGACATTTCCCTGGGTATATCACTTCACTTGTTCGTGTTCGCCACATAAATTTCCGCTTCTTAGCTTAAAACTGGGTGGTGCGGTGGTTAGCAATGTCGCCTTACAGCAAGAAGGTCCTGGGTTCGATCCCTGGGGTCGACCTGGGCACCTTTCTGTGTAGAGTTTGCATGTTCTCCCCGTGTTCATGTGGGTTTCCTCCGGGTACTCTGGTTTCCTCCCACAGTCCAAAGGCATGCACAGAGGGGATTAGACTGATTGGCTATTCTAAATTGCCCGTCGGCGTGAATGTGAGTGTGGATGGTTGTCTATCTCTTTGTGTTGCCCTGCAGTGGATTGACCACCTGCCCAGGGTGTAACCCTGCCTCTCATCTAAAGTCAGCTGGGATTGGCTCCAGCTTCTCCCCCGCGACCCTGAACAGGATTAATTGGCAGAAGATGAGTGAGTGAGTCTAAAAAACTGCTTCTACCTTAGGGTAAGCAACATCATCCAACTCTTAACGCTTAAAAAAGGGACGTCAGTTTTACCCAAAGCACCTTTAACAGGAATGTACAAACGAGGTAAAAATAAATAAATAAATGAGCTAGCTACAGTAGCCAGCTAGGTGATATGCTAAAAAGAGAGTGTGGCTTCTTCACGATCTATCTCCACTCATGGAGCCAAAATAAATAGAACATTTGGCCATACTGTGTCCCAAATGTCACTTACTTGAGATTAATTTCTTGTTCACAGGACTGCTGTATAAAAGCAATATCGCATTCGAGGTCGTGCTGTCAGACTGAATATCAGCATGGCTCTGATTAGCTACGGCTTCGTGCCTGCACCCGAATCACAGCCGCGCTGCTCTTCAAGCACGGCAGCACTCCCTCACGTGCGATATTGCTTAAATAGAGCAGTGAAAGCGTGGTTTCCTGTTCTAAGCCGAGTGGGTCCGATTTATTCCCTTCTTCCTGTTGGCCCACACCTTTTCATTCTGAAAGGATTTCTGGAGGTCTTGCAAAGATGAGAGAAAGTGTGAGGGCTGGCAGCTTGTTTCCTGATAAGCATGCATCCATCCATGGCTTTGCTTTCTCATCAAAAATGCATCCAGTTCATCTACAGGCTTTCAGACAGACCGTGCCAGCTGTGGAATATCAATTTGGCTTTTTCATAAAGAATTAATTGATATAATTGAACATCATAAATAGTGATGTACCTTTTCCCCATCACTTGTCCAGTGTGAACAGTTCAGCTTGCATATACACATATTTTATGGCCTGTCCCAGAATGCAAATGGATTTTGTGCTGTTAATTTGCTTTGATGTTGTTTTCCTGATGTGAGGTGTGGGGGGCTGATTATTTCAGCATGACCTCTTTCAGGCTGGGTGCTGCTGCCATCTTTGGGCAGGATTTCAGAACAGCACTGTGTGCTGTAACAAGCATAGTTTTACAGCTTGATTTGTAATATATA
>JAQMCW010000034.1:6633376-6651215 GCA_030068335.1 Chrysichthys cranchii
TTTGTTGAAAAATAAAATTGGTAATTAACAAACTTATTTCATAAATACTGCATTTTATTTTTTCCCTTGCACTCAGTAAGCGAAGACATATATATATATATCTATATGTAGAGCCTCTGCCATTTAAGTCTCTGTGCAAGTTGTTACCACAGAAATGGTAACCTATCAGCAATGTTCACAAGCGCATGAATATAAACCTTGCAGCATGAAATACTCAGAGCTGCTCTTATAGAAAATTCCCCGACACTTTCTGCCCAATCGGAATGAACGATTCAACAGCGCCGTGGTATACCGTATATTTATCTGTGTCCGATAAAATCCTAGTTCCCGTGGTATTTATACCTTATTCCGACACTTTCGATCCTGTGTGTCTATGTGATAGACGTTATCATGAGATTGAATTATGATGCTTGCAACCTTTTGCAGCCTGCTCAAAAAGTTAGCATCCGGCCCTGCAGTCACACGTATACTTTTGAGTAAGTTTGTTCTTCTTACTGAACTCTGTGCCGTCGGAGCTGCCCTTATCGTCTCCTGTCGAAGTGTAAAGTCTACTGACAGGCAGCGTGAGGCTGGAGTTGGTTTCTGCATGCTCCTCCACTGAACACGTTTCTCCTGCAGCTTCTTCGCCCAGCACCTCTTCTCCTGTCACAGAAGTGAACTTCAGCTCCTTTTCCTCGTCAGACACCCTCACAGACTCCTGAATGTATAAACAGTGCATACAAGGTCCAGCAAATCACCATTTTTCCTGTCTTGCTTAATACCTTGTGAACACGTTTCCTGACCTTCTTATTAACGACAGTATCTCCTCAGTAATATCTGCCACCTGCTCTTCCATAAGCACACAGCATCCATAGGGAGATAAGCTGCAAGCTATAACTGTTATATTTTTAGCCAAGAAAACGCAATCTACATGCATGCCTGTCCTCGCTTAGTACTCCTGTGTAACACTGACATTATGCCAACATTTAAGGACAGCTGATGTACTTAGCCGCCTGTAAACGCTGGCAATGGTCCACTTGTCCCGAATCAATGGCTAGACTTTATGACATAAATTAGAGTATCGGTGAGTGTAATTTGTTAGTCAAGCCCTCTCTGACCCCATACACTGAATGCCTTTTGATTGCAGAGGAAAAATATCCTGTGAAGTGTGCAGGTTAATGGCTCATGGAGGATCATAGTGGTCTGGACTTGGCAAATCGTAAATGTCACAGCGGTCTCCTCCCGGTGGGTATAATTTTATTAAGTGCAAATATCACTAGGCTCCTTAGGAAACGTTGGGAAAAGGTTACACCAACAGCTGTAACAGTTTCATGTATATTAGCAAAGATTTTACAGTCGAGAAGACTTGGGTTGATAGATACGGTCACTCATGCATGAGCATAGAAGCCCCTAAGTACATGCAATAAACACTTCGATTTGAAGGGCTGAAATCATGTTTATTTAAAAGCCCAGTCCCATATTTAATGACACAATGGTGAGCAGGTAGACTGCAGCCTGCAAGAGGGGGCATATAAGAGAAATCATTCTCCCCCATTCAGTGGCCCCAGTAATTTGTTGAGTCACTCATCCATGCAGACCCTTTATGTTTAATGCAACTCTCCGGGGGAAGGAAGTACCCAGTAAGGCCAGGCGATGTTCCTCAGCATGAGAGCACTGGGATTAGCAACCGCAGGCCCTTCAACTGTGCCCCAGATGCTCTGTAATTGCGATTTTACGTTTGCTAGTAGAAAAAAAAGGGAAGATCCAGACCTGCAGAACCTAACCACAAAATCAATCCGTGCAACCACGAAGCTGGCATTAGTTTAAAATGCAGTCCATGATGGTCTTCTCAGGTCAATATCCTACCCTGTTACAAAGTGGGGGAAAAACATTCCAAATAAACCTGTTGGATCTTGTGGGAACTTGCTAAAATGTTAACGGGAGTGGTTCGGATCAACACCAAACATGGGCAGAATCACATGATTTAAGACATGAACGTATTGATTTTTTGGAGGTCCGTTGGATTTATTTTTAAAGAAAGGACAGAAACAGTAAAATGCCATTACAGACAAGGTGTCGTCTTTTGAACCAGCGATAGCACACGTTGTTGGACCCTCACCCATTTTTTTTCTTATATATTCGTCGTAACATATATTATAACTCAGGTAAGTTTCCAGGATCATTTTTAGAACCCTCATGGTCTGTTGATGCACATGTAAAAAACATGAAATGCCTCCTTTACTCACAGAGACAGTGCATTGGTGCCCATTGGTAGAAGAAGCTTGAGTCGGCAGCTGTCAGGTGCATGTTTCATTCCCCCATTGAGCACTTTGACAGATCTCAGAAACACCCAGCTGGCGATAGCGTGGCACCTTCCCTGATGAGGGCAGCCTGATGTTGACAAACATTGCAGTGCCACTGTGGGCTATTGCTCTCCACGGGTCACATTTACAGCAAGTTTACTCCTGTCCAATTCACTTACGGCTCAGCGGAGAAGCCTGTCTGAACAGCCAGTGATACCTTCTATTTCTGATCCTCGCTGAAGTCTATTTACTGTATATCCCCAATGAGTGTGAGTAAAATATTTTCCTTGGGGAGTTGCACTAAGGCAGGCCACCCGCTGCCCCGTGATATGGTACGTAGGTTTGGATTGAAATCCTTGTTATTAGTATCGATACATCACTCTGTATATATACGAATGACCTAATCGTAAGTGCAGTATATGTTGATGGTGGGGACAGGAATGACAACAAGCATGATGATGATGATGATGAACCCTTGGAAGTTTTACTTACCCGGGTGAGGTCAGGGGAAACTGCTGGGCTGGCCTGAGGACTTCTTCTTACACTACCCACATCAGTCAGTCTGTGTTGGGAGTCATCCCATCTCCCATAAGCGAGATCAATGCCTCCCAGGAAGGCCAGTGACTGGTCAATCACCACTGATTTCTCATGGTGAGCCCAGAGTAGCGATGTGGACGGGACATGGTCAGGGTGCCGGATCACCTGTCACTCAACACAGATATGAACGTTTTTTTTTTCCCCCCCATATAATGTCTTTGACTCTGATAAGCATTTAAAACAGATGGCATCTTTCAGCATTGGTGAAATTATCTTGAGAACCAAACTCAACTTCAGTTTCAGCTTCTTCATGCTGACCCCTGATCTTCATGAAAGGCGTTTACACTATTTGATCCGATTTGTGTACATTTGAATGATAGCTGGAGAGAAAGACAAACTCCTGTCTTCACTACAGAAGGCTCGGTGCCAAAAATAGCAGAGCTCACAAGATGGTGGCACCCAATGTGAGAAACAAGTACAGCTGCGTCTCCAGCAGTTTTTGCAGAGCCTCCAGAGGATTCTGCCCCTAGCAGGTGCTTGTACACCAGCAGGGCCCAAGAATACCTCCACCCAGCTGTGGTGCTACCCATCTCCTTGGGGTGTGGGTCCCCAGCCACTTCCCAGCACCATTCTTCTGCACAATTTCAAGCAACACTCCAATAAGATAATATGACGGTGTGTCAATCTCTTCCCAGCCTGGGGTTAGCCTGCCGCAGTGATGCGTGCCACACAGCCATGATGCTATGAAGGCTCTTTAGAATTGAAGGTGACCAAGGCAGACTTGCCTCCTGCAGCTCTTACCAGGACATTCTGACCATCACCAGATGAGAGCTGTAGGGTTCAAAATCATGTGATCTCCCCTCTTTTTTTTGTTGTGAAGTTAGGCAAAACTCAAACATGATCTAAGTATGCTGCCCCTCCCTATGACCAGAGGCCAGAAGCAAGCTGAGGGCTCCAGCACTATGCATGATATGTTTTGATAGAGGCTTTGTTCTTAGTGGGATACGAGCGGCTGTAGGAGTCGGATACCAGGGATGGGGGAGGGAAATGCTGATGCAGAGGGACAGCTCCCCTCTGTATCACTGTCAGCGGAGGAGAGGGGGCAGCTTTTAGGAACATTTGACATACTGTATGACTCACCATGATGTTGGAGTGAAGGCCCATCAGAGTCTTCTTGGTGTACTCACTGTTGAGGCCCAGGATCACTTCGACCTCTTTGTAGAGCAAGACGCAGATCTTTACCCCTTGCTCCTGGCATGACCGTTGGAGACGAGCATGATTCACCACCATATTCGTCATACACCATCTGAGAGCTTGGTGAAATGCTGAAATTACTTACTGCTTTTCGCTTTAAGACATGGTCTAATCTCCATGTGTTCCCATCGACCACAGGCCTTTTGAGGAAGATCTCTGGACTCAGCCTAAGTATATCAGCAAAAATCTCAATACAGAATCATAGCAGTAACTTTGACATTTGGAGCTCTGGAATACTAAAACTCCAGTTTTGCTAACGCAATTACTGTATATCAGAGGTGGGAAAAACTTCACTAATAGTAGTTTGTTACTCTACTTAAGTAAAACTTTGCAAGCCTTTCAGTCCCCATACTATTACTCAATTAAAGAGTAAAAAGCACACTTTTCACTAATTGCTTTTTCATTCTGACCTTCTAAGTACTCTTTACAAACATTCAATGCCATGAGAGACTATAACAGTCAGCCAACCAGCAAAGTCTAGATTTGTCTTGAGTTTCTAACTAACTAATTAAATATTCATGTTTGGATTGTGAATTTTTAATTTAATTTAATTCTATCTTCTGCCACTTAATCCTGTTCAGGGTCGGTGGGGGAGCTGGAACCAATCCCAGCTGACTTTGGGCAAGGGGTGGGGTACACCCTGGGCATGTCGCCAATCCACTGCAGGGCGACACATAGAGACAGACAACCATTCACACTCACATTCACACCTACGGGCAATTTAGAGTCGCCAATCAGCCTAATCCCCTCTGTGCATGTCTTTGGACTGTGGGAGGAACCTGGAGTCGGGAATATACAAGTACACTGAAATACAAATACATTTTGACTTTCATTCAAGTAAATTTCCCCTCCAAGCTTCCATCCATTCATTATCTATATGACCCGCGCTGGTGTAATGCGTCGGAATGAGGAAATTTGCAAAAGTGAGTTATTGTTACTTCCACATTGTCCATCTAAACACCTTCAAAATGAGGCATGGTTTGTCGAAATCGGACAAAAAATGACCGCCTAGCAACTAGCCACTTTCGTTCACGTCTAATGAGGTTTGGAAACTCGATCTCCGTCGGTTCATAAAAGCGTCATTGGGAATTCCATGTGTATTATCAGGAAGTAGAGGAGCTACACTTCACAATGATACCAAACATGAGTAGCGATATCAAACACCACAAGCTAGCGGTGAAAAACACAGATTTATCATGGAATATTACGACAAAGGACTAATTAATGAAGACATACGAACGAACATAATGAAAAAATCCTTAAAATAAAAGTAGTTTGGGATGTTTTTCTTGCTGTTTTATCATGGGGATCAATAAATGAGGGCTTTATGGACTCATCTTTGAGGATATCTCATTTTGACTGAAATCAAGTTTTGCCTCTTAGCTCATAATTAGCCCGTGCGCATTCCGACTCATTTTGTCAGCACGGGTCACATATTCATTTCTCCATCAGGGTCATGGAGGACCTACAGCCAATCCCAGCTGACTTTGGGTGAGAGGCAGGATACACTCTAGGGTTAGGGTTAGGCTTAGGGTTAGGTCACCAGTCTATCGCAGGGCTAACACTGAGACGGGCAACATTTACCTGCATGCTTCTTCTTTAAATTGAGCAAGAATCTGACGCAGAAGCAAAACTTTTATGAAAGTACACTTTGCTTTGCTTCACTGTGCTTTTTGGCACCCTGATACTACATTAACAATATCTCCAAATCCACAGATTTAAACCAGTGACAGCTTTATAAGCTTTTATGAGATTTCTAATCTTTGAGTTTCTTCCAGATGGGGAGGTCTTCACACGTTGTCAAAAATGTTCATATCAAATATCCCCAGGTGGAATGTGATTTAATTTCGGGAAACAAGTACACATGCTACTGAGTGTAAGCGTGAGTCCTGCATATTTCTCTACTACATCAAGGGGTGTGAAATAAGTGCTCACAGCATCGTCAAACCTAGGAACAAGAGGAATGATTGATGCTGAGTCTAATCTGTACCACCAGGCTGTGATGAAGATTTCCTCCTTTGCACCTTCTAGGGCATCGGCAATAGCATCAAAGTACCCAGCTGCATTGACAAACCTTCAAAAGAAGCATGGGAAGATTCGTTTAAAAACAGTACCAGGGTGTCTAGCAGATATTTCCGATAAAGGAATTGTACAAAGAAAACCAATCAAGACGAGGGAGACATGTTAAACGTAGCACGAGGAACAGAATGTATTGATAACTGAACCGAAAACTGAAAAATGGGCGAAAGTTTTATGACAAGGAAGCAAAAAGTATTTTTTTTTTTTTTAACATGAGTAGTATTAAGCTCAAATACAGTGTGTCTTATAATAAAAATGTATCTCTCGACATTGGACTGTTCCTCACCATTGTACTTTTGTGTTTTCTCTGACAGGGGCAAATGAGCCATGGCGATTTTCTCTCAAGAAGTCCTGACCAAACCTTTGGACAAATTCATCAATGGAGTGCCCCCACCAGCGAGCCTGCCTATATGTGGAACACTTAATGGTAAGAGCCCTGTAATAAAGAATGAAAAGCGTGAGGTGTAAATGTGCGGCCATTAAATGGCTCAATTTACGCTTAACTCTGTGATGAAGAAAAGGTAAACAGTCCAGTAAACGTGCCTACAGAGATTTTCAATTGTCACGCCATGCCTGACTCCAGTCTCTTCGGTCCCTATTTTGATGTGGAAACCCTTATCGTAGAGAATCACTGTCCCTACTTGGCCATCTTTTGGTTTCATGTAGAGAACAAAGGAATCTTTCACCACCAGCCATCTGAAACATGAAGCAGGCGCCCGGTGAGAGCTGAGACCTGAGCGAGGGCCGCTTTAGCCGCCATAAGAAAACAGCTGTAAGAAGCAGGAGTAAGTGCACAGCCGCAACGAAAGACATGCCACGACCTGAGTGCCCAGCTAGCACCGCAACCCGAGAAGCAAAATTCAATTGGGGCTAAACCGTCACTATTTGCTTTTACGAGCCGTGTGAATTATGCAGGCGTAACACTAGCTGCCCGTAAAACAGAAATAAAAACAGTGTTACTCCTCGCATGAAGATCGTTCAACATGAGCGCGTGTTATTCTGTCCTACTTATTTCAGATCCAGTGCTGGTTTATGCTACAGAGTAATAAAAACTGCAGGTCACACGCTGATGACTGCAAGCCTGTCAGCCTGAGCTGTTTGAGGAGAAAATGAGGTATCGGGTCTTCTCTGGTAAAGGGAGTGGTTTGGAACAACAACAAACATGGGCAGTATCGCATGATTCAAGAGACGAACGTATCGCTTTTTGCTGGGTCCTGGGTCGGTGATATTTATTTTTAAAGAAAGGATAGAAACAGTAAAATGTGATTTTAGACAAGGCGTCACCTTTTGGACCAGCGATAGCACACGCTGTTGGACCCGCACCAGTAACAGACTGGGAACGTGTTTCCGCCGGATTTCTTCAGGATCATACCTTCACTTTTGACAAAGGCAATAGATCACATAGATCACACTCTATGTAAGAAAGAAAGCCTAGTAATTTGTTACACATAGCAAAACAGAGCTGTGTGATCTTTCTTATATGATGGATGCTGTATCCCGGTTTGTTCTTACATTCCCTTTGGTCCGAGCTCCTCGATAAATGATATTTGACTCACTTCTAAGAATTCAAGCTGAAATCAAATTCAGACACAAAAGCAGGTCTTTAGCTTTGAGTTAAGACATTTCAAACTATTTATTGTAAATATGCACTTTAAAAAACTGTGTTAGCAAGTACAAATTCCTTGATTTTAGGTAAATTCAACTCATATTGCACAGCTGGTTTACAGGTTGAAATGTTCATATTCTATCGGCTGATAATTTGAACCAAAATTACCTGCCTGCCAATAGATTAAGATGATTTTAAGCTTGAAATGAGTCCATGTGTCTAAAAATACATTTAATGGTCTTATATAGTAATCACATTATGAGAAATATTAAATCACTTTTGCTTAGATTTTATTATTATTATTATTATTAGTATTATTATTATTATTATTATTATTACCGGTAGTCCTCAAGTTACGACGGAGATGCGTTCCGCTATACCCATTGTAAGTGGAAAATATCGTATGTCAAATGTCGAAGCCCAATGCTTAACCTAGCTTAGGTAGCTTAGGCTAGCTTAGCCTAACTTAGCCTAGCCTACCCAGGAGTCTTTTCCTGTAGGAGACATGCTGGGGCATTTAGAAGACATGCTTTTGAATTAAAATTAGCTCTTGAAGCACACAAAAACCCACGGTAATGCACTGTACAGTACACCGATACACAAGGTGTACACTCCGTGAGTTGTGGGAGAGAATGAGGCATCGCGCAAGGCCGTCTGTGTACTTCTGGGTGTTGTCCGAATGTTTCGGATGTCATATGCTGTTATGCTGGCCTGCCAGTGATGCCTGCCTGCAAATCTGAAATATGTTCTAAATATTTCACAATTTTTAGTGTAGCGCAGTTGTCATCATAACTAGGGCCATCGTAACTAGGGAAGCACCTGAAATATTATTATTATTGTTATTATTATTATTATTATTATTATTATTATTGTTATTGTTGTTGGTAGTAGTAGTTTTTTTGTACCGTGTTCATCTATATTTCAGTTACGCATTCACTTTCAGTGGAAAATGGTGCTGTTTTGATTAAATTTGCTCTTCCCTTGTTCTCTATCATTAGCATTACTCAGTAGATTGGAATAAAAATGAGACGAGATTGTGCTCACATTTTTTTAAAATCTGAAATTGATGAAGATTAAATCACCGGAATCATTCAGTAAGCAGTATGGAAAGTGTTACAGGTTTACATGGCTAATCAGTTCCAAAGCACATCATTATTTTTTACAGAGACAAACATCAAACATGTTACTTACCGTGGCAGGATGATTCCTGTACAACGATTTTTTCAAGATATTCTTGAGATAGTCTTCAAGTCGCATCTAACGGAGCACAAAGTTCATTACAGTAGACAAAAATGCTTTTTTTTACGATATTTGCTTTTAGAATAAGGTGTGAGATAATGCTTCGAACCTTTCTACTGATCAGCTGTTCCTCCTTGACCAGCGCATCAGGTCTGTGTGGCAGCGTGGGCATGTGTCCTGTCTGAGACATCTTGTGACCTTCAAATGACTTCCGTTTGACTGAGTGCCTGGGAGAGAGGTACAGAACATTACATTACATTAGTGTCATTTGGCAGACGCCCTTATCCAGAACGACTTACATTTATCTCATTTAAACAACTGAGCAGTTGCGGGTTAAGGGCCTTGCTCCAGGGCCCAGCAGCGGCAGCTTGGCGGTGCTTGGATTTGAACTCCCGACCTTCCGATCAGCAGTCCAACGTCTTAACCCCCTGCGCAACATATTTTAGCATTAACGCTATCACCAGGTTGTTGGCTGTGTCTCTGTGTGGTACATTCATCCACAATATTCTGACGATCATCCTCACCGTCTGTGCAGTGGAGCTGAGGACACTCAGAGGCAGCTATTAGGGACACATCTAGACCAGACTGATATCTGTATGAATGTTGAACTTTGTGAGGACTGAATATCCCTGTGTGGAAACTATTCCCTTGATCACCATGAAGAGAAGTGGGGTTTTTTTGTTGGGTTTTTTTTTTTTCGTTTTCAAAAAAGTTTTATGTCGAAAATATAAACGCTGTAAAAGATTCCCCTCTGTGTACTATGGTTCGATTTCAAGGATAATATTATTACAAACTACAGTGATGAAAGGCAGTTCAATGAAGTTAGTGTGTTTGTGCATGTGTTTATAGCTTACATTACAATAGCTTACATTCGACTTGGCAGTGGGATCTTTAGTAAGGCCTTGAACTTAAGCAGCTCCTGATGGAGCACTTGAAAATGCTTGAAACGTCTCTTGATTTTCCATGCGAAGTTCCCGTAGCTTAGCTCGATAGTGTACAGATTGGGATTCAACACCTTTCAGAGAAGAAGTTCAAGAGCATGATGTCATTTAGAACCAGTTCAGTATCCCGATTGCACAAAAAAAAAAAAAAAGTAATTGAAAATAATAACAATTATATCAAAGACAAGATCTGAGCTTTCTTTTATCTGCATGATCTAATATTCCTATTAGCTTCAGACTTCTTTCATCCATTCAGTCTTCGCTGTGGAACTAGATCGGGAAAATGATTACAAGCAGATGTTTAGAGAAGCTAAAATGTGATCTGATTTCCAAATGTCCCAGGGTGTGTCCGTAGTGTTAGGATACAACAATAAATAAGGAATTGTATCTACCGTTGTACATGTAAAGCGCTCCACCTCTGTCACATGCACCAGGATTGGCACGTCGTCAAGGAACACCTTGCAATCCAAAGACTTAAATGGAAGAAACGAGTATATCGCTTGAAAAGTGTGCCTTCTTGATTCTGAAAAGAGGCAGGCATTGATATATTAGATCACTTTATGTCAAGTGATATACATTTCTAGAAACCTAAAAACCTACATAATGCGAGATATTATTAAACTTAGACACTTGCAGACACACACACACACACACGCACACACACACACACACACACACACACACGGACACAGTGAAAATCCATTGGGTTGATGTTGGACCTATAATTTTGAGCTTACTGATAGCAGCATAGCCAACTAGCAATCATGTAGTAGTAGTTAGTGATTAGACTGACTATGTAAACTTTGAAGTGCACAATAATGGGTTGGGGGGGAAGAGAGGCTACAATTGTGGTCCAGCAGGGTGGCAATTCATGAGTCCAGCTGGAGGGCTATACTGTTGGCACCTGGGGATTTCCCCGGAGGCACTACGCTCTGCTGTACCAGATAACACAGAATATCACAACGCGGTTACAGATACTGAAACACGACAGCGATGTAAAGAAGGGTGACAAAATACAGGAAAAAAACAACCACTGGCTCTTTTGGAAGAATGGTGTTTTGTGCCTTCTGCATAAAGGAGATTTGTAGACTCTATGCAAAGGCGCATTAGGGCTATAGAGCTATTATAACAACTATGACATTTTGTCTTGTTTCTTCCTTCAATGTGTCATCATCCTGCCAATAGGAGATGAGTGGTAATGATTCCTACGAAAATGTTAACAAATATGATGTCAGAAAATGCTTTATTTGGTATAATTGAAAAAAAAAAAAAGATAAAAAAGATGATCTAAAAAAAGATAATAATCTCTAACTAAGTACAGAAGGTACAAACTGTGTCATGTTGTGATTCACATAATGCATTCTAGCTGGTAAAAATATTATGTCAGAGCTCATGCTATAGTGATTTAGACACCGTGCTCGTAGTTATGAATTCTAATCGGCCGTCGAGAATAACAAGCAGCTCGGGTTTATCTTAATCTAGCTGGTGAAGAGATGTTTATTTCGTCTCCAGCGTCCAGTCCCTTTTGTAACAGGCAGAATTAAAGCTATTTCTCAACAAGAAAGTCTTTAGTTTATGTAGGTGAAGGACGCAACCCTTCACAACGTTAAAGATAACGAGCAACAGATCAAATACGAGGCTATTCAGCTGCTCCACAAGTTACGATGGTCCGACTTAGGCTTTTCCGAAGTTATGATGATGATTGTAATGCGCTAGAAATCGTAAAATATCTAGAAAATATTTTAAATTCGCGGGCAGGCATCGCAGCCAGGCCAGCGTAACAGCGTATGACGTACGCGGACGTTCAGACAACGCCCAGAAGCACGCAGATGACACCTGGAAGTACACAGACGATGCCCGGATCACTAGCCTCGTGCGATGCCCCCCACTCTCACGCAACTCACGGAGTTACCTTGTGTATCGGTGTCCTGTAAAGTGCATTAGCGTGGGTGTACTTCAAGAGCTAATTTTAATTCAAAAGCATGTCTTCTACAGGAAAAGACTCCTGGCTAGGCTAGGCTAAGATAGGCTAAGCTAAGCTAAGCTAGGCTGGGATACCTAAGCTAGGCTAAGTGGTTCAACACAGTGGTTCGACGTACAATATTTTCAACTTACGATGGGTGTGGCGGAACGCATCTCCAACATAACTTGAGGACTACCTGTACTCTTTACTACATAAAAACTGCTAGAATCTGCAAATTGCTGTGGTATAAGAGAAGTAAAACATTTCTCTTTTGATAAAGGATTTCCTGCTATCAGAATGTAATCCACTTCAGGTATCACACTACTATGTCATTGATCATGTTCTTATAACAGCATATTCGATCATGTTTTATTCCTAACTTATCTTATAACATTAGTGTCTACAGTCTTCACATGGACCCAGTACAGTACACTCACTCATGCTTAAAATCGTATACATTTTACGTAATAATACTGTAAATACTATTGAGCACTTATACAGGCCTAGGCCAGGCATTATAGGATATTATGTATTATGCACTGTAAATATATATATATAATGTATTATATTATTCATATACAGTGTTACTGCGTTACTGAAATAACATACCAATAAAGATTATATATGATATACATGATGATTATAAATCATGAGATTTCATTCATGCCTCTTTTGAATATGGCATTAAAAAAATATCATATAAAAAGATGACATTTTGACATCAAGCGAAAGACTTAATAAAGGTTTAATTAAAGCAGTATGCAGTGGAACAGACACCAACCCCAGAGTTTGGCATCACACCGGTCCACATCCAGCTCGTCTGTATTATCCTGTAGGTCGTAGTGATCCAGACTGGCCGAGAAGGCACTAGTGTCTGACTCTAGCCGCTCCAGACAGAGAGGTTTCTGACACACAGCCATTCCCCGACTCAGTCGCACTCCAGATAATGTCTGGCTATCAGCAATCAAAGGAGTACATGGTTTATTAAACATAATCTAACCATCTAATGAATATATTCACAGTGTGCTAGCGTTACATTGGGGTGGGGGTGTTGTGTAACCAAATCTATGCATTAAAAAAAAAATACCTTATATGTACTGTATTTCCAGTTCATGCAGCGACTTCTTTTTACACAATAAAACCTCACTGCAGTTTTATTAGCTAAGTAAAAAAAACAAACACACACACAAACAATTTTATAGTAATGCACAGATTCAGTCTGTTCCTGTGCCACCTTAAACCCGTGCAATATATAATTAATGGTTTTATTTATATTACACATAATACTGGTGTATATTTTTATCCCAGTGAAGAGGTATGAATTTGTGCATTCAAGCATCAATCACAACGTCTGTGTCAGTTTAATATCTTAGCCTCGATTTTGCTGTCTTATTTCTGACAATATGGCTTCTTCTCGATTAACTCGCTTTGTCCGTAATTTCTTCAGGAAATATGCACAAAAAAACAAACAAAACAAACATCCAACCAACAAGAGAAAAAAAAAAACCCAAACTCTTGGCTTGCAGCCACTGATCATTGCCCCCTCATGCAAAATGCATGAAGTATGGATTTCATATCTGCCGGCTGTAGGGTTCAGCTCTCTGTTACGCTCGGGGAGAGAGCTGTTAATGAGGGGGCGACTCTCTCTACACCAGTGGCCATGCTAGTGGTCCAAATGCAAAGTGACATACCAGCCATCAGAGGACGAGAGAACGTAATGTTTTTTGATCCCATACAGGGTGCTAGACATTGATTTTGCATGATTTAATGGTAGATGTAATCAAGGGCAGGCTGAGCTCAAATGGCATGACAAATATGGCATGAGGAGATGTCACATGACCCATGAACCTCTTTCTACGATGAAACTGAACGGGTGAAATAAACTGTTCGGGACGTGTACGGATGACCTGCGTATATGTCTCTGTGCGTGTCAGGGAGAGAAATAGGGGTGGCTTTCAGATGTTAGGATTTTGTGCTTCATTTCACCTGTCATTGCTCCACTAAACTAGAGAATCTCCCTAATGGCTGTGTTGAGGCACTCAGTGCTGCAGGGAGCGAGAGAGACCTAAATCCACTTGCCCTCATCACCGAAATAGGTTTCAAGCTTCGTCAGCTAGAGACATCCAGCCAGTATGGGAAAGTATTCCTTCAAGATGGCTCAGCAAAACCCAAAACAAGCCGATGAAAACAGTAATATTCTCCATCCTTTAGCAATGGGAACGGCACAGTGGACATTCAGATTAAGGTGCTTCTCCGTGCCGTAATTGGCTGGCCAAATTAGCAGGATCACATCCACTTATTAACACATTTAAAAGGTGCAACTAAATTGCATGCAACATCTAACGTTTGCTGAACAGAGACCCGTCTTTGGCGTAAAATTAGACGCCCCTGTAGAGCACATTAAGGAGATAAAAATTGCACAAACAATTAAGATGTGCTGACTTGAAGATCCCCAAGCAACATGAAAATGAGTTCATTAGGTACAAATGAGGCGGATTTTGCCCCAACATATTACTTCGTTTTGCGAACACATTTCATGTGTTACACTTTGTGACACTTTGGCACTGAAACATATTAGTTCTTTGAAATAAAAACAAAAACAAAAACAAAAACTAATAATATGGAGAGCTACAACCTAAACTGTTGTACTGTAATTCAGTTCATTTCAGCTTTATTTGAATATATTGTGTTGAACAAGGGATATTGTCACAAAGTAGCCTTACAGAAATATATCACATTAAACGTAAACGTGCCCAGGTAGAAAAGCTCATTATCAAAAACGTAATAACTTCCAGTTCATTTGTGCAAACGTTTCTTTTTTTGAGTGATTTATTTAGTTATTATTATTATAATTATTGTTCAATATGCATTTTGAAAGCATTGTCGGAACACAATTACACTTAATAAATGCCTATCTACAGAGGCCTGCAAATAAAGTATGTAACAGTGTGGATGGAAAAATATTCTACCTCCACGTAACCATACACTCTCTGGAGAATTACATTTTGCACTCTTAATATCACAGAATAGACACAGACATGTGGTCATTAATTTACTTGAGTGTGGGTTTGGGTTAGTTAACCTTTTGATATTTTTATTTTCCCTCTGCAGTCTTATATAATAAGTGGCATTGCCACCTTCGACTCTTTGCAGTATTTGAACTCCTTAACAAGACCTGAACTTTCTGAGAAGGTCACTGATAATACGTGTAGTAACACCTCTGTAATAGGGACAGAGTGTGCTGGAGAAAAAGAAAAGTTCTGATAATAATTCCTACGCTGTCTAGGATAAAAGCCATAATACTGTTCCTGGTTCATTCGTCCATCTGAGGAAGTGTCACTCCTTATTCAGTCATTGTTATGGCCTGGAAATCATGAGCCCAAGACTCTTCATGTTCGCAGAAAGATATAACAATAGACAATAATACTGAATGTTCTTGACATATTTTTGTTTCTATTATAATATTAGGTACAAGTTGTTCTCCCCAAACACACACACACACACATGCATGCACAGACTTCAAGTAGATTCTTATAAATTACTCTTTAATTAAATAAATTGTTCCAGAAATGAAGGTTCGAAGGGGTTTATATTAATAAGCTGCACAAATGCTTCCCTCATTTTAGCCTGCTCAAAATATTAAGTACATCACTTTAAGCATTTGTGTGATACAGAATTCAGATCGAGACATTACACGGGGGAATAATTACTCAGTGCATGACTCGCTGTGATACGACCAAACGAGAACAGTTCATTAACCATGAAGAGATTAGATATTATTCTGCACAGCATTTGCTCAGTGTAATTCAGCAGCCACTATCTCATAAGACATTTATTTATTACTGTTAAAGCGTAAGATGAACAAAGCCACGATCCTGGAACAACAGGAAAGCTGGGTGAAGAGAAAGACAAGAGAGCTCCTACCTCTCCAGAATCATGCAAATTCAAGGCTGGAAGACAGACAGGCTTTCCTTCTCTCTAACCTTCACAAAGGCATTCCACGGGCGCTTATGGGAACCCTGGTCCTATATCAAGTCTAGGCAAGGATCGCCCCTGAATTAAATCAGAAATATAGAGGACTTAGTTCTAGTTACAGCTCCTACAATGTTTCATTGAAGCTGGGTGTAAAACAAGGGTACCATTTCACAGGCTCCTGAAAGCCTCTATTGATGGAGTAAAGTGTTGTGATGAAATGTTTGTACCAGGAATCAGACAGCTGCTGCTAATCTCTGTGATGTCAGGCAGATTAGACTCCATGCTCAGGAGCTGAAAACAGTCCTGGGGACGGGTCCGACTGGTATTTGTGCTGCAGACAGGGAAGCTGTGCTGATGCAGCATTACTGATGTGTCAGCAGTTTAGATGATAGGGCGAGGGTTGGCATAGACTTCAGCCTGCTCATGACACACCCAGCAGCGTCGCTCTGCCATAATGCATGTGTGATAGCCTGAGTCAGGAGAGTGGTGTGATCACTTACATCTCACACAATCAACTAAATGAACAAGGGAAATAAAACTGTTGATCAAAAACAAACAAACAAACAAACAAATAAATAATAATAATAACAAAAACCAGACAAAGTCAAAATGAACTCAGAAGGCATTCATATTGCATACGTGCAATTAGACAAACAATTTACATATACTTCACCAGTGTTATATATTATTATTATTATTATTATTACTATTACTATTACTATTATTATATTTTGGAGTATTATAACTCGGTGCTTATTTTTCTGTTCCAGTTTCTCTAAGACACAACAGCATATTGCTATCATCTGAATCTACAAACAACAAACAAACAAACCAACCAACCAAACCCTACACTACGCTTTTGAATAGTGAATAAGGTTGCACTCCAGTCACGTGCGCATCTATTGTCACGGCTTGGAGATTGTGCGCATGCGCAACAACGGACCAGGCTGAGTCTCAAACGGTTCCGCGCTTCCTACGTTAGGGCACTAGATGGGTGACAGATTCATGACTTATGCACCCTATCGAGTGCATTATATGTGAGGAAGGATTGCACTCAGCCTCGGAGATGGACGAATGTGCTAGCGTTTAGCCTCGCGTTTGCTGTGTACACAGCACGGTTGTATTAGTGAGTTTTAGATGTAAATCCGGTGTGTTTCAGTTCAACAGTGCGCTCTAGCTTAGTGTGGGTTAGTGTAGTGTTTGTTTACACCGGTGTCTGGTAAAAATATGATGCGTTTGTTTGTTTAATTAGAGGAGCTTAAATAACGCCTTTGCAGACACCTTGACATTAACATTAAGCTAACTATGTTTCCTGTGAAGCGTCCTGCTGTTTGTTTACAGCTAACACACAGGGTTAGCCTCCGTTGCTAACACGTCACCCGGCTGTATATGCGCGCGAGCTGCTCCGTGTGTGCGGTTCCACACGTCCGTGCTGTGACATGCAGAGGTAGGCGTGTCCGGCAGTAACCACACCCTGCACCGTGCACTGCACCGTACACTGCGGTCTTCAGCTTACCTGTGTGTAGCAGAGTTCAACATCCAGTTCTGCTGGTTATTTACTTTAGTAGATGATGTACACCATACACGCATTCGTTTGTATTTTGTACTTTGTATTTTCCCCTGCGTTGTAATGTTCCTCCCTGAATGACGGGCATGATCAGTATTTCTCATCAGTATGTGAGCTTTTTGTGCACACCACCAACCGAGCCACGTGTCACAGCAAGAAGGTCCTAGGGTCGAACCCTGGGGTCAACCGGGGCGCCTTTCTGTGTGGAGTTTGCATGTTCTCCTCGTGTCCGTGTGGTTTCCTCGGGGTACTCCGGTTTCCCCCTACAGACCAAAGACATGCACAGAGGGGATCAGGCTGATTGGCTACTCTAAGTTTGCCGTAGGTGTGAATGTGAGTGTGAATGGTTGTCTGTCTCTGTGTGTCACCCTACGGTGGATTGGTGACCTGCCCAGG
>JAQMCW010000034.1:6660994-6675508 GCA_030068335.1 Chrysichthys cranchii
GGTCACTTCCTGTTTACAGCCTGTTTACTAGCTCAAGCGGAAGTGGCGTACACCACCACTGTGTATTCATCTGCTGATGAAATACAGTGCATACTGTTTTATTTTGATTTAAATGTTCTTTTAAATGTTTGAATTAACATTTTTTTATTATATTTTATATTCCAGAGTCCCGCGAAAGCCAAAAAATTCCTTGAATCAAAATTTGAAAATCCGTAAAGCACTGAACCCGCGAAAGGTGAACCGCGATGTTGCGGGGGTTCACTGTATTACTAAATATTACCTTGAGTGTCGCTGCCTAGCAAGTGCGATTGAACTATTTAATTTTGTAAACTTTTGTCGACGTGTATGCATGGCCATAGCACCAAACCCCTACATGTCAACTTTAGTCGACTCTCGCACCGAAAGGGTTAAAATAGTATTCAGAAGTGTATCACCTTGGTAAAGAACCATTAGATCAAATCTAGGCTTGAATTGGTTAAATCGGAACTGTCATTTGTTTATTCATTCATTCATTTATTTATTTATTTTTACCAGTATGCAGACCAGAATCGCCATGTAGATGCTCTGAATGCTTGGAGAAATGCCACCATGTTGAAGTCTGATCACAGCCTGGCATGGAATAACATGATTATACTACTGGATAACACTGGTAAGGTTCTGATAGCAAAGATATTGCTAAGGTGCCACTATGATACTTGTTTGTTTAAAGTCGTTTTGGAGCCATTTATTACATTTAATAACCAGTTCACAGATCAGCGTGCCTGTCCAGTCTTTTGCCTAATAGTAACACAAATTTCAATGAGATCCCAAGTGATGAATACCAAGTGCTAAATTATAACATGGCATGGAAATATATATCGAACAGTCAAGTTAAATCCATAGGTGAACTCTAATCATATATTATAAAAATGTCACTCTTCTGACTCACCAGTGCAGTTTTTAAAGGGTAATGAGTGAGGTTAAATTTGAATGGATGTCGCCTAATTATACTTCTGTCATGTATTCATTTTTTCCCCCATTCTCTGTGCAAGTGCGCTGTTCTCCGCCAGCACTAAAGATAACAGAAATACCAAGAATATATAATTATGGCTTGTTTTTACACATGCATAACAGTCACAAACATCCAAGCCTGTATCTTGCATGTGGTTTGTAGATTCATGGGAGATGGAATATTAGATTAATTATGCTTTTGCCATGAAATGTGCTCTACATTAGAAGAGCACTACTTCATTTGGAACGGTGGTTATTTTAGATGATTGTATGTGTGCAAACATGGTTATCGTTCCCGAGACACTGTCGTTTCAAGGTTTAATGTAAAGTAGCTGAGCAGCATCACATCCTCATGGATGGACAGTATCATATATGTAAGCAGAGCGAGGGTTGTAATTAGAACTTCCTTAAAGACTACAGTGGGAAAGAAAATGATCTCGAGTCAAATCATTCACTTTTTTTTTTTTTTTCCCCCTCCCTGCTCCTTAGTGTACGAGGTGTGAAGCTCCATTCTACAGATGCTGAGCGTCAGGTGCACTCAGACACATGGGGGCCCTCTCTTATAATTAGTGCACCCTTTAAACCAATTAGTTTTTCTTCTTGAATTTTTTGCTCTTTATCTGACAACAGGCCAGGTGGTTAACTCAAGTGGTTATTCTCTAGTGCTCTTATACAACCCAATAATCTCATCAACATACTCCGCTTGTATTCTTGTAGTATTTGTTAGTTTGTATGTATGCACAGTACCTAACATATTGATGGATAATTATATGAAGAATTTTGGTATGAAAATCAAACTCAAGAAATAGTGCATTAGTGTTTAAAATGTATATTTATAGACTGTTTAAAACCAATCTAACTTGGGTATGTGTCCAAGGGCCTGCGTTTCAAAGGCAGCCCTTTTAAGCACACACTTTTCCCAGCCAGGTTGATACCCACCAGACTTCCTTGGCTCTCTTTTCACATTTCCCTGCCAAAAAAAAAATAAAAAATCCTGGCAGTGAGAACCTCTTCCTTTGCATTTTTCAGCCTCATCTTATCTCAGAGTCCCACAACATAAACTAACAAAACGCTGGAAGTGGATTGCTTCTGGTTTTTGTTCACTTCCTCAGAATGCCCGAGCTGAGCAAGTAGGATGAGACAACACGCCTGAGTGCGAAGCATGAGTCATGTTCAGGCTCCTGTGGCGGAAGAGAATCTCTGCTCCTCATGAATTAGTTAAGGGGCAGCCAGTATGATGGGAACTGTAACTCTTTTGGCTTTGTGCTCAAAGCGAGGTTTGACACCCAGATCAATAAGTCGGCAGCCCTTGTGTTGAACCCTAATTAGAAAACTAAACCGGTTGGGGGGGGGGACTTGTCTGGAAATTATTGACAAACGTAGGGCTCCCATTTAGGTAGCACTAGTACAGTATTTTTTATCGTCGGCACATTTTTTTAAAAACATAATACCATAAATTCTCAAATTTTGTGTGTTTATCGTATTTGTTTAACACCGTGTCCCTGAAACAAGACCATATTTTAATCTTTAAAAGAATTATGGTATGGCATGATAAGTATGTTTGATGTCTCTTAATTAATTCTGGCTAGTTATTTTCTCTGTTTGATTGTAGGCAATTTGGCTCAAGCAGAGATGATAGGAAAAGAGGCTTTGAAGATACTACCTAAAGACCACACAATCATGTTTTCATTAGCCAATGTGCTGGGGAAGCAGCAGAAATACAAGGTACGTTTGCCTGACTGCTTCATTTTTTTTCTCTCTCTCCTATTGCATCGAGTCTGCAGTTAGAGCAAGGCGAGCCTTCAAACCATTTCGTAATCAAGAAAAATAAATGTCATCGTACTAGTTCAAAGACTTTCACTTATAACTAGCTGTGGCAAACATACCATTACTGCAAGTTCATTTTCTCTTTAGGAGTCGGAAGGTTTCTTTCTAAATGCACTGAAGATCAATCCCAATGCTGCCAGTTGCCATGGCAATCTTGGTACGTTTTTCATTTCAGTAGAAATGTATCAGGGTTCATCTCTGCAAGATATTGTCTTTAGAAGTCTTTTTTCCCCCTTTGTTTGTTCTGTTGGCTACTGGCATAAATCGATGAACAAAGCTGGATACCACTGATCAGTTGTCCAGACATAAAGGAGGCTAATGATGGATTATTGTAATGTTTCTGGTATTAAGGGGCTGTGTATTTTGTGCTGTTGCAGCTGTTCTGTACCACCGCTGGGGGAAGCTGGACTTGGCTAAGAGGCATTATGAGCTTGCTTTAAAACTGGATCCCAGTGCTCCAGGGACCAAGGAAAACTACAGCATGCTGAAACGCAAGTTAGACCAGCAGCAAAGGACAGTTGTTTAAATTGGGCTTTGATTTGAAATGCCATGAATGCCACATTTGTATGAAGTCCATGCCAAGAATCAGATTAAAGAGACTGTCCTCGTTTACAGTGAGTACTTTTGTGTGGTAACAGTTTGTGTTACAAATGTAAATGAAGACGGGCGGTGTCGACTCTGCGATACGTGTTTGGAGGTCAGAGCTGCGGCCTTGTAGCAGAATAAAGTTCTTCTCTTACATGTGGCCCTTGGTGTTAAGGAATGTGGAACATATCCACCATCTTTTATTCTTCCCTTTCATCTCGGACACTCTGTTATGTCAGCTGGCCCTCTATTTATTAGTCTGTTTGACTGTGTAATTGTTAAGCATGTTACCATTGGCCATTGATCAAGAATGCTCGAGTCATACTGACAAATTGCATTTTAAAACCTCAGCAATCACACAGCTATGGTGTTACCATTCGTTTTTGTTAGCGTGCACATTCCAGAGTGTCAAACTAATGTGTTGGTGAGTATGGATCCTAACCCTTCACTGCTGCCAATCCTTCTGTAGTTAACTTAGGAAAGGTGTTTTGCAAGTGTGCATCGTTGATGTGCAAGAGCCCAAGGGTCACCCCAAGCAGGAGGCCAGCGGCAAGGGCAGAAAAGAAAACGGCACAGCATGTAGCAGAGGCTTCAAAGGAGGCTGGACGCCATCCCCAAGGGGCATCTCTCTCATGCTGGCTCTTCTTGAAAGTTAGTGCTGAGTGAAGGCTGACCCCAGGACACGACTTCAGTCAACAAGTGTGCTCCTCGGTTGAAAGTTCAGCACACTTCTATTTTTTCACCTGCTTCCTTCCACCACCAGGGACCATTTGAAGAGCATAGCTGGTCCTGGCTGATACATTGTCGGATGAGAGCTTGGTTTGTTTTAACAGCGTGAACCACAGGTGTTTTAAGGTACAACCGGAAATGGTGTAGATGATGATACTGAAGGAAGAATTGAAATGCATCACTGATGAAGACAGTAGCGTAGTATAAATCTAATTATACAGTAGTTATTTCCAGTCCACACGAGTGCTTGTGTTTACTATAATCACACTGGGGCATTTCACTGTTAACACTGCTCATCTGTGTTTGCCATGGAAAATCCTACTTCCTGGTTTGAAACTTACTACAGTTGTGTTCGTGACATCATCTGTGGATATGATGAACAAAGGATTTTTCATGAATATGACTTTTTTTTTATTAGAAATATGAAAGCTCATCCGATGAAGCCGAAAAAGGCAAACCACTCTCACCGAAAGTACCTATAACGGGAACCTACAGATCAGTGGGAGCAAGCTGGCCAGCTAGCCGACGGGCTATAAAGTTAGTGCAGAATTTTTAGGATCTATTTCCACTAGCGGCGCAAAAATAAACAAACCATCCAGCCATGTTGTGTCTTAAACATCAGTTTCTCAATGTTAATTTCTAGTTTATAGAAGTGTTTATATAAAAACAAGATCAGACTCACGGGCATGCCGTTATGCTGAACGTTGGCATGGCTGTGATGAGCTACGGCAAATCACAGGGACATACAGGGCCAGTTTATTATCTTGGTGAAGGCTGAATATCCTGGCAGAAGGAACCAGGTTTTGGGCTAATAAATCCCGGTATTTTGTAGATTCATGATGCCATCAGGCTTCACAAGAGGCCCTGAACCACCTGCTATGAAACAGCTACACAGCAGTAAATTATCCCTCAGCATATTTTACAGTGCATCTCAGGGACTTTTCTTTCTGTGCAATCCCCTTTTATGCTGATGGTGTGCATAACCAAGAGGCTCATCCTACATCTGACCACAGCACATGATGCCAATTGTAGTTCTAATGACACTTGAAATGTAGGTAAGTGTATTTTTGAGATCCCAAAGTTATGATGTTCTCTTGTTCTTGCAGTGATTCCAAGTGTTTTGTTTTCATGAAAGCAGCACAAATATTACAATCAACCAAACTGTGCAAATCTCTAAACCTTGCACTTTTTTTTTATGTTCTTCAGGTCCAATTACTGGCAAATTCCCAACTTTTTTTATGCTTAATGGTGTATTTAACAGATTATGTAATTTTTAAAATATCCGTTACCTTATTTCTGCCAGTCAGCAACTATATGCATCTTTTGTTTTTTTTTAAAGCTCTTGCATTTTTTGCCCATGATAATGGGTGACAGAAATTTTACATGTGCAACCTCATATGTATACTCTGGGGACACGGGACATGATTAAAGGCAGCAGTGGAGTTCCTGGGGACTGAAAGCAAATGGGGAAAGGATTCCTTGGGGGTTTCTGAAATTTTGACACATTTTGATAGATTAAAAAAAAAAAGTGTTGATGAGAATTTTAGTTAGAGTAAAGATAAATGGTTTCTCTTATTGTTTGAGTGGAAATTTCAAATCATTGTGTGTGAATTTTTGCTCCTTTAAAAAAAAAAAAATCCAGGGTGCCAATAATTCTAGAGGGCACTGTAGAATATCTTTACCGTCTTGTAAGGCGTTAATGTTCCTAGTGTTGGTGGCTCCTTTTTAACCCTAACTGCTGCCTTTTAATTCATAATTATGCCTTTTAAAAGCAACCGACTGCTTTTAATGTTGATTTCATTTGGTAAGGTTTCGTACAAAAAACAAACAAAGAAAGTAAATATTTCTCATCAGCAAAGCCTCCTCACTTCACAGGGTTCACTTTACATGCCAAATTGATGTGCTTAATTTAGTAATTCATTTAATTCTCTGTTAATATGTTCGACTGGCCTTGTAAGAGAAATTACATTATGGCTCAAAATTTACTACGGTGTAATCAAATGAGGTTAATAGATTGCAACTAATCCCTTGAGTAATTCTTTCACATAATGCTCTCATAATTTAAAACCTGCCTTCAGAAATCCTGCTTAATAGTTGATCCTGAATGAATCTTAAGGTTCATATTAAAACAGGCTTATTGAGATTCTTGGCCATTAAATGAACAAGTCATGCTTTTGTTAGATCTGGATTAATTCCTTGCTCTATTGTGCGTAATGATTGTTAATAGACAATTTAATAATAATAATAATAATAATAATAATAATAATACAAGGATGTCCACTTTATCTCGTATTCTATATGATGAAGTAGAAGAAACAAAGCATGAGGCTAAATAATGTTTATCTCTGGCAAGTTTCTTCTCTAAGCGAGTGTCCACCAACTCTTTAACAAACCCTTGCTTGTAATTAATAATCCACCAGCTTGTGTTTCCACTTCACTAAATTTGGTCTTTAGAGTTGCATTATACTGAGTGTGTGTGTGTTTTAATTAAACATGTAAGGTCTTTTCATAGTCACTGGTCTGAGACTGTAGCCCTTTAACGATGCTGTAGATAACAGTAGACTCATGCTGCCTATGCTGATATTTCTAAGCTGTGTAGCTCTACTGTATGTTGAGCGCTCAGTGCTGAATCCCATTTTACAGCCGAGAGCCCCTCTGACAGAGCTGCTAATCAATCTGACAGGATGTTGTCGATGTTCCTGCTTTAAAATGCTCTCTCTGGCTCGCCCTCCAGTTCCCTAAACAATCCTGATGGATTGTGATGTTGGCTCTCTGGCTAACTGATGGTACATTTTGCAGATGTCCTCTAACTGTTGTCTGGATTGGGATATTAATTGCTGAAAGAGTGACAGGAGAAAAACTTGGCAGTCTGTCACTTAGAAAAAAAAAAAAAAGTGCCTAAGCAGGGTTCAGGTCAAGGACATACATGGGATCCCTTTTGAAGGTTTTTAACTTAGTCTTCGGTTTCATTCAATAGTTTTTAATCTTATAGAAGTCCTGATGTGGAGTATTGGAGTATATAAATATTATATTTTCAGGTTTTCCAGCAAGCAGCAGATTAAACACGTCTAAAGTGAGGTGGAAATGTATTCTTGTAGAAAAGAAGTGATGGGTTATTAACCAATGAATATAAACAACAATTTTCTTGCTTGATTTCACTTTGCCTTTATCTACGGATAGCCAGAAATCAGATCATTAGATAAATTTGATTAATATTATGATCTCATTTGGTATTATTATTATTATTATTATTATCATCATCATTATTATTATTAACAATAACAATAATAATGATAGAAATAAAAATAATAATAGTAATGATGATATTATTATTGTCATCATTGCTGTTGGTTATTTTATTATTAACAAAAATGATCACAACAACAATAATGACAAGAACAACAATAATAATTATTATTATTAATAATAATAATAATAACTAATGAAAACAGCAACCATATTTATTATTGTTGTTGTGATCACTACTGTTGATGTTATTATTAACAATGATGATCACAACACCACCAATAATGATGACAAGAACAATGACAATAATAGTAATAATATCAACAGTGATAACAGCAACAATATTATTTATTATTATCATTACTGTTGATGTTATCATTATTATTAACAACAACAATGACAGCAACAACAATAACAGTAATAATATTTTTTAAACAGAAATGTGTCCATTTTGTGACAGTTCAATTTATGCTTACATTTTGAATGGTAATGTGGCTTACTGTGGTCTATTGAATTGGCCTTGCTTACACACACACACACACACACACACACACACACACTATTTCCGCCCTCAGTCTACGGTGTGGGACTAATTGTTGGCGCTGATCACCAGGAGGCAGTGAGGCCAGCTGTTCCCCCGGCTCTGTAATGGTAGTCTAATATCCCAGTCCAGTCCTGCTGCCGAAATCCCTCCAACACACTGCAACCCTGGCTACACACCTCGTCTTTTACTTGTCTTCCCATTTACTTTTCGCTGAAGCTGAAAACACCCCAGTGTCTCGGGTGCGACAGTCAGCCTGTAGGCATACACACATTTCCCATGTTCACGTAATTCCTCCACGTGTTTTACTTCCCACGTGTACTCAGCTCCACGACCACCATGCTGTAAGATCTGTAAAGCTCACATGTAATTATGAAACATTACATCGCCTGTGGAAAACCTGACATATGGAAAGAAAGAAATCGGGAAGGAAAAACGAGAGAGCGTGCACTTCATGTGGAAATGTGTGTGTGTGTGTGTGTACAAACCACAAGTCGCTGTGATTGTTACAGGTGTGTCACAGGACTGTCCGTGTGTACGAGGATATATGATAGCTCATACGAAAATAGTGCTATTATTATTATTATTATTATTATTATTATTATTATTATTATTATTATTGTCGTTATTATTATTATTATTATTTGTAAACCCGATGGTGCTTAAAACAAGTCTAATAATAATAATAATGATAATAATAATAATAGTATTGATCATGAAGGCACTGAGCTGTTTTGCAGAACTAAAGCGAAGCTGGCAGGAGCTGATTGAAAGCAGGCTACAGAGCGCTGAGACGGAAATGTATTAACTGGCACCAGCTAATGTGCGCATTATTCATTTTCGGGTAAGCATGAAAATAAAATAGGATTTTAAAGCAGTCTGAAATTGCAGCTGTGAAGGCTGAGTGCGCAGAGACTAGCTTGTCCATTTACTCCAGAGGAGGGGGGGAGTCCAGCCTTACTGTGAGCAACCTGTCACACACATCAGCTTTAGGACCTGGGCTCCAAAACAGGAGAACTGCTGAACAATGATACAGGAAGTGTCCGGCTGCCATGAACACGGGGGAGAAGGAGAAAAATCCTGCTTCAAATCTGGCCACATATGTTTTTCGTTCATAGTCTAAATGGCTTTATTAGCCTAAATCGTTTTCTTTCTATTTATTATTATTATTATTATTATTATTATTATTATTATTATTATTATTATTGTTTGACTTTTTCTTGCCTGTGCCACGTGAGTTAAATTGTATGAATTAAGTTTTTTTTTTTTTAAACTCTTGTTAAAATGCGACGCTGAAGTTTCTGCCTTTGTCTTGCATTACTGGTCGGCTTTATTCGGTTTTCTCAGTAAAGCTAAATATCGCGATATACCGTGTACCGTGGCACCATCCTTCAGTCTGGTGCTGGTACATTAGTGCCACACGCGCCTGTGTAGGCCTACAGTAACAGCTGTGCTCCTCTCAGAAAGAGGGAATCTCCTCCTCCTCATCTTCCTCCTCCTCCTCCTCCCTGCAGGCTGCTCCGCTAACACCAGATGGAAGAGTCCACCAGAGCTGAGTTCACTCTATTTGATATTCAAAACAAACAAACAAACAAACAAACAAACAAAAAAAAAATACAATCGCTAATGTGTTTTTCTAGGACTGGGAGAAGGTGAGAGGATGTCCTGAAGGGCAGATTATTTAGTGAGGAACCGGAAGAGGAACGTAGGTGACACTTAGTGCTCAATATGCCTGCTGAAGAAATGACTGAATCTGAGGTATCTATCTATCCATCCATCCATCCTTCCATCCATCCATCCATCTATGGGGTCTGATTTTTTTTTATGCATGTTCCCCTCACATTGTTTTCTGTGGAGCTCCCAGGTCTGTGGGGAGGACCCAGTGCCAGTGACATATGGCTCTCCTCTGTGTTAAACATCCACAGCGCGCGCACAGGTGCGTCAGTAATGGCGGCGGAGGATGAGCGGCTTGATCTGCTCCATCACCTCAGCTCGGTCCCTCAACACCCACAGAAACACCCACAACGGCTAAGTATCTCTAATCACCCGCACTGTCCGTCAGGTCCAAGAGCATAGAGAGACGGACAGACAGACAGACAGACAGATAAACATGAGCGTCTTGATCTGCTCAGACAGACAGACAGACAGACAGATCAGATCAGATCAAACAAAAAGAATTCAGCTAGTTCAGGACTGCTCAGGCGCGCGCTGGACAAGACGAACGCCCAAAGTTCCTTCCGGTTTATGCCAAGTATCACGTGACCCGCCCAACTCGGTCCATGCAGTAGTTGCGGATAAATTGGGGTGCTCTTGCTGATCCCGAGTGCGGATTTCAGTGTCTTTGTTCTTCCTCGGGCTCGGCATGGTTTTTTCTGCCAAATTTAACAGAAGGCTCCGAGGCTAACGGGGCTTCACCCCACTATCACCTTCTGCCGCCGAGCACCCAGCCACGACACACAAACAGTGTGAACCCTGCTGCCTGCTCCTCCGAGGGAAAATCCTTTAATTAGGCCCTGGGATTTTATGCCACATTTTTCCTCCAGGATTGCTGGGTCATAAAAAAGCAATTAGGCCCAAAGATCCAGATATACTTTTTTTTTTTTTCTTTCCTGTCTGCTTGCATCCTCTTAAAATGATCTAATCACATGCACACACTGGCGCTCCTTCTCTTTAGAGTTTTATAGGATTTAATTTATTGTAATGTTGATTTTTTTTTTTTTTAGAAGCAGGACTATATCCATTGTGATGGCTTTCGTAGGCAGAGCTTTAAGAAATAAACAGCCTAGACTGTGATTTATCGTATTGTAATTCTTCAATAAAATAAATAATTCATGCCTGTAAAATGGATGCATATTATTGAATTAAAAAAAACCCCCACAGTTGTATTTGAACATGACTGCTGGTACTGTTGGTGTGAACGGTATGAAGATGAATTGCGCTATTAAATGGGAATAAGGCTGAGCAATCTAAATGTTATATTTAATTTATTACAACACAGCTCCAGGCCTGCAGTGCGCCGAATGACCGATAGGGGCAGTGCTGCCTACAAAAACGAGCACGCGCACGCTGCTCAGGCGCGAGACCGGAAAAAGTGATCAATTAAAGGAGGATGTTGGAAAAGCTACAGAATAAATCCGAGTAAAAAAAAGTGCAACACGTACACTCTTAGGAAAAAAAGGTACTAAGCTGCTCTTTCTTTTTTACTGGTTCCCCCCCCAAAACCAGAAAGTTACATATATCTTTAGAGCTTTCCAAAAAAAAGTAATTACAGTCCATGTATGTACCTTAAATATATGTTATCTGTAAATTATATCCATGTATCCAGGAGAAACATACATATTAAAAGGTACAAGAGATAAACAAGGTCAAGAGGAAAGATACAGTTTAGTACCCCTATTAAAATAATAATAATGATATTAAAATAATAATAATAATATTAATAATAATAATAATATTAATAATAATAATAATAACAACAACAATAATAATAATTCTTCTTATTGTTGTTGCTGTTTTATTATTATTGTTATTATTATTATTATTATATTTTATTGTTCTTGTTATCATTGGTATTATTATTATGATTATAATTATTGTTATTATTATTATTATTAATATAGCCTACCTTTATGTCATTATGAAAAGAAGGGAAAAAAGAATTGCGTGTGTGTGTGTGTGTGTGTGTGTAGTATAGCCTAATTAACACTCCTAAGGCAAGCAAGCAAACAAACAAACAAACAGCCAAACTGGAGCCCTTGGTTCACTTATTTTTTTCAGGGTCAAATTAAAGTCTCATTCCCTGTGTACTTCTCACGACTAATTATGCAGATGGGTAGTCTCAGAGCCAGAGCGTTTACATCGACAAACAAAAAGCCATTCACTAAATGAACATTTCTTTCCATCTGCTAGAGAGTTGTGGTGACGTTTCGGAGGACTCCTCGGCACGGGAGAACTGACAAGCCTGTCCGTTTCCAACTAACTTTGATGTGAAGCTAAAGAAGTCAGTGCATGAACAATGCAAAATTAATAACAGGATAGAAAAGAAATCCCAGTCTATTAGAATGAAGGAATAATAACGTCTACTTTCCAATTGTATGCTCCACGACTGATCTACTGTCGAGGCCGAAATGAAATTGGATTTCCATGAAGGTTTAACAAGACAGCACACGTTTTGATTTTCAGCAGTAATTTAGCTTGCACGTCAGAGTTTCTGTTTCCCTTCAGTATGTAAATTCATTTGTTCTCCATAACCCTGGATAATGATGCCATGTTTATTTCCTTGCTCAGTTCACTGCGTAATCTCTCCATTAATAAGTCATAATTACAGAGGCATTAGAGAAGCACAACAGATTCTCCCCTGACTCAATGCTAAGCTTTGTTAGCCAAGCGCTTAAGCGGCACATATCTGGCCCTGTTCCACCCGGCGGAGTCCATACATTGTAAATGAGCTCTGTTAATGTACTCCTCTCTGCCGAGGGCCCAGGCATGGGGCTGCATGTGCACACACGTACACACACACACACACATAGCCTCATGGACCATTGTGCATACATATTTTGAGTGTGTGTGTGTGTGTGTGTGCATGTGTTTATGGCTCTCAACAAAGTGATCAAGCAGCATATCGCTCATGTCAGAACGCAAAGCCTGTTCATTTGCATGAGTGTAGAGGCTGCTTGACTTTGCTTTATGCGTGTGACTGACCGACGACTCCATAAAATTCACTTTAGCTGCAGGGGTCCTGGGACCTTGCTAAATACTGCCACAATACTCCTGTCAACAGCCTGTCAATCACCACAGAGCGAGTGTGATTTAAAATGCTCTTCGCTCACTCACTGCAGTTTTCCTTCAGTGTGACCGAAGCAGGTCCACCCCCATTCAGTAACCTACAGCTTTTCTCACTTGCTTTGACATCATGTATCAAAACATCATCTGAAGTTGCGCAACAGTAAACGCCAACTGCATTACAGCCGAGCCGTCTGCACACGGCTACGCTTCATCTAGACACTGCATGCCGATCCATACACCACCTGAGCGTCTTCGAAGATGCCGTGTGCAAGGTGAAAATGATGCACAATGTCCTGATTAATTAGAAGCTCGTCTGATGATACACAGTCGCAGTGCTGTTTAGGTTAGGATGGCGTTCAGGACGCTGAAATTGGAGGTAATAAAAAAGAAAGGAGGGTTTCGCTTTTATGTGAAAAAGCTTAAACTAACTGAGGACAAATACTGCTAAGAGAAACATATAATCCGTCGTTAGATCATATATTTTATTTGATTCATCAAAGCATGCATGTTAATTAGTGCACAGTGCTGCGAATAGGTCTGATGAAAAGAACAATCCTAGATGAATATAGAGCACGTGTATTTATTAATGTCATTTTGATAATAAGGTACTAGTGTGTATTAACAGAAGATGTGCATATTAAAGCACCTATATTTATTAATGTGTCATTTTGATAATAAGGTACTAGTGTGTATTAACAGAAAATGTGTATATTAAGTACTTGCCATCATAAGATTACAAACAGAAGACTGGAGAGAATAATAATAATAATAATAATAATAATAATAATCATTTATTGCATGTTTTGTATTTGTCATTTGTAGTTGGTAGAGTATAAAATTCTGTTTGTCCTGATGGATGATGATAACAACAACAACAACAACAACAACAATAATAATAATAATAATAATAATAATTGTTGTTGTTGTTGTTGTTATTGGTGTACTAACGCTAACATTTTCCAAAACAGTCTGAGATTTTACAAATGCTTCATGGCTTGTTAACACTTTTAAGACATTTGGATTGTAAAATAAAGATGGCTGATCTGGAGCATTTTACAGACTCAGGTTTTATAGATGTCCAATCTAAATCATTTAGCCTTCTTGATATATAATGCAGTATAAATGGAGTAAAATCCACTGTCTTCTCATAGATGTGTAATTGTTTTAACACTGGAGCTCATGGTAAGCCTGTGCAATTCTCAGAAAGGGTGGCGTGTATTATGTAAACTCTCGTTGTAAGTTTGGGAATACTGAGTAAAATAAGTTGCACGAGTTACTACTAATGCATGATGACTCTTCAGATCAAGGTCTTTGTTCCCTATGAATAAAGGAAATAAGAGCTCAGTGTCCCTCTTTCTTGTTTGCATTAGTTTCACACTCCATTAAATTATTAACAAGAAAAGGAAAACACAAAAGTCTTTAGAGACTAGAGTCTTTAAAGGCTAGACATGGGAATCAAATCAAATAAAAAGAGAAGTGGAGAGGCTCGGAGTGGCTGGGCGCACTTGAGCTCGACAGCTGAATTCACTTTTTTTTTTAAAAACCTTGAATAAAGCTTTGAATAAAGACTGACTCAGATTTCTTGTAGTATTAGCTCAACACGCTTACACCACATCACTGCGATGTTCATTACAGACAGGACTCTGAGCCACTGAAGGGTCTTTATGTCTTTTTTCATGATTAAATCTTCTCAGGAAAATTAACTGAGAGAACAACATGTTCATAAGCCATGAGGACTGGTGGGAAAAAAATGGTGTGTGTGTGTGTGTGTGTGTGTGTGTGTGTGTGTGTGTGTGTGTGTGTGTGTGTGT
>JAQMCW010000034.1:6698946-6711728 GCA_030068335.1 Chrysichthys cranchii
ACACACACACACACACACACACACGCACACACACACACACTTCTTCATGATGCAGGATGACAAGACAAGGACTCAATCTCCTGATAATTAAACAAATCAATTAAGAAGCTGTGTGACTGATACTCTTTAGTCGCTATAACAGCCCTACTGGGAGTTCCACCACTGCATTAAAACACTGTCCTCTCTCGCTCCATCTGATAACATTAGAAACACTTATTTGCACCTTGCTGTCATGTCAGTGGAAGCTGTGAGATATGGAAATGCAGATGACTGCCATGGTCCCACTGTGTGATCAGATGGGTTCACCTCACAACGTACACAGAGAACTTGCTCCATAAACTCTGAAGTACCCCAAAGGTCCCTAATGAAAATAGATCCAGCCATCAGCTCAGCAGTGGTCCAGATGCTAGATAAGGGTTGCCCATTTGCATACTCTTCACACCATGCAACTCCTGTTCAAGCAGATCAATTATCATATTAAATTTACCCTGCTCAGTTAAAGCGATTAAGTTTCAAATTGTTTTAGATGGCCGTCATTAATCCTTACCATAGGCTAAGGGCTTTAGCTGCAAATTTGATTGGGCTCCTGTATCAAGGGTCAAATTAACAGCATACTAATGCTGAACCCTATTTAATTTGTGGCAAAGGCAATCCATAATAATATATGAGGTTCTCGTTGCCATTTACTTAAGGTTCAAAAACTCTCAAGAAGATAATTGGGGTCTGCTGCAATGCCAGATGTGTGTAGGGTTACACGTTCATTCAAAACGGACGCAAAATTATAAGCAAATTGGAAGGTATTTCTTAAAATCAAAAGAGCATCTGTGTACCTTGCGTTTTACCGTAATTTACAAGACAGTGAAAGAATTTCTGACTATAATTTTAATGATAGATTTTTTGGAAATTTGTCCATTCTTCTCCCCCTTGTAGAGTAACAAAGTAACATTTCAATGCCACATATACCAAACCTCAAAACAGCACTTAAATATAGAAGACAAGTACGTAGTTCCGCCAACAGGCATACTGCCTTACAGCAATGTGCCAGGCCATGTCTGTGGATATCCTTGGAAAACCTAAACTGTTTATCTAAGCAGTAATGTCTATGAGAAAAAGTGACAGTGGCGCCTGGGCTGGCCCGCTTGTGTTCATGTGGCCAATGTCAATATGAGCAAAGTTCTGTCAAAGCTGAGTGGATCCCTGGAAGCTGCGTTGGTTTGATTCATGAGCCACTAGGGCCCAGTACTGTACAGCACCTTGAGCACAGTAATCACTGGTTAATAGACATTTGTAACCCATTCCTACCCTTGTACCTTCTAGTAGGTCACAAAGGTCCTCAAATAACTGTACAACCAAACAGGTATACAAACTGATGATGTTATTTTTAAATTTGGAATTTGGAAGAATATGTGCTGAGAAGATTTAATTCATAGATTAAAGCTGAAGACTTTAGGATCATATCCGGGGAGCACAAAGTACTCCAAGTGAACTCAAGAAATGTGATCAAGTATTAAAAGGTCTCTTTATTTATTCATCTTCTGCCACTTAATCCTGTTCAGGGTCGCGGGGGGAAGCTGGAGCCAATCCCAGCTGACATCGGACGAGAAGCGGGACACACCCTGGGCAGGTTGCCAATCCACCGCAGGGCAACACACAGAGACAGACAATCATTCACACCTATGGCAAATTTAGAGCAGCCAATTAGCCTAATCCCCTCTGTGCATGTCGTTGGACTGTGGGAGGAAACCCACACGAACACGGGGAGAACATGCAAACTCCGCACAGAAAGGCACCTGTGCCGAACCCGGGGCCCGAACCCAGGACCTTCTCGCTGTGAGGCAACACTGCTAACCACTCAGCCACCGTGCCACCCGTATTAAAAGGTAATAAAGCTTTTATTTTCTAAAATTAAGTTAATGTGAAAATGAACTTTCATTACTTATCTTAAAAAAATGTTTAGAAGGTTATTGTCTTTGTTTCAAAGGAACTGTGTAGTTTTTACACTTAAGTTTGATGTATTTACCATTAGCTAGAATTTGACTTCCTTACTCCAATCAATGCTAGTCTAACTTGGCACTAGCAAAGAAAACAGGCTAACATTTAAATGCAGCCAGATAACATTAGCAACATTATACTACAGTACATTGTGAAGCATTGTGTAGCCGGTGACAAACGAAGACAAATTGGCATGACCTTTCATGTTTTTTTTCCCCCTAAATTGATCAACCTGACTAGATGCCAGTCCGAGCCCTTTCACTTGATATTGTACCATCATTGCCTGGATTAGAGAAAAAGAGCCCTTCAAGATTTGTAATGAGTAGACTGAAGGTTTAATAAAAAGTATTTTCCCTTGATAATGTAAAAGTACATATTTTTAATTTCAATACTTCTCAAGTATACCCCAAAAATTACTTATGTATCGTAATGATGTAAGAAATTGCTTTTCCAGGTCTGCTCATACCATAACCATAACCATAACCATAACCATAACCAAAAGGCAGGAACATTTGAGGTGATGCCTTCAAAAGAACTTCTTCTTTTGTCATAGCTGGTCCACACAAACACATAGTCTTGCACTTTGCTCCTTATATATTCTAATTAAGCCACTCCTTTGCATCTTGGAGAGTTAATGCACAGCTGTGTAGCTCTGGCTTTAGAACTAGCTCCACGTCCTTCACATAAGCTTCACTCTTGCTCTCTGTCTCTCTTTCCCGCTCTCTGCTCCCCGTGTAGCCTGGTGCCCACTCGTCAGATGGTGGGGTTCACCCCTGTTTCTTCGCCCGCCAGCATGCACCATCCAGTGTCAGAGGATCAAATGAACCATTTCCACCGCACTGATGCCCTCCTGACAGACAGGCTGAGTTGGTCGGCCTCGTCAGATTGGCTGGCTCCAAAGTTGACAGCAAGGTCAGGAGAGACAGCACTCAGCTCAGCCCAGGACGGCCAGGGATGAACCAGTCATGCCACTTCAGAGTTTCCTTTGACTCATCTGAAGGGGTGGACGAGTGCCAGGCATGACCATTCACCCAAGCTTCCCACAACGTTTGGATTAGCTGATATTTAATAGAGCTCTGGTCACGAAGGCATCTCAGTTAAATACTACAAAAAAAAAACAAGTAAAAAAATCATACAACGATAGTTGTTTTCAAATTGTTGAGAATGACGTGCCACTCCCCCAGTATATATTCTTATTATAAGCACATCATTCATTATTTATTTTTCTTTAAGGCTGAAAAAACACAGGTTGTGGCAAACTGCCTGAGGAAAGTCTTCCTGCTGCCCCCAGCTTGGCTGAAGGTCCCGCTGCACACGTACACATACACACCCACACCAGCCCATCACACCACTGAGTGACTTTTCTACAAGCTGTTCACAGTGGGACTGCAATCTGGAAGGTGCAATATTGTCAGAAAACACCACAATAGCTTCAGTCTTGATAGCTTAATTAACAAATGCTAAGACGCACAAATTGGGTTTCTTTCACAGTAAAATAGATCGGATATCAAAAAGTAATAAGCATTCAGCACACAAAGGAGAGATTTATTCTTCAGTGGTATGCTTACAGTGCTGAAAGGTATGACTTTTTTCTTTTATAATATTTTTTAATCGCTAGCAGACAGTACTTCTATACCTTGAACTCTGATGCTTTTTCATTTCCGTGCGCGCTCCAACTGATTCTCATGCTGAAAGTATAGGAGAGCATTTAACGAAGAAACAAAAGTTGTTGTTTTTTTAATTTTTTTTAATTTGTTCGCTTTCTTCAGTTATTTTTCAGCCAAGCCTCTAGTTCCGCTAGTCCAGCTTTTGGAAAAGCAGGTCCGATGTTGTCACAACAATAGCAGCTCTTACCAGAACACAGAACGGTAGGATTTGCCAAGTCCTGACACGTTGTAGCACAGCTGATTAATCAAGCTTTGAGAACATCTGACAAATCAATTAATGTGAGTTCTGACAGTTACTTTTTGAGCTCAGTCAATATGGCTGTATGGCTTTTTCAAGGAGCAAGAGCTTACTATTGGGGAGTGTGGACAGAAGCAAAGTGGGGGAGGAAATGGCGCTTTTATGTTTTTTGTTTTTTTTTTGTGAGGGGGGCCCCTATGTGCCTGATTGCCAAAATAAATGAAGTGGGGAACAGTCCCATGGCTATGTTGCAGAGGACCATAGGGGAGATCTTAGCCCCTCGAAAAAGCCCCCCTTTCTGAAAGAGGACGGATGCAGGAGCCCACGATACGCATAGCTGAAATTATTATGGGAAAACTGCAGCTGAACACAGTGTGCGTTAAAGTATTCACATCTTATTACTGCATCCATGCACACACAAACACACAGCGACACTCTATTTACTCTGCACAGCAATGAAGCCATCACAGGCTGGTGTCTCTCTGAGAGGAAGTGGGGCATTTTCTCAGGAGAAGTTGCTGCAGCCTTCTGATGTATTATAGGTTAAGACTTTCCAAAACAATGCCTCTGGGCTGTAGCCTAGTCAAGTAATAGCTTGCGGCGTAGCTCAGCCACATGTGTATTGGCGCACCTTTTTAACCAAATTCATGCTAAGACAGGGAAAAAAAACATATTCACTCTCAACCCAGGTTTTATTTATAGCCACACACTTCAGCAAGGCTTCGAAGTCAAGCCCTGTTATCTGTTCCTTCCCTTGAAATAAATCTCTCTTCATCCAAGTGTGGTGTTATCTAAGATGCTATCTGAACGCGGAGCCTTTGAAGGGCAGCGTGAGGAGCAGAGGCTGCCTGGTTTTGATCAGCTTGCCTCTTTCGCTTTCATGGCTGTTCTGCCGCAGGAAATCCGGGCAAAGCAAGCAGGGTGAGAGCAGCGCTGGAAGTGGCGGCACTGCTCCTGATTTACAATCCAGGATGACCCAAAGACTTCATTAGCCTAATCCTGCTTGACTTGCCCCTTTCCAAAGAACAAGGTCTGACCCTGAGCTGCTGGGAGTTTCTCAACCCTACTCATTCAGCTTTAGTGGCAAATTCCCCACTAAATAATGTTTTGTTTATTTTGACACTTAGCATTAGTGCTGAGGCTTAGCATTATTTATCCTTACCCTTGCCCAACAAGGTTATCATTTAGCCATTTTAAATCATTCTGGCCTTTGGAAACCACAGAGCTTGGCAGGTTTGCTGCTGACCATTTTCTGAAGTGTGGTAGTAGATGAGCACCGTTTTTTTTCTTCAAGATTTCCTTTTAATCCTCCACTAACGAATCTTACAAGACTTCGGTGAGGTATGGCTAAATTGGACGGTAAAGTCGTGTCATATTTTCACCCCCTGCATCCAAAAATATTTTCAAATGTCTGTAGAGTGAGTGGAATCAACATGGATAAATAGCAGGTTTGCATATTGCATGACATAATATGGTTTGCACTGCTATGACCTCTAGTCGCTATTAACTAGATAAACAGTTATATTTCACAGTGACTGACATGAATCCCTAGGCAATCCTGAGCAGTGGAGTTTGTATAGCACTAAAAATCGGGCTGAAATTTCTTACAGCTGCTGTGCTTCAGTTTGCTGTGTAGGTCAGGAGATCTTGACAAAGATTACTCTCCAGGTTTCACTTAAGGTTCGGCACACGTACATCCGAGCCATGGCAGAACATGTCATTATAATGACTAGATTTTACAATCAAAAATAAATTTTGCTCTCAGAAATAAAAGCATCTTGTATGACCTTTTGGACCAAATGGTAGATTCAAAACAGTCATAAATCGTATGCTATCGCACATGTTTTTTTTTCATGGACTGGTCTCCTTTTTTTTTTTTTTTTTTTTTTTGTTGCACTGCACCTAACAACAACTAAGTTGCACTGCTATTGCATGAAAGACAGTTGCATGTGCTATTGCATGTTGTAATATATGACATTCTGAGGAACATTTGTGCTGGCATCTCTAATTTGAAGTTTGAGTTTTTTTGGCTTGGTGTTGTAATGCTCGTCTCATTTTTGTCAGTGCCCTTATGTTTGCAGTGTACACGACAACAACCAGATGGTAGAGCCTTCTGTATTGAGAGCCACTGCTTAATTAAAGCTGCACAACTGTAATGGTCCCATTCAGCACAGACAGAAGAGGAAATTAATCTGAAGGGGGAAAAAAAAGGCTTAAGTATTCATGACCCATGAATAAAGAGTTTCAACTTTGGAGTGGGTCAAGCCATGAATATTCATCGAAAAGTATATTATGCGAAGTTCTGTTTGTGACGATTCTGACCATGAAGGGTGACGCAGAAAATAACAGCACCAAATTAGCATTAGCTTTAAAAAGCTAATAGAAACCTTTAAAAGGTGAAGAAATGTTATGCTTGAATGAGATTAAACAGATATGTTACCATGCTCAACAGCTATAACATCATCCCAAGTATCCCAGACCATGTTTCTTCCTCAAATTAGTTCCACATAATTGGGTAGCAATGACCTTGTCAGTGTTAATTCAGCGTGTTGTAACCAGGGTTCTATCACAGGTTCTGGATGGCTGCTTAAGTAACGGCATACAACTCAACAGAAGTATTATTAACTCTGTTTATTGCCTAGAAATTGACTGGCACCTCATCCAGGTGTATTCCTATCATGCTCCCAGGATAGACCCCTGATCCCCCATCAACCTCACCAGGATAAAGTGGTGACTGAAGCTGAACGAATTAAACTCTTTTGCTAAATCAGGTCACTTCAGATGGTTATAGATGCTCAGTCGGGATTCAAATTCAGATATTTTCAGCTGATTTTCCGGAAGACTGATTCAGATTATTAACCTCAATTGCATGTAGATTACACCTTAGATGTTACCATTGTTTTCTTGAGCAGGATTTCTAATAATATCTAAACCACTGGTTTTAAACTAAAGCACCTGCCTTTAAGTCCAGAAGAAAATCAGCGTACTTAATGCGGACTGATCACTTTTTTCCCCATTTGCTGTCAAATGAAATATGATGTAACATGAAAAAGATCGATAAATAAAAAAAAAATAAATAAAAACAGTGGCTCATATGATGATACATAAATGGCAAGCATTAAAACAAACAAATGAAAAAAAACCCAAAAAACCCCAAAATGAGTCTATTACCAATACATTGCTGCATAAAATAACAGTTATATACATTTATAACAGTAATTATCACATTACCCACCGAAACCAACTCCATTTTTAACCCAGCACCAGTATGCCCACAGTTTGAACGATAAGCTGATCAAGCATTCATCTCTGCTCCGATTTACACAATCAGTGAAAGAGTTGGAGAGAGAAAAACAAAACAAAACTGTGGTCCTTACAGGGATGATTCATTTCATTTATAGGACATTAATCATGTAATATTTGCATATTTAATATTGGCCTTGAACGGATTCCATATATTTTGAATGCATTTATAGCCCCAACCATGAATTTCAGCATACTATGGTTATAACAGATTAGTTCGAAGGTGGCATCTGCACCTTATTGCTAAGAACTGTATAGTAATAAACGTATCACCTGGTGCGTAAAATCCAAAACAGCAGATATAGTCCAAAATGGACTCTGCACAAAATGAATTGTTGAATAAAAAAAATGAATTGTTTGTCTCTCTGTTTGGTTTTTATGTAACGTCCTTACACGTAGACTTTCTTCTGTAAAAACAAAATTGCCAAACGGTGACATTGGACCTCTTTTTTTTTTTTTTTTCCCTCAAGCTGACATCATACAAGAGAAATCATCTTAAATTCAAGGTCAGAAGTGTACATAACTGTGACAATCTCCTGTTTTTGGCCAACTCTGCCTGTCTCACTGTTTGAATAGCATGTAAGTCTGCAGTTACATGAGGTCTGCATACCGATGTGCATAACTCAACTCTGAATATGGCCCAGGAACCTTAAAATATATATCTTTTTTTTTTTTTTTAAATGCAGCCATGGAGACCAGGCTTAGGCTCGTAGTTAAATATGTGGTATATTACTGAGCAGTCGAGAGCTAAAAATTCACCACCAGGAGGTCGGTAAGTGGTCAGCGAAGCATCCGCTCACTGCATCACAGCTTGATAAGGGAAGAAAAGCCTGATTATATTAGTAGACAGTCCACTTGAGACGACACGGGCTGGAAAAAGTGAAGATGTTTTGGGGTTTAACCACAGGTAGATAAGATAAAAAAAAAACCCTACATAGAAATATTCAATTCAAGCCAATATACTATACAGTATATGCACAGGAGGACCTGGAAAGCATCCCCAACACAATCTTAATTTTAAATTTGTGTATTTTAGGGAGAGTGATTTAGTCGAAAGGAAACCAACAGCCACATGTCTCGGCATGTCAGATGGATCTGTCATCGATAGAACTGCTGCGTTTCCTATGTTACATGTTTGAAAATTCGTTTTGTGTGTAGGAGTCCATGGTGTTGATGGGCATGCAAGCAGACGCCAGGTTCCATTGGCTGGACACATTCGTGCCTCTCCCGTCAAATATCCACCTGCGGAGATGCAGAGACAAGACTGTTAGCGTGCAGACAGACACAAAGCAGCTCTCAAGTTCATCTCCCTGTTACCATGCGGCAGCCATTTTAAACAGATGGTGCCCAAACAACCTGTCATGTTTACGGCTGCTGCCATAAAAGACAAGAGTCCAACAACACAGTCCTTCAGAGGCCCCCAGGGAGTAGCCAGGACCCCGCACACAGCTGCCTGGGGGAGCGGAGGGGTGCCAGCCCCAGCCCTCAAAACTCCTCTACCTATCCGGACATGCTACATTTACTGCAATTAAACAAGTACGGCATTTGAATATGCGATGACACCTCACAACCTGCTCAACGGGGCCTGCATATAATCGCGTCCCCGTGGAGCTGGAGAGAAATTGTCCGTGTCACTATTAATGAAGGAATTTGCATTGTGATCTTAATTAAGGAGGGTGGGATAATGAAGCTCACTTCTGAATTAGTTAATCGACAAAAACTTGTACAAATGTGTTTGCATGGCCTATAGGCATGGCCCACTGCTAATGTATATTCTGCCAGAGGTCGGCAGGGGTTACGTCATATAAAGGTAGCAGCCTGCGAATGTAGCAGGTGCCACTGGGCACTTTTTCTTCTCCTTGGGTAGTCAAGATGGTGGTCTGACCCCTGCACAGCCGTTCGGCTCTCAGGGCCTGTGTCTTTCCAACATGTCAAATAAAAAGTAGCTGCACGCACATACACACACACACACACACACACACACACACACACACACACACACACACACACACAAACCCAGGTGTTCCACTTCACCATTTCCACTTACATCTATTAGAAATCAAGTCACAGAATTAAATCACAATCTTGCTCTTTTAGTGATCAGTGTGTGAATGTTTAATAGGCAACACTTGAAGCCAGAGTGCAGTGACACACTGAGTGTAAGTGCTGTGAGGCTGTGGGACACTGTAAGCAACTCAAAATGGCCTCAGCAGCTCAAGAGTCTCAAGTGGCCAATGAATTAGCCGTAGGCCCTAAGAGAGGCAAAGTGAGAACCGGGCAAAGAATTACAGCACAATGGATTTCAAAGGAGGCCATCAGCTAACAGTCATGTCAAAAAAAACTGAATGGCCCTCGTAGATATGGTACTCGAGAGGACATGATGAAAAGAAAGAGCATGAAAAGGGGTGGCCCGGTTTCCCAAAACATCTCAGACACTGACACTATAGTCCTAGTGTTTCGTCACAAATGAAATAAAAAGATCTTTGCACACAGCCGTACTACATCATCAGGGTAGCTCTTTAATAAATGCGTTTTCAAGAAAACAAAGAAAATAGAAGTATTCATATTTATAGAAACGTGATATGTAGTGTACCACTGGTCATTCATACTATTATACAAACAGCCAATCATGGGGCAAGAACTTAATGCATAAGGTAAGCAGCTTCAGTCAATGTTAAAAAAAAAGAAGTGATTTTATTTGTTTGTATGGTTGTTTGCTTGAGTTTTTCAGAAACTGCTGAGCTCCTGAGATTTTCAAACACATCACCTGGTCTTTTACCAATCTTCAGCTGTCCATTTTTGGTGAAGCCTTAGATTTAGTCTCAGATTCCTGTTTTGGATAACAGCTCTGCAACCCCATGAGGTCTTCTGATGTTGTAGCCTACCTGCCTCAAGGTACAATGTGTCTTGCCTTCTAAGATGCTTTTCTGGTCGCCGTCAGTGCATTGAGTTACTGTAGCATTTCTATCCTTTTCTTGAACCAGTCTGGATGTTCCTCTGACCTCTCTCATCAACGGTGAGTTTTGACTCATTGAACTGCCGGTTACTGGGTGTTTTTATTTATTTATTTATTTATTTATTTATTTATTTTACTATTTTGTGAACATCCCAGGACATTTCAGCCTGTGAACAGTTTCTGAAATGCTCAAACCAGCCCAACTGGCATCATCAGCTATGCCACAGTCAATTACTGAGATCACATTTTTCTTCATTCTGATGCTTGATGTGAACATTAGCTCAAGCTCTCAACCTGAATCTATATGATTTTATGCATTATGCTGTTGACACATGATTGACTGATTGGATAGTTGCATGAATGAGCAGATTTACAGATGTTCCTATTAAAATTGTCAGTGAAAGTATATATTTTTTTCTAAAACCGTGTCCATGTTTGCTTTGAGCAGCTTTTGGATAATCTGTTCTAATGTACATTGCTGAACAGGCATCTAAATAAGGATCTTGACATCTACTTTTATTTTTGCTTTGCAGAAAGATTCTTTTTCGGAGGTTTTCAGGTTTGTCAGAATCTGAGATGTCACTGATCTTTTGCTTCCAGGTCTTCTTGGAGGTAGACACTCCCTAACCTTAACCATGATTGAGAGAAGCTGCTTAACACATAGCCAGTCTCACAACTCCTTTTTTTCCTCCCAAGATGAGAGAAAAGAGAAAACGTCTTTTTTTGGTCAAATGTCCACTGTGCTAGGGCTTGAGAACTTTCTCTGAGGAAGACATCTTGGTCTGAAAGCCGTTAGCATTATTTACGGATGGGGCCTGGTGGCTGGGGGGAGCTGTGTTCCACACCAAGCCAGTTGTGTAAATACAAGCCTGTGCTCGGACAAAGAGGAGCTTCGACTTCAAAACAACAGTAAAACTTGTGAACTTTACGAAACCTTTAGAGACCATGCTGTTTGAAGTCTTGGCATCTCTGGTTATGGGTGAGCAGAGAATGAATTCTGTTGCAACAAACCATCATCAGGGCCATATGATCCCATGATTGAGACCATGTGTGGGGCAGCATGTGGACAGCGCTTCCTGTGGGGCAGCTTATGCAGCTGAGGCTGCTCAAAGACACAGGGTGCATGTGTCCAAACATCATGGCCATTGGACACTGTTCACACAAGCCAGCAAATACAAAGTCTACACAGAGAAGCACTGAGTCCCAGCACTGACACCTAGAGATAGCAAAGCAGTGGAAAGGGCCATCAGATAACCATCTCATAACTGTCATGTCTAAGAAGATTTTTGTATTCATTTTTATTGTAATTGTAATTATTTTGTAGGAATATATTGTAGAAAATAATGTTAAATATTGGTAATGCACACACAGGAGTAGAGAACACTAGCACCAAAACAAACAATAATATTGGTCATTTAATCTAAATCAAAGCTATACCCAGCCATTATCTATACATGGTACAGTTTAGTACTATTTGTTTTTTTCTGAGAGTGTAATGGGGTCCATATTGGCACCTTTTCTGGAAGAAACTTGTAGACCATGCAGCGTGAGAACCCTTTAGAGTTACAGAAATGTTTTCTTCTTCTTTAAAAAAAAGAAGAAGAAAAAAACAGATTGCATACACTGGATGCTGCACAGCATCTGTGCTTATGTCAAAGGCTAGGTGTCAGAGGTCAGCGCACTGGACCCGAATACCTGCACTTATCATTAAATTGGCTGGCACTTTGAAGCCTCACGCATACTTACAAAGGTAGGTTATAAAGGACATTCAAGCAAAACCCTGGCTAAACTTGAATGGTAACCTGTTTCATATTCTCAGACATGTCATGTCCATCAAACATGGTGAGGTGAGCAAAGTTTAGCTGTAGGTGTGAGGAGTTCATCAGTGGACGTCATTAGGCAGAGGCTATTGTTTTTGAGTGCGCAAAAATAGTAGAAATGATAGTGTTTGGTGTTATTAAAGGCAGTGTTAGGGAGGGCAGGGTTATGGAGCAGACTCGATTGGAGGCAGATCAAAGAGGTGGGTGTGGAGAGCTTCTCAGGGGGGATTAGACCCCTCTCTGTTTGCATTTTCCCGCTGTTTTGCTTGCAACTTCACACACCTCCTTGCCGAGATCAACCTTGGCTTGTTATGACAACAGCAACAACAAAAAGAATAGCAGAATACAACTAAATCCACTATCCACTGTGACTTTGCTGTGAACTTTTGTTCAGATGGCAGCTGACGGACGTTCTATTAGCCAGGTACCCCGAGCCCTGGCAGAAACCTTCATAGCTGTGGTCCAGAATACTGACAAGCCAATGAAACAGAGACAGGTCAGAGAGAGGCATGCTCTGATGAGGCATTCCTCTGTGTGAACTGAATGTTTGACAACTTCAGTCATGTGGAAAATGGCACAACACACAACACACTCATCTTTGTGAGAGAAAAAAAATGGAAGAATAAACAGCATAATGTTGATAGCGCCTAAAACATGGTTCTAAATCTAAGCTACAGATGACCCTCACTCTCCATCACCTTCATGAAGAAAAAAAATACAATACCATGCTATATATATATATATACACACACACACACACACACACACACACACACACACACACACACACACACACACACACACTC
>JAQMCW010000034.1:6808849-6822766 GCA_030068335.1 Chrysichthys cranchii
ATATATTCTTCTAATTATAGTTATTTCAAGTATCATTGTCTGATTGCTTCCTAAAAACGTTCAGATTAAAAAGCTGTATGATAAGTGCTTGAGAACTTGTAGGTTTGAGACTACATGTTGCAAAATCCTCGTTGATCCTTCTATGCTTCACAGACTGCATGTGTTTCAGTTCTTGGAGGATGTGAGACAGATCATTCTTTTGGACGAAATTGTTCATTCTTTCAGGACAGTGCCAAAACTCAATTTATTGCGACAGGAAAATGCGAGTTACAGAAGATGCGGATGAAATAAGGATTGCTTGGTGTATTACAAGGGCAATACATTTGATCATTTACAAATACAGATAATCAGATACGGATTCATTAAAAAAAAAAAAAAAAAAAAACAACCTGGTGTTAAAATGCCTATGCCCTACAATGATTTTTAATGGATCACTGTGTCCAATCATATTGTACTATGGTTTGAAAATCCCATCCCATCCACAGAGTCCAAGCAAAGGCCCTTTGATAATGAAAACATATGAATCATCTTGCATGTCTGCTGGACATAATATCTGGCCTCCCAGCAACATCTGTGGACCTCCAAACTTGGTGCATGTCCAAATGTGGAGCCACAGGACTGGGAGGTTTTCCAAAGCTCAGGGTGAGGAGAGCAAGGTCGTCCATGGACAAGCACTGGAGCCAGTCCCTCATACCTGGCCCATCGAGCATACGTCTGAAAATCTCAGAGCCATACTAGCACTTCACCACTCGACTAGTGTTTGACAGGGTCTGTTTAAAAGCCTCTAAATGTAGGCTTTCATCCAATAGACGCATTTTCCGTCCAGATGGTTAATGCTCAGCAGAATTTTCGCAGCCATATCTAGGGATGGGACACCACTCATATGATGGACTTGCATGAACCCTATTGTATATTCACTGTTTGGTAGCTGAACTAGCACTGTGGATATATATGTCACTGTGTGAATGCAGGCACGCATGTACAATAGGTTATAGCTTGAGTTGGATATGCATAGTCTGGGTATTTTACTCTTCTAGGGGGGTTTGTCTCTCAATACCAGATTCGGTCCATTTCATTGTGTTCAGAAGATCAGAATCTGTGTGGACTATAAATTAAGACTGTGTGTGTGTGTGTGTGTGTGTGGGGGGGGGGGGGGCTATTATAAATACTGGAGTACAGTTGGCTGCTTCATGCTACAGAAAGGCATCAAAAACATTAACATTTATTATGAAAGTGTGGTTTAATTTAAGATTGTGAAATAAGGCCCCTTTCTAAGAAACTATCATGCACACCACAGCAGTGCCTCTGAATGCAGCTGTAAAACCCTTCATAGAGGAAAAGGTCAAGATTCAGTGTGAAGAAATCATTCCTGCTCAGCTGGACAACCATAGAGTGAGAGAGAGAGAGAGAGAGAGAGAGAACAAATAGACAGAATAGAAATAGTCCATAGCTACAGGCCCAAATCAAATGCAAAACAAATACTGCAAATACAGCATCCAGTCACATCCTGTGTGATTTCTGATTGAATTACTGTTCAGTCTTTACATCGCTAGTTTGCAGAATACCATCCATAAACATCTCGAACCCCTCTCCTCTTCAATTGGGCACTAATCCCAGCATGATAAGCACATAAGCTTACTTAGAAGAATCCCCTAAACTGTCCCGATTGCGTCACAGGCCACGTGCCCCCCTGCTACGGCTTTACTCAGGTGGCTGGATGTTCTTAAACATCACAGACTGCTTTCTCCGTCCCCAGCTGACCTTGAAACAACCATTAGACATGGCTTTGAACCAGTAATAACTATGCCTCATAGAGCTAAGGTCTGCCTGTGCCATTGATGGCTTCTTTTCCTACCTGCACTGTGGCATTTTGAACAGGAAATCCAAGCAGTTCACACTGTATCTCTGTAGTTTATGGCCTTTTCCATCTCTGCAGGATTGAGACAATGTTGCATTTGTGATTTCATATTTTGTTTTCCACCTGCAAAAGGTGGATCACATATGGCAGGTTGTCCCTGCCGGACGTCTTATATGCATTTTTTAAATATGTAATATATATAAATATTTACTAAGAATTTCCACGTGAAACTTTACATTAAGCCTAATTCATGAAGATCTGGAACACAAAAATAAGTATGGGTCCAAAAACATTAAAAAAAGTCCCCTTGTTCGTAGTCAAATCATCTCCATTAGTAAGCACACTTTGGTGATGCATGTTATGAACTGATTGCTGAAACCTGTGTGGAGAGAGGGCAGAAGATTCACTAATATTTTCAAGCTCTGTTGATCTTTGTGTAAGAAACCTGGTTAATGAGAACCGGGTGTATTACTTTCTCTCAACTGAAACAGTACTTTACACCTTAGTTATTGAAGACATCTCAGTCATCAGTACTCAGTGTTTGGAAATGGGAGGTCACCAAAATGCCTGGATATTAAGCTACTCCTTTAGCAGTGGAAAATAAATTGCAGAGAAATGAGTAAAAAACCATCAAGACGCTTTGCTGGCCACAAGTCTTCCCTAATTCCTGTAAAGAGGCAGGAGAGATGAATGAAGTCAGCCAATGAGCCCAAGTATAGCCTATACCAGGGGTGACAGGAGCAGTGATGGAATCGGCCAGCTGAAGAAGTAGTCCCAATGGAGACTTTACAGTGGTCTATCCCAGTCACAAGACAAATTGTATAATTAGGCTTAACTCTTAGGGGAAGGCCACCTTTGCCCCTGTCTTGACATTTGCAATGGTAAATGACAGAATGTTTCACCAAAATAACGGGCTAAATTAATCTTGCTCACATGTAATCATCTCTGATAGTATTAATTGGTCCTCCCTTTCTTTTCTTCCCCCTTCTCCTTCTAACGTTTTTTTTTTTTTTTGCATGACACAAATAGACTTATTGTAATAACATAACTGGAATTCATATGATTTATTCACAAAGTATTCCCTTTAACCCACTGCAAATGAATTATTTAGAGAGAAATCAAACATTAACATGAATTAAAGCCATGATGAAACTGCTCCATGATGAAAAGAGCCCTCCATCACATTGTCACCATGCAGCCCCACACGTTGGTGCTCGTTTCTGCTTTGGTACCTGCAGAAGAAAAATCTTTATCACTATTACAGGATATTGAAAAACCCTCTTGATGTGGATGCAGACTGCTGATAAGGGTATCTGTACAGAATCTCTGGTGGTGATGGGAGACAGATCCCAAACCTGGCATGGAGCTCGTCTGTGCTCTCCTGGCCTGCTCTGTGGCTGGTGTGTGTGTGCGTGTGTGTGTGTGTGTGTGTGTGAGTGACTGAGAGAGTGAGAGAGAGAGAGAGAGAGAGAGTAGGCGCTCCCTGCAGTTACAGTAGGAGGTTGAAGCCTCCTTTCCACACAGGAAGCCCCCCAGAGGAGCGTTCATTAGGGCTGAGACTCCCGGAGCTCCTTACCTGAACATCCACTCTCAAATATCTGACACCCACACACACACACACACACAGGCGCGCGCACAAACCTTAGCCTGAGTACCAGGGCGCGTGCAAAATGTCCGGACCGGCCTGCGTGGCGCATGGATGATTGTTAGAGCACTGAGCAACATCAGAACAGGGGGCTTTTTTTTTTTTTTTTTACGTTCAGACTGCATGATGGCCCCATTTGCCGTCAGCAGTAAAGGCGTGTTGCAGGGTGTTCAGATTTGGGATTCAGGTTCTGCAGCGTGCTAGAGATGTCAGTGCTGCAAAGAACCGGAAAAAAAGTACCGACACCGACAAGAGGCGCATCCATTCACACTGCAGATTTAGGCTACTGCACTATTGTTGAGCGGCTGGAAGACACTCAGACGAGAGCCAAAGCTTTTGGGATCTGTACAATAAAACGCACAAAAGCTACAAATCAAGCAGCACATGAGCTATTCAGTGGGGTTTATTTTATAGCCTAGTAAAGCGGACATTTAATAGCCTGGCTTAATCGCCAGTTGAGATATCAAAACGCTGATCATTCCAAAGAACAGAAAAGTCATAAAAAATGTTAGATATAATATAATATAATATAATATAATATAATATAATATAATATAATATAATATAATATATAATATAATAATATTTCAAAATAATAAAAAAAAATTTTTAGAATCGAATTAAATCAGTGTGAAAACTGAAAAGAAATTAAATATCATTTTGTAAACATTGGAACAACCAAAAATATTTGCCCAGATTACTTTTTTTTTTTGTAGTATATTGCTGGCAGTACTGTATTATAATGAGGCGCTTCCGGAAGTTTGAGCCACGCCCACTTTGCAGACTGAAATAAAGTGATGCGAGGGGCTTCTAAACTTTACCTCTGCACACTGCGCGCGCGAACTTCAGGGGTCAAGTGGTTCATTAGGCCTGTCCCCTTTCCTCTGCCATGTGTGCTCCTCTAATGCCGTGCCTCACACACCGTGCGGATTCAATTTAATTAAGTGCCATGAATTCATAGTTGCTTTAAAACCAACAGGGGGGTTGAGGTGAAGCTCTAGCTGCTGTTGCTACTGAGTGAATAAAGACAGAGCTTAGACTAGATGACTAGTTCACTAGTGGTTTATTGGGCTAATGAGGGAAGTTCATCCTAAACCAGTGCCCTGTAAACCTTAGAAAACGAAAACGCCCATGTTTGAGTCTACTCTGAACTTAGAATCCACCCAGGGTTTAAATCCAACAAAACACCAAACTAATCAGGCAAACTGACTCCAAGAAATCTTTTTCAAAAGGGGCGAAATTCATATTTTTAACGCAACAGATTTAATGTAAAACGCTTCAGAAGCACAATTTTACAAATTTAATCATGCTATTTATTTATCTATTCGAAGTCATTTAATCATTCGAAATAATTGTTTTTATTATCTTATTATTATTATTATTATTATTATTATTATTATTATTATCATTATTATTTATTTATTTATTATTATTAGTCATTGTTACTATTATTATTATGATTATTATGATTATCATCCTTGGGACATTTATATCCAGGAAAAAAAAATACTCCCAAACCTAGCACGTGAGATAATGAGAGCACGGAACTCTTCCCAGCTTTTCATAAGTTAAGAAAAAAGGCAATGTCGATGCTAAAAGGACTCGAGGAGGCAAGAAGTTGTGTAAATTAGCCAATTAACCAGGCGCGGGTGTTAAAGGTTGGGATCTCTGAAAGTCCCGCCAACTGCCTATAGGACCAACTTGTGTAATTGGATTAGAGGAGATGGCGTCACACTACAATTACAGTCTTGTGCATCACGGCACGCGCGGCACTGGAGAAAACTCCTGATCTGACCAAATAGGCTAATTAAGTCCAATACGCCTGCTTAAAAAAAAACACACAAAAAAAACACCCCAAAACAAATACATAAATCGCACCTAGGCATAATTAGCACCAAATATAATTTTTTATCGGTGTGCAATCCGCACCTGAAACGAATTTAATCTTTATAGACGACGGAATTATTCCAAAAGAACGATTACTTAACAATCTGTCAGTCGTGATTGTCATGACTTGTGACGTCACGAGCCTGAAGCCAGGTCGGCTTATGTATCACATAAATAATGGGAGCCTACATAGCCTACACAAGACGTCGAGAGTACGTTAATAGTAAGTGAAATATAGCCCGGATGGGCGAGGTATGCACATAAAACACAAAAGTAGCGTACATAAAACAAAAAATTTAGATCTCTAGGGTTAGTTTCCTGGAGTGCACGAGCTCCTGAGTGTGTGCGGAAAGACAGCCTGCTCCAAAGCTCATCGGATAACCTACCTGACACTGAAGTCAGCATGGCAGGATGCTCCTGCAACTCATTTAGATAAGACTTGGAGCCAAGGGAAATATGAGATAAGGGCGCAAATAAGGAAAGGGTTTGGCAGTTTCCACAGGTATTAAATGGTGTTTTTTTGTTTTTGTTTTTTTTGAAAATACGTCGCAAATTGTAGCAAAATAAATGCACTCGACCCTCGAACTTTCTGTTCGTCGGGTGTTTCTGAGGGAAGGCAGGGGAAGGCATTGTGTGAAGCACCACCGGGTCCTAACTAAAGCGCGCGTCATCCTTTGAAAGGACAATATTATTACACAGCATTATTTATTATGACGCAATGTCGTTCACACTGGAGCCGCAAACACGGTCCAGACCCATGCACATACCAACCCACCTAAAGCCCAAACTGACTTCTTTTCTTTTTCTTTGTATTTATTTGCTGGGTTTTTTATTATTATTATTATTATTATTATTATTATTATTATTATTATTATTATTATTTCACTACTGGATTCGCAAAAAAAAATTAAAAAAAAACCCCAAAAAACAACAACAAACAAACAAACAAACCAAAAAAACCCCCCACAGAACATGCCAGGTAAAATAAATAACTAACTAAATAAATTTCAGTTCACATGTTCACCTTGAGCAAAAAAAAAAAAAAAAACCACACAAAAAAACCCCATTAAAAACAACCCCAAACCGATGAATCCTTCAGTGTGTCCTTTATGAACACCCATTCTCTTGCTTCCACAATTTTGACAGCATCCGGCGGCACACATCTTCAGTCGGGGCGCGTGCGTTGTTCTTCTTTGATCAGAAAAGCAGTGGGTGAGAAGGTGCAAGCTGCACCAAGTAGTCAAATCACACAGCAAGCTCTCTGCTCCTCCAACGCGTCTGGGTTTCATCTGCACCATTAAAAGCCAACGCCGTCTCGCTTTAATTTCCCAATAATTTATCAGCAGTTGTGTGATCATGAGCTACAGTGTGCTGTAATGGACGAGACGCGGAATCATCATGCACGAGCTCGCTCGGAGACTCCGAAGCTCTCGAGCCATTCCGGAATTAAACGGGAGGAAAAAAAAAAAAAAAAATCCGGGCAGCCGCAGGTTTAAAGAAGGTAAAGGGGGAAAAACGGAAAAAGAAAAGAAAAGAAAGAAAAGCTGGGTGAGAAAATGGGCTCGGAGGAAGAGTGGGGAGGAAATGCACCTGCTCATGACAGAGCTTTCACATGTTTACAATCTCATTCACCACAAATGAGTCGCTCTTATTAAAGTAAAGTACAAGCTAGAGTATTATTTATTTATTTTCTATTGTTTTGGGGGATTTTTTTTCTTTCTTTTTTTGGTTAGAAAGCTAAGCATCAGGCAAAATCAAACGAACGAATTGCAAAACAAAACAAAAAACAACAAAACAAAACAAATTTCTATTTTTTCCCCTATAGCTTACAGGCTACATTGCCTATTTTCCTTTAACGTCCAAATGTAGAAAATACTAACTTATTTTTAAATAAACACCAAAATGTGTTAAAGCTTACTAATTTACAATTTCTATTTAATTACAGATGTATTTAAATGCATTTTCTTTGAATGGTCCCACCCCATATTATTATTATTATTATTATTATTATTATTATTATTAATAATAATAATATTAATAACAACAACAAAGCAAGAAGGCACAAAAGATTTAAACAGCAGCCTGGAACTTCAAACTGGGAAGTGAATAAACTAACATGTGACTAACAGGTATGTCAACACAGTAAAAATGTCCAAGTTTGTGCAAAGCTTTGGGGGGACTGTGTGGAGTGTGATTAGCGTAACCCCTTCCTTTAGTTGACTTGAATCCTAGCAACAGCAGACAAAAGGACCCGTGGCTTTCTAGTGAGCTTTAGGGGGAAAGTTTCCCTGCTTTGATCTGCCTCTGTTTCAGTGTTTCACACACAGCCATGTCTGCCCAAAGGAAGCAGCACACAATGTCCCTCAGTTTCACAAGACTCAGGACTTTCTACGAGATGAGTCCGTGAGACAGAGAGAGGCACCTCATTTAACAGGGGAAGCAATGCTGAGGTTGTTGTGCTTAGGTGGGTTTGACAAGACCCCCAAGCCAAAATAAAAACAAATGACCCCTCAGGATGGACAGACGGTGGACAAAGCGTTGACAAACTTCATGCTTAAAAGACCGTGAACTGAATCCAGTATGTTGGGCTAAAGAGGAGTACAGCTCGTGCTTGCTGTCCATGCATGTTCACGTGCCTATAACTACATACCAATAGCAAAGGATCCATAACAACATATACCTACAAGAAAACATATCTAGAACAAAGTATAAAGCAGACTAGAAAGTCTGTGTGCCAAGCTCGACGATTAAAAATGAAATTCCAGCCTATTTAAAAATGAATAAAACTGATTTGAAACCTCAGTGCTGTTCAGTCAAGCTTAGACCAACCATCCATGTAGGGTGAATTCAGATAAATGGGGATAGTTTTTGAATTTCTGCCTACTTGGCATTAATAAAACTCTCTCCCGCTTTCTCTCACACACATAATATTATATTTTATTTATATATATATATATGTATGTGAAGGGGAAAAGAGATTTATATAATATTCAAAAGAAGCATGGTTTAACCCTTTTGTCTGTAGAGTAAAATACTCTTGCTAAAGCACTCATGTACAATGATGAATAAAATATATCTATTTGTATTAAATTATCTATTAATATAAACAATTGAAAACACATTACGTAACAGAAATCCGCAGGCCATTACAACAACAAAAAAAAAACTCGGTATAATGTACAACTCCAGTCTGTCCAAGTCCAAGTGTGTCTGTTCTGCTTGGCTTCTTCATGCCCCCCCCCATAGTGTAGAGCTGTTGTAAGCTGTCAAACTTCAAATCAAATTCAAATTCAATATCTTCTAGCAAGAAATGCATATGACATCTTAAAAAAAAAAAAGTGTGTCCAAATGAAGTCTGTGTTATAAAGCTGGGAGAAGAACTTTACAGAAAGAAAGAAAGAAAGAAAGAAAGAAAGACAGGAATATAGAAGTCAAGTTAATTAAGGTCATGAAAATCCAAGCCGTTAGGCACTTCTACAGAATTCACAACAATTCCATAGCATGGTTTATTCCCGGCTCGGCTGAGGGATTGAGTGTGTGTACCTCTCGGCACCTCTCTGTGCAGTTCGACATGCTTATCCCTTACGTGTCCCTCTCTTTCTCCACTATATCTCACACGTCTACAAGAAAACTGCCTCTGAATTCAATTGGATTGAATCTCAATTTCATGTTTTTTTTTTTTTTTGTTTGTTTTTAAATCGCCTCGGACCCAACACGCTCCTTGTTCACGCCGTAAACGATTGGGTTTTATTGCAGGGGAATGAATTATCTGTGCTGAAATTAGTTTGTCACATATTGTCATTAGCAGCCTCGTAAAACAATGCAGTCATTATTGGCAGATCCCCGGGCGAGAAATGAGCCCTGTCACACGGGCCCCATTGGCATTAATGAAAATATGCTAAGCGTTTCGTTTTAATTTCATTCTGCCGGTGCTTTGCATACATGCCTTCTCTCCGGCGGATTTATATCGGAGCTCATTTATGAAAGACATAACAGAGAATCTAAAGTGATTAGAGTCTGGCTATAATTGAGTCAAGCCTTGCTGAGGTCCTAATCACGTTAATTGTAATGAACTCTCTCTGGGAATACCAGGAAATGTATTTAAATAATTCCGCCTTGTGAGTTCAGGAGATTATGCAGCATTATTATATTAAGTAAGCATAATAGAAATGTCATGAAAAAATGGTCACCAATACACACGCGCGCACACACGCACACACACGAATAAGCATGTGTGTGTGTGTTTTAACAAGGACTCTATGTGAAACTTCAAAGCTGTAGCATCCCAAGTGCCTCCCCATGAAGATAGCTGACAGAATATAAGAAAGAACACAACACTTTCAGATTAGATCATTAATATTCATTTTCCATGAAATATATGCTGTCAGAATTTTCACATTGCAAAAAAAACAAAAACAAAAACAACAAAACAACATAAAAACAGAAACAAAAGCAAAAAAATCCTAGTAAATGATTATAGCATATAGCAATGTTTATTTTATTGTATAGCACAGGAGATGCAGGCCAGTAGTTCCAGTGTTTAAAGTGAATGACAAGGAAAAGCCAACATACATAGGGTGACTTGAGGAATAATACAAAATAATAAGACAATATTGTGACAGTAAGAAATCAGTAATTCAGTCATATCGATCACCGACCGTGTGCCTTTTAACATGGACACGGAGGGAACTATTAAACAAGGGCCAGCTGAGTGCTAAGTGCTTAGGAAGGACCGTCAGACCGGCTCCAAGAGTGCAGAATGATCCAAACCCTGGACCGAGTGAGGTGCGGTCTTCATTTTGACAGACACGGCGAGCAGGACAAGGTTGCTCTGAGCTCTCGAAGACTTAAGACAGCTTTGCCAGGATCCTCAACCCAGGCGTCGATCACATCTTACATTTCTGCTTTAAACCCACTGGCTTGTTTGACTTAATGCCCAGCGTTCTGTCGGAGCAGCTCACTTACACAGCCACTTTGTCTCAGTGTGGGAAATACTGCAGCGGCTGACAAGCCACCGGGCCACCTCCATCACCGACACACGATGGGAGTTTAGAAACCGAGACAGAGAGAAACAATGTAAAAGCCATTAACAAATTAAAAATAAATGAGTGAAAGGCTAAAAGAAGTGGGTTGTGGGTGGGGTGGAAGTGCGGGCCAAATGCCAGGCAGGCAGCTTACTGTCAAGCCTTTTGGGCTGGTCACAGCAGTGGCCTCCATCTTTTTGTCTGCATCCCTTGGCTGGCACCAAGCTGCAACCTGAAGTTCTCACCACAGACACGATCAATCATAGCACATCCAGCTGAACCACTATGCCGAGGCCTTCATTACCATAGTGACCAACTGAACGATTAACCATCCAACCCCTCCACCCTGCTCTCATACTCCCACCCCTCTGGACTGACTTGCCAAGACCTCATCAACAGTAGGAGACAAAAGCCTGACAGAGACAAGAAATAACAGTGAGCTCCATAGGACTGCTTTGTGAGAGGAAAAAAAAAGAAGAAGAAGAAGAAGAAGAAGCAGAAGAAGCAAGCACGAGTGTCAAAATAGCACTAATTCGTTTGAAATACGGTCCTGGAGGTTGATTTTGGAAGGAGCCGTCTTCAACAAGAGGCGAGCTTGAAGGTTTGTATAAGGACAATGGCGGCATGTTCTCCCAGTTCTTGGGCATGTTCGGGATAAAAAGCCGGCAATTCACAGGCTCGACGGATGGCGTCCGCTGCCCGGGAATCTCTGCAAGCCACAAGGCTGAAGCAACAAAGCAGTGCAAAATGTGGGAAACTGTGGCTATTTACTTACAACAAAGTGGACAAACACTATCCCCTGCCGCGTGTGTGTTTCTGAGAGAGAGAATGAGTGTAAGTGTGTCATGTTGCCACGCAGGTCAGCTTAGAGCCGATGCCTGTTTCGAGACGTATTCATACCCCCTACTTCAGCGGCTCAGAGTGCCCTCCGAAACAAAGGCCTGTGGTTCGGAGTGGGCCGCTGGCTCTCCTCTCTCTGTGGGTTTAAGGACATTTATGGCGGCTCTTTGGCAAACGCTGCTTTGATGTACTGTGGCCTGGTTGAGCCTGGAGGAGCCTCAGGGCTGAATGGGGAAATAAGTGTTTGTTTGCCCTTTCCCCAGACACGTCAATCCCTGGCCCACGAGCTGACTTGAGGGAAGAAGGAATATATATGCAGCACACTGAAACACTCACACACTGTTGAGTTATACAGCAAGGTCACAGACCTCGCCCTCTCTCTCTCTCTCGCTCTCATTTACACACATAACTGCCACTTTATTAGGAACACCTGCAACGTCATGCAACTATCCAATCAGGTGGCACCTATGCAAAACATAAAATGGCGCGAATACGTGACGAGATCTTCAGTTCATGTGCTTCGGTTAATGTTCACATGAAACATCGGAATGGGGGACTGTGTGACCTCAGGGACGCTGACTGTGGCGGAGGTGTTGGTGCCAGATAGGGCTGGTTTGAGTATTTTGGGATTTCTTTCCCATACAATAGTGTCTACAGTTAAACAGAGCACAGAGGGGAAAAAAACAAACAAAAACAAAAAACAAACCAAAGAAACATCCATTGAGCAGAAGTTCTGCAGACAAAAACTTGTTGAGGGAGGTCAGGGGACAACGGCCAGACTGGTTTGAGCTCACAAGGCGGCTATGGTTTTTTAATTTTTAAAAGTGTACAGCACACTCACACACACACACGATGAGAAGAAAAGCATCTCAGAATGCACGTCACCATACATCAAGGTGGATGGGCTTCAATAGCAGAAGACTCCAGCAGGTTCTTGTAATGTCAGTCAGAAACAGGAATCCAAGGCTAAAGCGTGCACGCGCTCACCAAAAGTGACCAGGTTAGGACTGACTACCGATGGACACAGATTATAACAAACATATAAGAACATATGAGAAGAAATTACAAGAAGTCGTACATGTAAAAAGATGCACGATAGTCTCTGTATAACTACTGTATATAACCATCATGTGGACTAACAGACAAAAATGTACACAAAACCCATTTAACATCTCAGCAATGTATAGCTGTATTTGAAAAAACAAAGGCCAATCAGTGTACATACATACAAGGCAGCTTTATCAAAGAAATTGGAAACTTTGTGCGCATTATATACATAATCACAAAAATGGAAATCAGAAAACACACTTCTCATAATCACTTTTTTGACATTGAAGACACTCCCATCAGGCCATGCAGTACAGCTTTATAGAGGCGCAGATGAGCCACAGTTAATGGTCTGAGAGGGCACGCATCTGTCTGAGGTTAACAGTTTTTTGTCCGATGTCCCGCGCGGTGACAGATACGGCTGCCCAGTTTGGCTCACTTGCCCATGACAGCCCTGGCCAAGGTGACGATGTTCTGGGCCTGCTTTAACGACGGCATGTCAATCATGCTGCCATGGAAGGTGAACGCACCCTAGAGAGAACAAAGCGCAACACCGGGTGGGGAAAGACAAAAAAAATGAAAACATATTTTTCACTCTTACATCATAAACATATATAACTGTCACTGGACTAGTTTATTATTATTATTATTATTTTCTTTTTTTAAAAAAGTTAACTTTCTAAAAATCATTTGCAGCAACTGTAATTAGAGCAGGTCTGCTTTATTTATACAGCAACATGCTACTAAGGGGTAAGGTTAGATACCGTAGTGTGTGTTTGATCGGACAAGAGTTTTATCAGCTGCTTGGAAAAACGAAGCAAAAAAACCAACCACAATGGACATGTTCCTGACAGCCGCATGAATTATTGCTGGAAGTCTTTTATTTGATTGTTAAATGCCTTTCTTCACTTTATTACTGCTCAGTGCCAAGTCTTTCACTCAGCCAACATCAGCTTCTTAGAGGAAGAAGCTTCCGTTAAGCACAGCCGTGCTTGTCGAGTTTAATTTTATTTTTCGGTAAAGTGCAACGTACCAAATTTTAATATCGCTAAGGCATAGAACACCGAGTGACAGAAAAATCCTAGACCACAGGAGGGTGTTTTATAGACTTTTGCTGTAGGAAGGGGACTTGAAGTGGTCAAAGGACAAGTGTTGAAACTGAAAACCACAAATGTATGACCTAATGGCTGGCTGATGAGAGCTGAACAGGAAGAAGGACCATGAGAGGTCCCTGAGGCTTGTCTTAGTCTAAGGATCCTTGGCAGCAAAGTTCAGACAGATTGGACATCACCAACAGACCACTGGGCATAGAGCATTAGACTCAGTGAGGCATCGGATGAGAAATGATAATATTTCATCAATATATCCGTTTTCTTCTGCCTTGAAACTGTAAACAGCAGAGAGATGTGGTCGAACTGATAGTCAAGTTCAAGCTAAACCCTTAAAGATTTTCAATTAAATTTGTTGAAAAGCAAGGTCAATAGAATTACCATATATGGTCAGTGTAGGACACAATTTTTTTTAAAAAGAAATATGTTTACACACACACACACACACACACACACACACACACATACAGTGTATATAATGTAGAAGTGGTAATAGACAATACTAAG
>JAQMCW010000034.1:6841780-6854254 GCA_030068335.1 Chrysichthys cranchii
CTACAATCTGAATCAGTCTGAGTGTAACCTACAATCTGAATCAGTCTGAATGCATTCTGCAATCTGAATCAGTCTGAATATATTCTACAAAATGAAACAGTCTGAATGCATTCTATAATTTGAATCCATCTGAAAGCATTCTATAATTTGAATCAGCCTGAATGTATTCTATAATCTGAATCCATCTAAATGTATTTTAGTCGAGGTCCAGGGGTAGCTCAGGGGTTAAGATGTTGGACTACTGATGGAAAGGTCGGGAGTTCAAATTCCAGCACTGCCAAGCTGCCACTGCTGGGCCCTTGAGCAAGGCCCTTAACCCTCAAGTGCTCAGTTGTATAAATGAGATACATGTAAGTCGCTCTGGATGAGGGCGTCTGCCAAATGATGCAAATGTAAATGTAAATTCTATAACCTGAATCAGTCTGAAGGCATCCTATAATCTGAAGCAATCTGAATGTATTCTGTAATCTGACTCAGTCTGAATGTGTCCTACAATCTCAGTCAGAGAATATATATCAATTTGAATTAGTGAAAATGCTCTACAGTTTGAATCAGTCTGAAATTAATTCTCCCACCTGAATCAAACTGAATGTATTCTGTGATGCACTGGAGATCCTGGACATGTTTCTGTGTATACCATGAGGCTATAAGATAAATGAACCTGAAAGAAATGTTGAGAACACTCATGAAAGCTCAGCTGGCCTTTAAAAGCTACATTATACAGAGTGCTGGCATTTGCCTGCTTTCCATTTTAAAGCCATTAGGGTTACCCACACCTGATGCCACAGCAGGAGCCGTGTAACATGGTGACCTTTCTGCAATACTGAGTCGTACTTAGCCAGTCACTTATAGACTGAAACCACTGATAAACTTAATTGCGAAACATTAAGGACACAGATCTACTTTACCATCCAGAATCAGATTGATGTAATGTTATTCTTGATTCCTGCAACATTTGTGCTGAAGCTTGTTTCAGTGAAGTTTTGCCATGATTTGTCATCTAAATAAGTAGCAAATGGTCAATTTTTGAATTTTAGGTTCAGTTGCTTATGTAAAGAAAAAAAAAAGAAAGAAAAAAATAAGGGGGGCTTATGAGGATTATTTTCCCCTACATCTAAAATGAGATGTAGTGTCCAACACCATGCAACAATCAAAGGATATCCAGTGACCTCAAAGTTTGGGGAATAAAATGGTGAGACTCTTCCTTACATCAGTCTAACCAATTTCCCAGGTCTCTTCTTGTTTATGTTGGGCATTAACATTATGATAAACTAATAAAGTAATAAATATCTAGATGTATACTTTGTGTTATTTCAGCATTTCCTTGCCAAGTAAGAGGAGATTACCACAACCTTGGTAATGCAATAAACGAGATATATAAAGATGAATACATACATTCAACATATTACAGAAACCACATGGAGAAAAACTTTCGGAAAATGAGCAGCATATACTGAAAAACATCAACAGCAAACCGTCACCTTTCTCCCGTACACTCAACCAGGTTACGCATCATAAATCCATGCATTCTGGCTTGCTTTCCAAACTACTTCTGTGCCAGTACGCACAAACAGGCATAGCCTTATATCATTCCAGGCTATAGAACATTCTTTCTGGATTAAACTGAATAGCACTTCCTCATAACAATCACTATACGCCTATCCCCTTACAGTTGTGTTAGAGGCATTAAACACAGATGATGTGTCTACAGTTCCACAGCTATGTGAGGCATGCACACTACTCATCTATTCCCTGGTGACACTGGAGGAAAAGTGAGCTCGCTGTACTGGCTGGACCATGAAAGTCCAGCCATAAACCTCTCATATGGATTCAATCTGTATCTCGCTCCTAATTCAGCTTCATACTGGACAGCTGCATGCCAGACTCTTCATTAAATTTAAAGACATGAAAAATGTCTTTATAATTTGATATTACTCTTTCACAAATAGTCCCCTGACCCCATTACGAGAACACAGAGGTTCACTGTGTTCACTGAGAGCGCTGAGTGCAATGATGCTCCAGCAACTTTTGCTGTCTTACTGGGACATTTGCGACGTTCTTATTTATTGATTATGGCACAAATCCCCAAGGTGACCCAAGGCACGACACGCAGACTTACACAAACTTGCATATAAGGGTAACAAAAGATAAACCGGCTGTGTTATGTTGCGTGGGCATTTCACTGGCACTGTCAATTTGTCTCGTTAGAGCAAAGCATCACTGCAAATCAATACAATGTTATTCTGACTCATCGTCCACATAATATGATGAAACATTTCTATCCTGATGGGAGTGCTGTTTTCCAGGATGACTCCATACCCACCCACAGAGCATGAGGGCACTGAATGGTTTAATGAGCATGAAAATGATGTAAACCATATGCTATGGCCTTCACCAGTCACCAGATATCAACCCAAACGAACGCCTATGGGAGGATGCCGAGTTAGACGACGTTATCCGTCATAGTCATCGAAATGAGAGATATCTTTTGGGGGAATGGTGATCTTCTATCCAGTAGACATCCGAAGACTTATAGAATCGATGCCATTTAATGCCATCTGATGGATAAGGCACGTTAGGGTTGTTTTTTCTTTAAATCGTCACCCATCTGTATGTATACACGTGTGCCTTTCAGAACAGAGCGGCAGGTATGTTCTGGCAAAAAGCAACTTTTCTAGGCTTGTTGGAGCCAAGGTTCAGCTTTTTGGGTCGAAGCCTGGTATCCTCGTTTGTGATTTTTGGCAACGGATTGATTTTTGTTGCACCTCTGGGCTGTTCTGGCCTGTACTGTGAGAAGAACAGCAAGGAGTCTCTGCTCGAGTGACACAGGCTTGATCTCTGGAGGATTGTCTCCCCTCAGCCTCCAACTCTGAGCTGTGCAGCAACCGACAAACTCACAGAGAGAGAGAGAGAGAGAGAGAGAGAGAGAGAAGGAGAGGGAGGCCTCATACAGCAGCGTACGAAACTACAGCCACACACACGTGCGTGCGGCTCGACCGCTGGCCAAAAAAAGCAGCCGCTCTTTGAACTGAACACTATAGCCATACACGGCTTTTCAAGGATGGAGATCATATAACAGTTTACTGCATAAATTATGCTAAGATGGAAAACCCTGACAGGAAGCCAAAATATTACACTTTCAAATAAGGACCGAGCGAAATCTAACACGAGAAAAGAGTATTATTAAGTCTGATTTGTCAAACGAAAGACATTCGCTGCACTCCTGGCCAAGCATGGTAACCTAAAGACACAGAAAAATCATACATCCCTAATGGTCAGTGTGCAGGGATTGGGAATTAGCACCATGAAAGAATAAGATGGAGCTGGATCATATCGCATATACCGTACAGTAGAAGAGATAAACACGGACTCACGGACTGCACTCACTGCTCAAACCATTCATCTGCTGCCACCAGCAGGACTGCCACAGAAGCAGCCAGGCTTAACACAAACAAGCTCTCTGCACGTCATGGCAGTTCATGTCAAACAAGCGAAAATGCTAGTGGGCTGAATACACCACTGATAAACACCCACTGAACAGCACCATGCCTCTGGTCTTTCCATGTGCACTGGCCAAAATGCAGCACCATACAGGACTGAGTATAATCCAAGGGATGTGGATATACCTCTTAAAACACTTATCATTGCCAAATTTAATTAGTCAGACTTGTATAGTATATAAGAAGCAACTATAAGGCCAGGACTACTTTAAAAACAAGCAACACCGAAAGAGTATACCAGTTTTTCCCTGATAGCCTCTGACCTGCAACATGGCACTGTTGCTTACTGAATTATTTTGTATACATGCCTGATTAAGAAACACAGGAGAAGGTAGATAGGCTACTTTGTAGTTAAAAAAAAAAAAAAAAAAAAAGGTTATTTTTGTGGCTGTTCAGCATGAAATACATAGAAAGATGAAGGAAACGGTGACGGACAGGCGCGAACAAAGATTCAGAAGGCAGGTGAGTAAGCAAACAGAAAGAAAGCGTAAAAGAGACCGGTCAGAAAGTGAACCGTTTCAAGCATCACCCCTCCTTACCAGCTGTTATTGAGCAGATCAGCTGAGGCGGGAGCTGAGCCAGTGACATACTAACCTCGGATGAAACAAGAGCCGAGATGTGCTCTCGCACAACCTCGCTCTCATTAAGCCTCATCCACGCCAGTTAGCTGGAGCTATCTCTGCCTACGGAGCCGGGGGGATTTTGTGGAGCTTGGAGCTGATCAGATAGGATATAAAAACAACACCCGTCCACTTTCACACTCCAGTGGAAGAGGTGGTCCCTCCCGGCAGGGCTGCGTAGTCTTGCCATCTGGAGAATAAATCGGGTGTGAAGTACAGTATAGTTTGGGACTACGCGCCGTGGCGGCAACTCAGCAGTTAGTTCATTAGCTCCAAACTTGCAGGGATTAGGAGGGGAGCATGGAGTGAGATGGCCGCGGGGAGACGGGAGGCGAACTGGAAGCACAGCCGCTGGGCCGAATGCTCCAAACTGTGCGCCAGTCTATAGGGCATCTCTAGCGCTACATAAACAGAACAACAAAGTCTCTCTGAGAGACAGGAGAAGCGTAGCCATCAGCTGGATGCACAATGAGAGGACCGAACGCTCCACGCTCCACAGGGCGATTGTATAAGCTGAAACGTCTGAGCAGACCATGAAGCATCTGTCACCTGACATCAGGGCACACAGGGGTGAATGGGAACTGACTAGAGACTACTTACAGCTCAGGCACAAATGATATCCAATTTACTAACTGCGAAACTCTGTTTTTATCAGCGTACGTAAACGCGAAGGGATACGAGTGTGGGACATTACCACGTAGACCGAATTATTGCTGCGTACGTGAACGGAAATCCCGCAGGTTATTACAGGAAGGCCATCCTTCATCCAGGGGCTTGAGAACTGTTGCCGAGTGTTGATTTTCTCCGTCGCTCGCTCAGACTTTACAGGCCTACGCGAGCACAGCTGGGGCTGCGGGAAGACGTGTCATTCAGTGGCATGGAAATAAAACGCCCGTACACAACAACTCCCACGGATTTTCAATTGCCAGGACGGATAAAACAGCTGAGAGAGTGGGAGCGAAGGAGAGCGAGACATCGAGTGAGGGGCTTTTTATTACTGAGTTATTAACTCGTTTTTACATTACACACTAGTGCGCGAACAAATAAAGTATGGAATCCAGCTCTCAGCGTACTGTGCCAGAGGCTTTAAAGCTAACATATGGAGTTTTTTTTGTTTTTTTGTTTTTAAATAGACTCCAGCTTGTACAGCGGATCGCAAGCGCTTTTGTAGCCTTGGCAGGTTTAAACGATCAAAAAGCTGAGGAGTAATAGGATTACTTGACGACCTCCTTTCAGCGCAAATGTTATTTTTTCGGGTGTGCCATTAGCATTTTTATCCAGAGCAGGGAGAGTTAATTCTATCAGGCTTGCCAAAATATGTGCTAGCTACGCTCTGGGAGAGAACCAATGCCCTTTCCTAATGCAATTTTTCTCTGCTCAGATCACCTTGCCTTATTATTCCTTGGCAGAATAATCCTGTAGAGGCAGAACCACGCTGATTCGAAGGCGAAGCCTATTTTTAGCTGCCAGTGGTATTACTCTTCTAAAACAACAAGTCACAATGTATCTGCACCACTGCATTTAGGTTTCCTGTTCTTATCAGCACGTGGGCCGACTCATACGCGTCGCACCCAAGGACGGTGTTTCCGTACTCCTTTTCTTTTTCCTATCAGGGGAAAACGCAACACCGCACAAAGTCCAAACTTTTAACGGCCGTCAAAGGCCGGATTAAGGCGCAATCGAGACGCCCGAGCGCCACAAAAGACGCGGGAACCTTAAGCTCGTGTTATTTTCAGGCATCGGTGGAGATTTCTGTGACATTTTCCTTTGAAACCCCTTTTCCACTTAGCAGTGATGGAGAAATAAGGGGGTGTTGCAAAACATTGAGCCCAATCACTTTTTTCAAAGGGTCGCAGTTGACCTCTCGCAATCAGGAATAGCCTCTGGCCATATCAATCATCTTTATTATCACGACTTAAAAACCTTTGTTAGGTGACTTCTTTCCTCCAGCCCCGCTTTATCCTGAGCTCCAATCACAATTTCATGGCAAGGCAAACAGGGCCAATTGGCAGGCTGTGTGGGCGGGTCGAGAATGCTTTTAACCTGCTGCATCTGCTGACTTCCTGCTGATATCCCAGTGTGAAGTGGGCACCTTGTTTCAAGAGGATGTGATAGGGGGCATTTCTTGCCTTTATGATGACATAATGGGAAGGAAATGCGCTTGTTTTAAGCATGGTGCTTAGCTAGCTTTATGCCGCGTGATTAAGCTCTAGCACCTGGCTGAATGGGGGTGGGTGGGGGGCTGTAAAAGATGTGGTTTTCATGTGCCACGGAGTCAGGTGCCACGGAGTCAGGAATAACGAGGAATGCGCTTGCAGCAGGTACCTTCTTGTTAAGGGCGACGCCGTCCTCGCAGTCCAGAACGGCACAGTCCACGTTCAGAGAGGCGAGCTTCCTGATCTTGCGCTCGTCGTTGCCCGGGACGTAGAGGACAGCTCGTCGTGGGACGTATCTCAGAGATGTGCCAGGGGTATGGTGGGCTCGCCAACTCCCCTGCTGCCATGCTGCCACCAGCAGCCTCTGGGCTATCCTAAACACACAAAGACAAAAAAAATTTAAGTAAATAGATAAATAAAATCAATCAATCAAAGTCGTTAGCTTGAGGGATGCTATTCATTTCAACGAGACGCTCAAACGCAAGCGAGGACAGGCGCTCGAGGTGTCCATGTCCTTCCTTCCGTTATGTTTAACGCAATGACAAAACAAAGTTTGTTTTCCTTTAAGCCCCCCATTCATGCGGACGAGTGTTGCTGACCTGCGCTTTGAGCGCCTTTAGCACTCACAACGTCGCAGCCGATTGTTCTCCTTTAATGCTAATACACAAAGGCTTACCAGCTCTGGCTGCATAAATCTATTTAGGGTCAGGGTCACTCTGTGCTCAAAGAGACAGAAACAGAAAGGGATTACGGAGTCACGCGAAATAATTAAAGTTTGGACAACACAACATATCCGCACAACACTTTCGGCTAATTACTCCTGGAAGCACGGCTTACGCTACTAGCACACAGGAGCGCTGCTAATCTAAACAGCCAAAGTTCTGCCTCGAGAGCCAAGATTTCCCTTTCGCAGTGCTCGCTGCCTAATGAAAACGCGTCGGCTTCATTGGTTCAGCTCCTTCCAACACATTTTATCACACACGCCAGTAGTTGCCGTTATGGCACACACGTTTTAATTATTTGTTCTTTAGGTCAGGCTGCTCAAACAATTAGCACTAATGAATGGGCCAAATAATTGGGATCACATATAGCTAATTATAGCCAGGAAGAGTACTCGTCTGGCTGTTCCTTCTCATTGCCCTTAGAGGAATATCATCAGTAGATTGTGTTCCTTTTCCATCCAGGGAAGAAGGAGGGGGAGAGGAAAGGAAAGGCGGACGGGGGAGCAGTGGGCTTCAGATGAAAAGGAGGGGGGTGAAGTATTCTCTCTTCTCCCTTTGTTGTGTAAAGGAGCTAAAGTCACTTCAATAGGCACTTAATCCCATCCTCCACGCTTACAATTGCCTTCCAGTATCAATCAGGCATAATCTCAACTAAGATGATGCAGCTATACCAAGCAATTAAAAGCAATTCATGTAGTTATGGCTGCGAGCACTTTGCCGGCCCAAGTACACAGAGCCGCTGCAGGGATCCTGAACGCTGTAGTGTTTAAATTTGGTCAGGAACAATACCTCACGTGGGGATGAGGAGGGAATATGCAAAGGAGAATGGGAGGAACACTCTACTGCATGACGGACAAAACAGCAGAGCACCTATATTAATGGACCGAAATAAAAAATAAGCAAGGTTGGAAGGAAAACAGTGGAAAGCCGTGTACGTGCGTGTAAGTGTGCGTGCGTGTATGTGCTGGGACATTTAAAGGTACACTATGTAAAATTCATTCGACTGTAACAATCTGAACGCCCCTCCCTTACCCCCTCCCTTTCCAAGCGTGTATTAGAAGGTACGGTGGCCGTCAGGTGCCCACAGCGTACTTCCAAGTATTTACATTCACACTCCCTTGCTTTTGCTCGTGCTAAATAATAAGGACGAGCCTAAATTTTTCAAAGTCTGTGCTCTTGAACTTCCTCTTCTTTCATCTTCTTTGTCTTTCTCCTGGTGCCTCCTTCCTGTTTTATGCTGCCACTTGGAAAAAAATGCAAAATGCACAATGCACTTCCAAGGTTTGTCTGTTCTGGGCTGCGGTGGCGGCACAACATGGCAACTCCATGGAAGAGGACCCCTTTGTTGATTTAAAGGGCTCATTCTAGGTTCGAGAAAAGGGAACGATTCGTAGGTGCAGGTGATTATACACTAATGAAACCATATGTACGAATACTACATTCCATACTATACTTCGTTTCTGCTAATAGATACCCTGAAATCCTACAACCGCGAAGTCAAAAATCATAAAATAAATCCTAAATGAAAACACAATTGTGACCCGTGCTTGCATAATGAGTCAGAATGAGGAAATTTTCAAAAGTGAGTTATCGTTATTTCCACATTGTCCATCTAAAGACCTTCAAAATGAGGCATGGTTTGTTGAAATTGGACAAAAAATGACCGCCTAGCAACTAGCCACTTTTGTTCACGTCTAATGGGGTTTGGAAACTCGCTTTCCATCGGTTCATAAAAGCGTCATCGGGAATTCCATGTGTATTATCAGGAAGTAGAGGAGCTACGCTTCACAACGATACCAAACATGGACAAATACAGTGGAACCTCTGGTCACGAACGCTTTCCGAACACGAACAAATCGGTCCGCAACCAAAAGATTCGCCAAAATTTTGCACCACACAATCGGGTGCCAAATAAACACAGCCCCGGCAATTTCCCCCTTCTGCTTCGTACATGCCAACGTTTTCCCATTTTCTGTTGTTTGCATATACCTAACAAAGATGCACGTGTCCTTTTAATTGGTCTCAGTCAGACGTGCGTTCATTCATCATACGGTAACCTCCTCCTTCCCGCCCCTTTTCCTCCTCACTTCCTTCACAGCAGAAGTCGACTCATGCAAGGTTAGTTTTCTTGGTAGTTTTTGTATAATTAAGGATTTTTCAAAATTTGATGTTTTTTTCCCTGTACTTTAAATTCGTTAAAAAAATGCTCACAACAAACGGTTCGTAGGGGTCTGAAATGGACTCGTGCAATGTTAGTTTTCCCTGTTGTTCAAGGTTTTCTCAGTGTTATTCAAGGTGTTTACATTTGGTTTCCTATTACCGTGTACATTCTATGGTATTATAATCTATTTTTGGGCTCACAAATCTTAAAAAACAAAACAAAACAAAACTATATTTACATACATTACCGGGTCTGGAACGAACTAACCGTATCTACATGCAATCCAGTGGGGAAATTAGGTTTGGGTCATGACCAAATTGGGTCACGACCAGAGTTTTGGAATGAATTATGGTCGTGATCAGAGGTGCCACTGTATACACTCGTTCTGAATCTGATGCTTGCAACACGTTCCAAAACTTTGGAACAAGAGCAACAAGAGGTAAAAAGAGACACAGGAAGTTGTGGAATGCTTAAAAAAAATATTACACCTGTTTGGAACATTCCAGAGGCAACAGTGGTTAGCACGGTCACCTCACAGCAACAAGGTCTTGGGTTCAAGCCCCGGTGTCGACACGGGTGCCTTTCTGTGTGGAGTTTGGAATTTTTCTACTCTAAATTGCCCGTAGGTGTGAATGGTTGTCTGTCTCTGTGTTGCCCTGTGGTGGATTGGCGACCTGCCCAGGGTGTTCCCCGCCTCTCACCTGAAAAAGCTGGGATTCGCCCCAGTTTCCCCCCTGCAACCCTGAACAGGATTAAGCGGTAGAAAACAAATAAAGACGAATAAAAATATAAGGAAAAAAGAGTATCGGAGGTACTGTAATAACATCTGAAAAATGCATTTTGTACATTATAATTGTCATTTTCTGTCGTTCAGTGGGTATTAAGGGTATATCCTTAATTTCATACAAGTTGCACCAATTGGTCAGGCGTTTCAAAATCTACACACCAACCAAAATGCATTTTAATTGAAAACAAACGAATAAATAAAACGAAAAAAAAAAAACCCCTTCCCTCTCTCATCAGTGGCATCGGCACTCTGAACGGTGCGCCTCTTAGTGCTTCAACGCTTTAAGTGCTTTTTTATATGAAGTTAAGATTTTTATTATATTTTCATGTAATTCTTTGACATCAAGTACAATAACACTTGGATGAACTTGTATGTTGTCATGAATGCTTAATTAACCAAGGAAGAATGTTTTCCCAACACCACGGTGCTATGGTCTCACTTCTCCATGCTCGAATTTTCATGTCATGTAGGAGATCTGTCACTTTCTAACGAGGTGTTTGGTCTCAAACGGTTTTGATGGATAAAGGAATAACAAAAAGATAATAATAATATCCAGGTCATATTTGATACTGGAACTGTCGAGCATTATTTATTCATTGTAATTAAACGGCAAGTGTGCTCTTACATTACAAATTCTTATTTTTATGTTTAAATAGGTGCCTATATGGCAACAGAAAAAGCACCCGCCATGCCATCAGGACAGTGTTTGAATCCTGATGATGCGACAGCTATTTGTGGCAGAGAGTCATGGCTGTGCTCCCTGGGTAGTGGCAACTCTCTCTCTCCTGCCAATCACAGTAACTATAACCAATGGTCATCTCTGAGCTCATGTATGTGGAAGAGAGCAGATGGTTCTTTCCTCCAAGTGCGTTACATTGCCCTGTCATGCAGCACAAGCGGCAGTTCAAAAACATGTAGCTGGCTGGTTTCATGTTTTGGAAGAAACCTAGCCTTCACCCTCTCTACATTTTAGCTGTTGCAAGGTAGTGTAGTGCTGGGAGAGAACGGGCAGGTGATCAAATTCGGGAGAAAATACAATTGTATGAATGAGTACTACTGCATTTTGGCTTGGTTAACAATGTCGTCTCATAGCAAGAAGGTCCTGGGTTCGATCCTCGCGGTTGACACGGCCTTTCTGTGTGGAGTTTGCATGTTCCCCCCATGTCCGCGTGGGTTTCCTCCGGGTACTCCGGTATCCTCCCACAGTCCAAAGACATGTGAGTGTGAATGCTTGTCTGTCTCTGTGTTGCCCTGCGGTGGATTGGCGACCTGCCCAGGGTCAGTTGGGATTGGCACCAGCTTCCCTCCATGACTCTAAACAGGATTAAGCAGCAGAAGACGAATAAAAGTGGAGGCACTCAAACTGCACGCCAGATCTGATGTATGGAAATGCACAAGGAGGTAGGGTCGAACCTTCTCCCTTGATTCCCTTTTAAGTCTGAAACCCACAGTGAAACAGCTCTCTTTAAGCCGTTGCAATGCGTCAACGTGTTTGTAGCATGCAAACGAGACGCGACCCCTACCAAAATAGTGGAAGGATCCCATTATGCAGCGTGAGGTGATGCCGATTCCCAAGCCCTATGAGGACAAGATTCCACATTTCACTTTCCACTCAAGAGATGTTTTTGCCTAAACCTGAGAAAGTTTTGCTGCTATTTATCCCCATGACGGCCCTTTTTGTTTTTAGAGCTCGTTACTGTAAATATCCAGTATCTGCTCTTCTTCCAATGTAACCTTCATCTTTGAAGTAAGCTGGCCAAGAGTAAACTCTGACATGTAACCTGGTTCTTCAGGGCAATGTGCTTATAGGAAGCTACAGGAAAATGGGTAGTCCAGGCCAACCTATGGGGAGACTCTGACTGGAGTGTACAAGCAGTGAAAGGAAGAAATACTCATCCTCCTGAATTAAGTCAAAGGCCCCGTACAAGCAGAAACATTCTTTCACTCCCTCTCGCAACCCCGTACAAGCCAAAGCCAAAGACACGCAGACTTCTCTTTACTGGTTTCTAGCTTACAGAGGGTTTTCATTTACTGCCACAACATACTGTACTGATTTTATGATGCAACATGGCCCAAAGAATCTAAATTAGCTTAAATGTCAGCTCACTTATAGAAACGCTGTCGAAAGACACATGTGCTTTCAGTCTGGTTGCAGGCATGGTGAATAATGCCATCTCCTGTGAGAGTCGTTCGGCAATGCTGAATAGAGCTCACGTTATTTTCATTATATTTTAACTTTATAAAGGCTTCTTACTTGCCACTTAGAGGCGATTCGGGCTTTCAAACCTCAATGGAAAGACATTCAATGTTCAATATCTTCTAGAGAAGTGTCAGTAACTGCAGGTCTACAGTAATATCCTTTAGGTGAGTTTCAGGGAGCTCAAACAAACACATTCACCTTAGCTATTTGCTGCCAAGTGTTGACATTAGGCAGAACGCACAAACAAACAAACAAACAAACAAACAAACAAACAAACAAATAAAGAAATAAAAAAAAAACAGGAGGAAAAAAATTAAATGAAATAAAA
>JAQMCW010000034.1:6854354-6864490 GCA_030068335.1 Chrysichthys cranchii
TACTGCTTTATTCCGGTCAGGGCAGCAGTAGACCCGGAGCCTACCCTGGGGACAATTGGCATGAGGTCGGAATAGCCTTGAATGTAGATGCTGGTCTATCTTTCCTACAGGTCCCTAGAGGCAATTTTTCATAGCCAATCCACAGATGAGCATGTTTCCGACAATGGGAGAAGACCGTAGAATCCAGAGGAAACCCAGACACGGGAAAAACATGCAGAGAAACTGGAGCTGTGAGGTGGAAATAGTACCCACTGCATCACTGTGCAACCCATAAAATGTTCACTCATTTTTTTCACACTGACTTTCAACACTGGCCAACATGCCTGTTGTGCCCAGCAAGCTAAATCACCCTTTCTGGGCTTGTTTTGAGCAATGCATCAGGGCTTATATTAATGCAAAGTTATAAATAACTGTATAATAATGTATTAACACTGGTATAACGCTGTAAGCATCACTGCTGGTTAACATTCGGAGAAGTTCTTCACTATGCAGTGACTCAATTCCACATCTGGCCAACATTTGTCTCTCCCAATAAACTATGATATATACTTAACAATCCCTGAAGTAGGCCTGTAGAGCATTTTTAAATTCCTCCGCGATGTCCTTTTCATTTATTTACATATTTTACTTGAAAGGTCATCACAACGCAGGGCAGCATGACTACATTACAGGTTGTAAAGTTACCAGACTGTGCTGCTGTTCTTGGATTTACTGGTCAGGCTTTTAAAGCCTGCTTCTCTTTGGTGCTTTTATATGCGCTCTAGACAGAACTGCTTCTCATTATGTTTAAGCCTGGTGTCTCTTTGTATACCAGAGGGAATTGGACAGGATTTCTGACTTGTCAGACATTGATTCAGCACAGCTCCACCAGTTACAATCCACGCTGTCCTGTGATCCCACGGTCGGCACTGCTAAGACACTGGATTAGGGAGTCTACAGACAGTGGCCCTCATTTATTGATCTTTTAGTAAAGTTGTGCGGAAGTATTTGTGACCCGTGCTGGCATGATGAGTCGGAATGAGGAAATTTTCAAAAGTGAGTTATTGTTACTTCCACATTGTTCATCTAAAGACCTTCAAAATGAGGCGTGGTTTGTTGAAATCGGACAAAACATGACCGAGTTACATCCAACTGAAGTCGACCACGTCTAATGGGGTTTGGAAACTCGCTTTCCATTGGTTCATAAAAGCCTTATCGGGAATTCCATGTGTATTATCAGGAAGTAGAGGAGCTACACTTCACAACGATACCAAACATGGGTAGAGGGATTCCCCCGTCTCACCGCGAGCGCACGGTGAAAAACACAGATTCATCATGGAATATTACGACAAAGGACTAATTAATGAAGACATATGAACGAACATAATGAACAAAACCTTAAAACAAAAGTAGTTTGGGATGTTTGCTTGCTGTTTTATCATGGGGATCAATAAATGAGGGCTTTATGGACTCATTTTTGAGAAAATCTCATTTTGACCCAAACCATGTTTTGCCTCTTCACTCATAATTAGCTTGTGCGCATTCCGACTCATTTTGCCAGTAAGAGTCACTTTGTTATATTACTCTTTTATTACTCTGCATAATATTACTCTATGATGAGCTGTGGTAGACGAGGAGCACCTTCAGCCACAGGCTCATCCCCCCAAGTGCAAGACAGAGCGATTCAGGCACTCCTTCCTGCCGACAGCAATCAGGCTGTACAACAGCTCCTGAGGCCCCTCCCTCTCACTGAACTGCACCCATCCAGAACCAACAGAACAAACTGGACTATTTTTCATATGCCCTTCTGCGCTATTTATTTTTAATATTTTCTGTGCACTAGGTCTGCTTATTGCAAAGTATTTAATTTTGCACAGTATTAATGATTGTACAGTGGACCCTCGGTTCGCGGATGCATCAGATGGTGAACAAATTGACGTACGGACTAAATTCCCGAAGAGATTCTGTACCGACCGATGAACAAATCCTCGACCGACGTACAGGCAGCCATCTCACGCTTCGTGGCACAAACCTTAAGTTCCAGTCAAGCACTCGTGGTCTGAACGTGTTCAACAGATTTTTTCGTTGAGAGTAAGAAGCCTAAGCGTATAACAGTTGAAATAAAGAAACAAATTATCGCAAAACATGAGGAACGCCACTGTATCCCCCCGCCACCGTATCCCTCCGCCAGCAACTACGTATCCAAAGCAAGGGTAACCTGCATTAAAATCATCTGTTTATTTAATTTACTTAAATTTTTCTTTAACTAAAGTTATTTTAATTTTATTCTATGTTTTATTGCCACACATAAACCCATAATACACTTTAAAGACATGTTTTGAGGGCGGAAAAATCATTTCAATGGGAAACATTAATTCAGGTCGCAAATAAATCGGGTCACGCACAGAGTCTTGGAACAGATTAAGTTTGCGAGCTGAGGGTCTAGTGTATATTTACTTCTCTATTTTTTGTCCTTACATTATTACGATTATTATTGTTACTTCTTTTTATCTTCACTTCTTTAACTTTATTTTGTTCTATTTTTATTATTTTTAGGGTATATTTACTCACCTTTTACTACTACCTTTACTACTACTTATTTCATATATACTTTGCCTGCCCTTTTGTGGCTGCTATGACACAAAAATTTCCCTACCTGGGGATAAATAAAGTATTATCTTCTCTTATCTTGTGCACGCCAAAACTAATTTGAAAATTTCTGCCGGACTTACAGAAGTTCAGAAAATGCTGATTTTCTCGCATACGAATGTTGATCATCCATAAAGTGCAAAGCTTGTTCCTGACACGGCTCATTTGCATTTTATTCGTCTTCTGCCGCTTAATCCTGTTCAGGGTCGCGGGGAGAAGCTGGAGCCAATCCCAGCTGACTTCGGGCGAGAGGCGGGGTACACCCTGGGCAGGTCACCAATCCACCGCAGGGCAACACACAGAGACAGACAGCCATTCACACTCACATTCACACCTACGGCCAATTTAGAGTAGCCACTTAGCCTAATCCCCTCTGTGCATGTCTTTGGACCATGGGAGGAAACCAGAGTACCCGGAAGAAACCCACAGGGACACGGGGAGAACATGCAAACTCCACACAGAAAGGCCGTGTTGACCCCGATGATTGAACCCAGGACCTTCTTGCTGTGAGGCAATAGTGCTAACCACTTAGCCACCGTACCGCCCTCATTTGCATTTTGTGACACTCAAAACACTCCATAAAAGGTCAAGTGCACAGAGGGCTGGGAAAAATGAAACGCCTACTAAATGTGAAAGGAAAGGCAGAAATGCAAAAGTGGAGGAGGTGATTTTGACTCACTTCTATTCCCAAACAATATTTAACAGTTTAACAGCACCTGAAAAAGTAAAAATAAATTAACTAAAAAAAAAAAACTAAACTAAAAACTAATTAAAAAAAAAAAAAAAAAGTAATATATATGTATACACACACACACACACACACACACACACACACACACACACACAGGTATATATATTTTTTTAACTAACTAAAAAAATCTTGAGACAAATGACAGAAGAGGTGAATAAGGTGTGAATTAAGTGGAGTGACCAGAAAATGGTGTGACACAGGAGAAAAAAGAGCTACACTGTACCCAGGTGATCATGAATACCAAGCCCATCCCAAGGCCTACATTTAAACAGATCCAAGTGTCTCGGCTGACGTGTTGGAAGTGTTACACAGTTACAGATTTAAAACATCATCTTCCTTTAAAAAAAAAAAATCGTACCAGTTTTAAACACGTTTTTGCCCTCATATGTGTGCATTAAATCTTCCGTGAGCTGAGGCATCTGTTTACAGTTTATGGCTATTGACGAACCGACCAGTACATCCTCCACTTATAGAGTGGCATTTCTTGTTTTAGTCCCTGACTTCATGAGCTTGCATGAGGATATGTTTTTGACAGAGACTACAAAGCACTTCTAAATTGCTCGGGATTAGTGTGTGCTAAATGCTGTAAACGTCATAAAAATAAGGAATTCGAAATCGGCGGTATGTTCCGAGAAATGGCGTAATCCATGCGAGTTATAGGATTCAAAGTCGATTAAGACTAGGTTCACATTAGTAGTCATCTTATGTGTGAATTTAGCTCAGAAGCATGAGAAGGATATGAATGTTTTCCTGAAATTTCAGGACTTTCATGAACGCAATTTATAAATAAATCCTGTCAAATCCAGCTTGTTAAACGAGGACCAATGGTCTGAACCTTCCACAGTATTTCTGCCTGCATGGTAACTTCGTTAAAGCACTGGTAATGGCACTTCACCGGTTACATTGCATGTACTTCTTGGTTTGGTTTATTCTCTCCAACTCTCTCTCGGAGATTGTGCTTCTGAATGCAACAGACTCTGATGCCAACCGCAGCTCACCTATACAGGGTGCTGTTACAGGAGAAAGGGGGAGTAAAAATACATCAATCTAAACACCATTATGAACTTCAAAAGTATATGTTAATAACACCATTTTTTTTTGTTGCAAAATTGGTTTACTGGACAGATAATGGCTTGCTCAATTAACGTGTAACAACCACCCTTCCTCAGACTTCACAGATTTTTTTTTTTGTTCCCAATTTCCCCCCTCTGATTTCTGAACTCAATTTCTGCGTATTGAATGCGGGAAATGCTCATACAGCTTAAATACATAGGAAATAGTCATACATGCTTCAGGAAAATTCCATGCTGTTTATAATTATCTGAAAGAGAGTCAGAAAGGGTGCCTTGCTGGGTCCTCCAATTTCTATAATGTGCGCAATAATGTATCATTTTTGGTGCATTTTCTGTTGGTTTGAGTCGTGCATTGGGAAGTGAGGGCAGTTATGTAAAACATCCGTGAAAGTTGAGGATCTCTACAGACCACCAGTTTGGCACAATGCCCCATATGTGCCATGATTTTACCTGGCGCCACGGTTTGATCCTCTTTAAATAGTCTTCAGCATTTTGGGGTTGTTTTTTTTTTTTTTTTTATCAGCAAAGCAGAAATCCAGAGTGTTACACCACTATGACATTGTGTCTTTGGCTATTTAAGAGACACCTCTTCAACCAGAAAGGTTAATGATGGAAAATCAAATCAATTCACTGACCTCCATTAACCGCTTTATCCTGGTCAAGATCAAGGTGGATTGGGAGCCTATCCCAGGAACACTCAGTGCAAGGATGGGATACACCATGGATAGATTGCCAATCATCACACGATCACAAACTCACGCGTAGGGGCAATTTAGCATAGCATGTTGTTGGGGGGTGGGAAGAAAAGACAATTCAGAGGATGCCATGTGAACATGTTGAGAACATGCAAATGTCGACAGACCGTAAACTATGGTCAGGATCAAACCAGGAACCTTGGAGCTAAAATGCAACAATGCTGTTCACTGTGCTATGATGTCGCTTCAGGTGGCGAATACATAAAATAAACATGACTCATGATGATACAATCTGAAACACTGCAATTGTGAAATTTTTCTCCTGGCTATCGTATTTGCTTAAATTCTTTCCCGACTTTTATGGTTCAATTTGTGTAGACAGGCTAGTTTTGCTATTAGGCCTAAACTAAGAAACCTGTTATTAAACAGTTATTAAACAATTTCATGCACATCTCAGATTTTATTTTAAATAATGAGCATGACTTTTTTAATACACAGGGTGTCCCAAAAGACCGAATCCAGAGGCAGTTTATTTAATTACAGATAATTCAAATGTTCAAATTGATGGCCTTGGAAATCAAGGCAACACTTGGGTATACAAGATCATTGAACATTTCATAATTTATCAGAAATCGTTTTCTGCAGAGATTATTTCCTCCCTCCTTAAGTACAATGCCTGTGCAATGCATACTCAGGGGGTTAAAACGTTGGACTACTGATCAGAAGGTCAGGAGTTCAAATCCAAACACCCCCAAGATGCCACTGTTGGGCCATTGAGCAAGGCCCTTAACCTCAACTACTCAGTTGTACAAATGAGATAAAAAAAAAAAGAAAAGAATAAAATGTAAGTCACTCTGGATAAGATGTCTGCCAAATGACCGTAATGTAATGTAATGTAATGTGATACTCCAACTCATTTGGAGTTGCTCTGCAACATCAGTGTCCATACAACGGGGATTTTTTTTTTTTTTTTTCAACAGTCTGTTTGACAATCTGAAGACACCTGTCAGGGGGCCCAGGTCAACCTGAGCGGGATGCTGTTGGTCGACTGCTATCCTTTTCTTGGCTTTTGAATTGTACGATCACTCTGTTGACTGTGGCAAGAGGACTCCCAAGGTTTTCGGCAATCATACTCTAGCTGGCATGGTGGCTAAATGGTTAGCATGGTCACCTCACAGCAAGAAGGTCCTGGGTTCGAGCCCCAGGGTCGACATGGGCGTCGTTCTGTGTCCCCATGTCCATGTGGGTTTCCTCTGGGTACTCTGGAAGACATCCACATTAGGTGGATTGGCTACCCTAAATTGCCCATAGGTGTGTGGGCCGGAGTCCCGTTGGGATGTAGGGCTAGTAACCTGACCCTGTAGTCATAATGCACTATGAGCCCCGAGCCCCACTTGACACCCTATGTGCTGGACGGCATGGACAGGACCTAATAGAGAGACGTGCTGGCTAAGTCCACCCTCAGACTAACCCACAATATTCCCTCTTTGAAAATCAGACAACTCTTTTGCTTCTGGTGTTCGCAGCTTGGCTAGGTGCTATAAACAACGAATATACTGTAATCTGAAATGAAATGAAAAATGATAATATATATTAACAAGTTTGAAGCACCAGGTGGTTTTCCCATAGATAAAGTGTAATTAGGGGTGTCTATTTACTTTTTATATACAGTACTCAAAACTCAAAATTGCTCATCACATCATCATGAGGTAAAGAAGAAAACCCGTGTTTAATTCTGAGCACAACACAATGCCATGAGCTTTAGTGCTCCAAATATCCCATATCTGTATTTGGATCCAAACCTGAAATCCTGGCTTATTTATTTATTTATTTAGATAATTCTACCACTATACCCCCAGAAACAGTGCAAAACACCGAAAAGGTCTCCGACGCAGTGAGGGCTGCACTGACAGAACGGTCTGCGAATTCTGGCTCTGACGGTTCCTCGCCTTCAGCTCGAGTTCATAATTGGTCTCAGCTAGAGACGAGGGCTGTCCTTTAATCCCATTTACGCAGTTATTTTTGTATTTATTTTTTGCTCGTACCAGCGTGTGATCTTTTCTAACGAGTTTATTTGCTGCTCCCCATACAGCTCTGGAAAAAATTAAGAGACCACTTCATTTTTTTTTTCTTAACTCAGCATCTCTGTGTACGGCAGCCATTTCATTCCTGCGTCTGTGGTGGAATTCCAACGCGAGCACTTATCGTTTTACTAATGAGGTACTGATTAGGTGATTACCTGAACTAAAACAACAAAAAAAAGTGTTTATAAAAAAAAAATAAATAAATAAAAAACCCAAAAAACCCCACTCCCTTGGTCATCCCTATCCTCTTGCAACAGGAAACAGTACTACATTACATTACCGTCATTTGGCAGAAGCCCTTATCCAGAGCGACTTGCATTTTTATCTCATTTACACAGCTGAGCATTTGAGATTAAGGGCCTTGCTGAAGGGCCCAGCAGTGGCAGCTTGGCAGTGGTTGGATTTGAACTCCCGACCTTCCGATCAATAGTCCAATACTTTAACCCCCTGAGTTACCCCCTGCCCTCACTAGTACTACTAGTACCTTAAAGTTAATTAGAATACAAAACTATCTACTGTACTCATCACAGCCAAAGAGTTAAAGAGAAAAGATCTGAGTGAGAAAAACAAGGGTTTAAAGACCTGGAGAGGCCTACAAGGCACAGGGTCTCGCACCCACAGTGAAATTTGGTGGAGGAACTGGGGGGGGGTGATCATTTCGGGGTGCATCAGTAAGGTTGGAACGAGGCAGATTGTTGTTTGTGACAACAATTACCCAGGGCAAAAACTTGCTCCCTTCTGCTCTGACCATGTTCCCCCAACTCTGAGGATTGGGTTTTCCAGCAGAGCGATGCTCCATGCCACACAGCCAGGTCAATCAAGGTGTGGATGGAGGACCACAAGATTAAGACCCTGTCAGGGCAAGCCCAATCTCTAGACCTGAACCCCATGGAATGTGATCAAGAAGAAGATGGATGGTCACAAGGCATCAGAAAAATCTGAACCGGTTGAATTTTTGGGTCAGGAATGGCATAAAGTCATCCAAGAGCAACACGAAGGACTGGGGGAGAACCTGCCAAGATGCATGACAGCTGTGATTAAATGTCAGGGTTATTCTACCAAATATTGATTTCTGCACTCTTCTTAAGTTCAAACCTGAGTATCGTGGTGTTTAAAATGTAATATGATCTTGATTTCTATGCATTATCTTTTTTTTTTTTGTTGATATTTTGACCAATTGCCATTTTCTGCAATTAAACTCTCTAAATTAAAATATTTTTATCTGGAATTTGAGGGAAATGTTGCGAGTAGTTTATGGATTTAAACAAAAACGTCCATGGTCCTCAAACACATACCAATAACAATAATAATAAAAGCAGAGAAATTCTGCAGTGGTCTCTTAATTTTTTCCAGAGCTCTACAGAAAATAGAAGTTAAACTGTAACTAAGGATGCATGAATGATCTTGGGTGATTAGATCATATGTGGTCAGTTGGATAGGCTGGAGGCACACGACAGACCCGAGTGTAAATGGTTATATTTCTCGGCTGCCACTTGTGACCTGATCTCCCGTGACGCATTTTAAAACCGAGTGTAAAACGGGCCAAAGTCTGTTACAAAGCACTGGCACCCGACAGGCCTCTAACAAACGAACATCTCCTATCAGAATATTTCACCATATTAAGAATTAAAAATCAGGCTTTTCTTAGGAATACCAAAATCAGTTTCTGCCGCTTAATCCTGTTCAGGATCGCGGGGGGAAGCTGGTGCCAATCCCAGCTGACTTCGGGTGAGAGGCGGGGTACATCTGGGCAGGTCCCCAATCCACCGCAGGGCAACATACAGACAGACAACCATTCACACACACACTCACGGGCAATTTAGAGAAGCTAATTAGCCTACATCTCTTTGGATTGTAGGAGGAAACCGGAGTACCCAGAGGAAACCCTCACGGACACGGGAAGAACATGCAAACTCCATACAGAAAGGCGCCCAGGTCGACCCCGGGGATCAAACCCAGGACCTTCTTGCTGTGAGGCGACAGTGCTAACCACCACACCACCGTGCCGGTGTGTGTAAATCAGTTTATTATTAGCCAGAGATAATGCAGACTGTAGACCATACAAGCGCACGTGAATGAATGAGTTACTCCAGAAAAGATAACGCATCAACATAAACATGTCGTTTGAAACGAATTACAGCTGTCCTACTGTCTGAAAATTATATAACTTGAACTTCTGATTGATCAGAATCAAAAATTCAGTCGACGCCTTGATTTTTTTTCCCCGCCTTTTTTTTTTTTTTTTTAATTCTAGTACCAACATAAGATTTGGTTGCAACTTTTTTTTTTTTTTATTTCCAGTTATACCAACGTCCTATTCTGCTCTGCTAGAATATTCCAAGGTTTTAGGCAACAGAGCCAGCAATAGCTTGACTGCCAGTGCAGCAGTTTGACATCATAACTGAATTTAAATTGACACCCGAGCTATAAGTCGACACGAATCTTACAGGACGGGGATGTTCTTGCGACACGCACTTCTGAAAACCATGTCTTTTTGAATATTATGCTCCTGACCTGTTATTAACAGATGCATTTCTAATCATTCCTGCGATGCTACGATGGACCGCTGTCCCATTCAGGGTGCATTCCTACCTCGTGCCAAGTTCTCCCAGGATAGTCCCTGGACTTACGGAGCCCCTGACCAGGATAGAGAGCTTACTGAAGGTGAAGGAATGAATGATTGTTGCTGGTCATAAGTGATCTTGTTTTAGTTGAGCATAACAAGTCAGGGCAATAAATCCAGGTTGTCCAAGGCTAATAGGAGCATGCACTTACAGCAATCACAGTTAATCACATAAAATAAAACAAAAAAGAAAATCTGTATTGATAGGTTTGCCTTACTGGACCTTTTTTGTATCATTATTTAATTTAAGAAGGGGGGGGGGGGGGGGGGTTGAACAAACGA
>JAQMCW010000034.1:6864500-6877002 GCA_030068335.1 Chrysichthys cranchii
AGCATCGAACAGCATGTTTACAAGATTTGAATATTTGTTCGATGCCATTTTTCCCTTCTCTTGCCAGAGCTCCAACAGAAACCTGTTGCTCATTTTGTTCCTCTTTTCCTTTCAAATTTTATAAAAAAAAAAGGCCCTCAGCTGCAGGTCTCTCTCAAAATGCCGCTTTTTCTGGTGTCTGGCCATGACAGCAGTAGCTGCGTCTAAAGCACACAAAATTAAGGGCTGTTGTTTCTCCTCTGATGCACCGAACGGGAGTCAAAATGATCAATATTTATTTCATTTCCATGTCTTATACATGACATGTCCCTTACACTTCCACCCAGCACTACATTAAAACAATCCCAATAAAAGGTTTGTCTTGGTTCAGGTCCTCGCTTGGTTGGTTTTGAGCTTGAAGACAAGATTCAGTCCCTTAAAAATGTGCCCAAATGAAAAAGACGGAAACCATTTGTTCCTTCTTGTCAGTCACCCCCTCCTGTCTCTCTCATGCCTTCGTGTCTGTCTCTGACTGCAGTCAGAGAAGTGTCTGATCCTCTTTAAACAGGATCAGCTGGTGGCTGGTGACCCTGGCGGCAGCGACGTAGACGCGGGATAGGCCATGCCTTTTCCCTCCTCTCCAGTGCGCGCCTCATTAGGGTGGATTTTACGCCCTAATCTGCGCAATAAGGATGAAGTCATAGCAGTTATCTGTGCTGGCCAATTCATCTCGCTATAATCTCTTCTGCTACAGCTCCGGTTCTCCCTCTCTTTTTTTTCTCCCCCTCCCTCACCGTAGCATCACACACAATGCTTGACAAGCCTAAAGTCTAAGCTCTCCCTACAAACCCACAAAGCACAAAGCATGGCCACATAAAATATAAAAAAAAAAAAAAAAAAAAAAAAAATCTGGCAAGAAAAAAAAAAGAATCATAGAGGAAATGTAATATTTAACTTCCGCCAGGCCTTTATAAAAAAGACACTTCTTCCAAATCGCGACGATCTTAGGAACCGCTCGCTCCGATTCCTCTTCTCGCACAAGATCAAGAGTGAATATTTCCCCATTAATTTTTCTTTAGAAATAATTGAGGGAGGAACTTAAAAGGAGGAGAACAAGTGTCGGGAGTGGGGAGGGCGTCGGGGTTAGCTTTTAACTTAGCATTTTTATTGACTCCGGCAAAACAAAATAAGAGAGTCTCGCTAAGAGCGCGCGCTCGGCAATAGGCATTCAGGCCTTCGGAGGCCCATTGTAGCACTTTGAAGGGCCTGAAAGGAAACCCCACTGGTGGAAATCCAGTGGAACATCTCCACAACAGAGCACAACTGTTCCCTTCTGCATGAATGGGAGGCAGATAAAAGACGAGATGGACTTCTAAAGTACGGCCAAAAACAAAGGCAACAAAAGTGCTGATCATGAGGGAATGACACAACTCGCTGCAGAGAAAAAGAGCCGCGAGACAATGGCACTCACAGCCAAGTGACACACTGAAGAATTGAAAAATCTACACAAGAAGAGTCCCCCCACCCTCCACTCCTGCTTCGATCCCTCCAAAAAAAAAAAAAAAACCCAAAAAAATGTGAAAAAAAAAGAAAAAGAAAAAGAAAGATGGTGCTGGGTTTCTGCGGGGCCGAACTGGTTCATAAAATGGATGTGAATATCAAAAATAAATAGTAAAAATAAAGAAGAGAGATGAAAAACAAACGACAGACAGACAGAGAGACTGACACTAAGCCCACATTTTCAAAGACAACCAGAGACACTCAGGATGACAGGAAACTGCTCGAAGAGGCTGAAGGAAAGCACGCCAGGCTGAGGTAAGACGGCGCGGAAACGTGCCCCTGTCCTGACCGAAGCTGTAAAAGGAGACGGCCGATCGCCGGTACCCCCCACACACGAGCAGCGCTACGGCGGCGGCACTCGACGCCCACTTCTCCCTCCTGTTTCCTTCTTCAGCTCGACTTCTCAAGTGCCTCTTTGTGCGCTCACACAATTAGCTCCTAAACCCTCGAGTATCATTTCTCCACCTCTTTACTCCTCAGTTCAACATGTGCTTGACTCTTAAAGAGACTTTCGCCTTTATCTGGCTCAGACACACATCTCAAGTGCTAACACAGCTTTAAAGTGGAATTATTAATAATACTGGGGCTTTGATTATTATTCTAGGAGCTCTCGTCGCACGGAGAACGCTTCCCATCGCTCGGGATGGAATAAAAACCACCGTCTAAACGCGGTTTACTGGAGGCGCTGTGCGACGTCCATCCTAATGGGTGGAAGAGCTTCATTTACAGTTAAATCAAGCCACCTTGCAGAATGAGAGCAGACGAAGAGGGGCAGGGGAGCGGGAAAAGGGGAAAGGTTTGTTTGACATGTTTTTATAAAACCTCTCCAAGTGATGCCCGCCCCACCCCACGTGCAGAGATTTGCATGCGCAGAGCATTTGGAGATGTATTGATTTCCAGCCAAATAAGTACATGTTGGTTTGGTGCTTCGGATACCAATTCGGGAAATGCCGAAAAAAAGGGGGAGGGAAAGGGCAAAACTAAAGCGTGCAAATAAAAGAAGTCATTTTCCAAAAGCGAATAATGAGCCGTTCCTTTCCGCCTTTCCACGGTGCCCCGTGCCGGTGAACGTCGCCCTAGCAGACGATAATTATCGGATACATGCTCATCCACGTGATAATTAAACCAACATGTAATTCCTCATTTACAGTGCATTACCCCAGGAGCCTGCAAAGTGACATGAATGAAATGAATGTAAATCCAATTATCTTTCCCTAATAATCTAATGATAGATACTAAACAGTCGCAATTACGACCAGCCTCCAAAACCCAAACTCCCCGATGCTTTGTTCTCTACCATTTGCAGCAAATCGTCGGCTTTTGAAATGTGTTACGGTGTTATAAAAATACTCTCCCGAGTGTGAGACTTTCCCAACTTGTGACTCCCAGGCTACCGCACACAGCAGAAGGGGCCCGTCAGGCTGCTTAGTTAAAGACTACAATGCGCCCCGAGCCGTGAGCGGAGGTCATTTTTAACCCTCTCTTTCTTCCCTCCCTCGCTTTAGCTGATAAATGGATCAACGCTGTAATTGATTAGCGAGAAGTTGCGAATTAAACCAGAGTTCAGCCCTAATAATGGCCTCCTGACAATAGCAGCTGGCGTAAAATGTAAAACGATAGCCCGCAGCCAGATCGCCATCAAAGCCGAGCGGCTCGGGTTGAAAGGGGCCGTTCTCGGGAGCCGTGCGTGCTTCTTTGGGTCCTTTTCCCCTCGATGAAGCTGTCAGTTCAACTGACAGGAGACGTTATGGACGCGGCCTGTCAAGTCACCTTCATAAAACAAGCTGTAAAACAGCAAATAACAGGCTTATGACTTCATTATCTCAGCTGCTCCAAATCGCGGCCCAGGTGCCGGGCTTGTTCTGCGTGGGTAAGATCGTGTGTAGCTTTTCTGTTGCTTGTCAGTTCAACCCATAACCAGAAGAGGCAACAAAGCTTGTTCAGGGATGGGGAAGGTGGGGGACGACGACCGACAGACAGACAGACAGACAGACAGACAGACAGACAGACAGACAGAAGGGCCAGTCCTCCACTCTTTAACAATAATACAGCTGTTCATTTTCATCTGGTCTGCTCCACAAAAAGAAGCACGTCACCATGTTTGCCGATCATTATCCCACACATTATTAATTAACCCACGCTGTCTTGGGTATGGTTACAAGCCAGTGTGATCAGGAGCTCCCGATGTTAGGATAATACGTCCTCGTGGTTGGCAGCGAGCGAAGTGGAGAGTAGAAGAACGAGAGAAGAGTTTGGGAGCCAGGGAGAGAGAGAGTTAAATGGTGAGAGGGTTAAAAAAAAAAAACCCAAAACAAAACAAACATAGGCCATTAATAAAAGTACCGCTCCAATGGGATTATTTAAGAGTTACCACCAGAGAAGTGCACAATGTACGGGGTGGCCGGGGGACAGATGGAGACTGCATCTGGGAGAGGAAACCTTTTGCCACAGCACTGCGCTTGATGAGCCACAGCTTTTATTTATTTCATGCAAATAGATCCAGGCTTTAAACAAACCTGACAGCGGGGTTGCGGGGTGTCCGGTCTTTGGAAGGGCTGAGCGTTTTTGCTCTGCTTTTAGGAGACTTTGTAGAGTCCTGCAGTGCACAGCCACACACAGGTTTGGACTCTGAAGGGATTTGGGAGCTGAAACGCGCAGGTGTGCTCCGGTGTGTGCGCGGCTCTTTGTTTGCCCCCAGCCTCCCGTCACGACTCCGACAACGGTAGACTTCATGGGCGCACGCTCTCTGCCAGCGTCTTCTGACTTCTGAAAATTGTCCCCTCGCGTCCGGGCCCTTTCGTTACGTTTACAAGACCGGGCAACCGAACGCGTGTTGAAAATCAGTGTGGAAATAAAAACCACCAAGACAAAACCCCACCAAACCACCGATTAAAGCATTTGAAATGGGACGTAGAGGGAGAAGGGAATTAATTGGTTGGGACGGCCCAGTTGAAGACTGAAGAATGAATGTACTTCCTGATTGCCTGAGACAAACACACAGGACAATCGTTTAGCAGCCAGTCTGACTCGAGTTGGGCTGTTAGTGTTGGTTTAGCAGTAGTGGTAAAGACAGGAGGGGGCCGAGAGACACAGGCAGGTCTCTGAACTGGTCTATAAAGATTACTGATTAAGAGGGCTGACTGATTAGCGTTTGTTTTAAACAGCAGCACTGAGATTGACAGGCAACCACTGGAAGCTTTATTACCCGCTACCCGGCAACGCACACACTCATCCACGTGTGCGCATGCACACACACACACACACACACACACACACACACACACACACAACCAAAGGAATGCATGTGACGTAGCAGGTGGGGGGGGGATATATTAATTAATTTGAAAAAAGTGCGAGGTCAAGTAGACCGTTTCGGGCAGCGACGGTGTTGGAAAAGCTTTTCAGAGTGCAAGCCAAGCTCAACTGATTTGGTTGAAGTCCAGAGAGATTTAAATCACGCTCCTCCCCTCTACGCTTCTCTACCTTTCGAACACACAAGCAGAGGGCTACAGCATTTCTCCTATGTGGAGGCAGAGCAAACCGCGAGCTGAGGAGACGTGCATTTAAAGCCTTGCGTGTGCGTGTGTGTGTGTGTGTGTGTGTGGGGGGGGGGGGTGTTTCGACGACGCCAACAACAACAACAACAACAACAACAACAACATGGACGTTAGGCCAAAACAGCCATTTAAGCTTTATAACTGCAGACAATTCATCACCCTCTTGGGTGCTTTAGGGCTTCATTTCTTATCTCCGCCCTTTCAGAAACAATGACACACACAAGAAACCCACTGATGGAAGACTGTATCATTAAGACATCAGAGTGCTTTTTTGTCAGAGGTACACTGTCAGACAGAAAGACGGATTGTTTCGCTGCACCAGAGGTGGTGGAGGCCCAGCCGAAGGAGAATATGTTTCAAGCAGACTTTGGCTATAGTGTTCAGGAGAGCAAAGTGAAACAGGGTGTAGTAACAGAACAGAAGGAACACACACACACACACACACACACACAGCAGACCACAAACTGCCATTTTTGGACCAACACTGCTCCCACTGAAGACAGATGGGTCGGGTGGAAACATGGGTAGGATATCCAAACGGGCCTTTGGATTTGCTCAGAAAGACAACATGCTCGTTTGATTTCCGCTCCAAACAGCATGTTTATGTGACGGAGCACTCCGGTTTTTGGACGCGGATCCCTGCCTAATCCTAGACGTGTCCCAAAAGCTGTCGTCCAATGGCCTGGTTAGCGTGACATGCCCTCCAGTGGTATGATGAAGGCACTGCAGGTGTTTTTGCACAAAAGGTACAGATCACCTCCTGGTATGGGGGTGGGGGTGGGGGGTGAGTGGATATAAATGTGGCAGTCTGAGGTTGGGGACTGTGCCTAAAGAAAGCTAGTCATATAGAATCCTGTCCCCTGAGAGACAGACAGACAGGTAGACAGACAGCTAGATACCCAAGTATTAAACAGAGCTAAACGGAGCGGGTAGCTGACACAGAAATTGTTTAATCGAGCTAAAAGAGAAATGTTTCAGTGGATGACCTCAATAAAGTCTCATAAAAGCAGCGAAAGTTTAATCTAAATGAGTGATAGGTCTTTCATAGGTGCACAGGGAACACTTATGCCTTCCTAACACATTGTAAGCCCAGAAAAGACATGTCTTTAGTCTCTGGTATCCTTAAACCAACTGCCAATGACCTAAGGGTAGATCTGGCCATTTACAATACCAGGTGGGTCTCAGTTTTTCCTCATACATGAGCAGACAAATAGTAATAATAATAATAATAATAATAATAATAATACTCGAAAGGGCATTGGCAATCATAAATGCAGAGGTGAAAGTCAGTGGCGGCTCTTCATCAGGCCAGCTGCAGATAGGTTCCATATGTGATAGATCAGCCACCACAAATGATTGGACATTGGAAAAAGAAAAAAAAAAACGTCTTTGAAATGAAATGAGTCTTAATCTATTGCTTAGTAATCTCAAAGCCTGAATGACCTTTATATAGCATTTTATTCCCGCCAGAGTGAGTGAGTGAGTGAGTGAGACACCCTGCAGAGGCTGTAGTAGCTGTAGAGCGGTCACGGCTGCCCCACCTCCTCCAGCTTGGCCCAAATCCTTTAATTAATACTGGCTTAGGGCCGATTGCTCCTGACACTACAGGGAGTTTCCTGAGGCCCAACCTACCCTGCCCCACAACACGGCCACTAAATCTACCTACCCCTACACACACACACACACACGCACGCACGCACGCATGCACGCACGCGCGCGCGCACACACACGCGCTTGGGTGAGGGCAGTAATTAAAAGCCAACCTTCTCTGTGCTATGATCTCTAACAGGCTTTGGTCTTGTCTGTTAAAAGGGACATTTGGAGCAAAACACGAAAGGCACTCTCAGTAAAAAATGGACACAACTGACATCATAGAACAAAAAATAAAAACCCCACATAGACCCGTGGGTTAACGGCTGGAGACGTGACCTAGTGAAAAATGCCGCTTCATACCATTACCTCCAACATCTTGAACGAAGCAAGAACACTTACTTATACGGAATAACAACACCCAAGTCTGTCTGAACCACTTGCGGGTTTGGATGATGGGAATTAAGATCCGCAAGCTGAATGTTTTCGCTCAGTAACTCTGAGGTAGCAGGCCTTAATAACTTACATCCATCAGCAGTGCTTTTTACCCAGGGCAATGTATAGTAGTGAGCTGTGGTGAGGCAAGTACAGGATGAAGCACAGCAGTGCAGGGCACACCACATAGAGTGAACACATGTGTCAGACACCCAGTGTACCTCAGTGTGCAGGCTAATCGTTCCAACATGCAGCCATTGCGTTCAATAACATGCATTGCTCCTGCCTCTGCTACATACACACACCTTCAGTCACAAAGAGGGCTTAACGTATCAGAACCATTTCCTTTTGTGTGCGTGTGTGTGTGTGTGTGTGTGTGTGTGTGTGTGTGTGTGTGGAGTGATTATTCATGCTGAAGGTGGGTTTTTTTTTCTTTAAAATCACACGTTTGGCCGAACTGCATCTTTTTTCCATGCAGATCTCAAAGGTAAAGGCTGTGCTACTGGTAATTGTGGACGCATGACAAAAGTGAATAGTTCCTCTACAGTTAATTAACAGAAAGGCTCTGATGCGATTTGAAATTAAAATTCAAAAATCGATACAGAAAAAGATAAACACCCAAACTGAGACACAGAGAGAGAGAGAGAGAGAATACGAGGTGGGGAGGGCAGCTTGTTTATTTGCTTGCCTCTGGCTAATACATTGAGTAAAGTGCAAGGGTATGCAAATAGCAGGACTAACGCCTAGAGAGAGCGAAGAGCAAACTTCACAGTATCTGTAGACACGGAGCATAAATCTAGCAGCCGTGGGTCAGCGCTTAAACAAGCTTACCCTCAGGAGAAATGCCCATATCTAAACATTTCTTTCATGCAAACTGTCAGTAGATTAACTAAAGCTAACCGTACGGCTATTACAGCGGCGTCGAGTGCAGCGCTCAGCACCATGTCACTGGTGCCTAGAAATTATAAAACGTGGAGGGAATGAAAACAAAAAACAAAACCAAACAAACAAACAAAAAAAAAATTATATTCCGCATGAGGAAAACGGGAATAAAATGACTTTTCAACGTTGTGGAAATTTTAAAACGCGGCTAACCAGTAAATAACCCGAGATATGTCGAGCTAGTTCTCATATGATTCGAAATAAATGAGTGATTTTCCCAGTAGGAAATAAACCCACGCTTGATCCCTTTTCCTGCAGCCTCCTTCTGTCGAGCTGTCTCGCCTCTGAAGTGAAAGCTTCGTAAGCCGTGCCACATTACACGTTACCATCAGATCATACGCAGCTAGACATATTCTACTTTAGATTTTATTCCAACACGTATGTCTGTTGAACTCCAGCACGACCTGGAATAATGCTAGCTAACGGATCTAGCTTAGCTAGACATTTAGCCATATATTATTTTACATTTGTAACGTTTCTACAAGATAAAGCTGGACTACCATTTGACTCGTCCTACAAAACGGTACTTAACAGGGATGCAACAATACCGTTTTTTTTTTGTTTAGTTTTGTTTTGTTTTGTTTTTTTAAATTGAGTGTGATTATGCTGGTACTCATCAATACAAATCCTGATACTGAAATGAGTAATCTACTTAGTACTCGGCAATCCGGAAAGTCATGGAACATTTTATAATGATTGCTGCTGTGTGTTCCTAACAATGAACTCCTGCTGAATTTTATGCTGAAGATGTTATGCTGTTTAAACGGTATAGAACGCACACAGAGCATCATCAGCGATCGAGGTCATTGAAAATGAGCTCAAGGTATCATGAATTGCACGTCTAGAGCCTGATGAGTGTATATGTCTCTGTGATCACAGAACTAGAGTGGTCCTTGTCTTAGGGACAGTTTCACTTGCTCACTTTGTTGCTCCATGTTCACAAATATCTAGGGGTGTGCGCGGTTCATAGCGTTTTCATGACCACGCTTGCTGATATCGTTCTTCTTGTTCAGGTCAGCCGTGCTCACACTTTCTGTTCAAGAAATTGCTTACATAGCATAAGACGATTTATCAGATTACTTGTGTGCAATATATGCATAGGCCTGCTTAAGATGATCAGTTCAGTAGTAATGAAAGTTCTAAAATGTCTATTACCTTGTAGGCACTTTACCAAGCCAAGCTGCTGGAAGAAGACCAGCTGAACTCAGGGGAAATTGGTTTGGATGGTCAGGAACAACCCAGAAAGCATCCAGGTGCAGGCCTGCTATGAACTGGAAGCCTCTGGGATGTTGTCGACAGTCAAGCGAGTTTTACATCACCATGGACTGAGAGGCTGCTAGCAAAGGAAGAAGCTCCTGCTCCGAAATTGACACCTTTCGAATTCAAATTCTAGGTTGCAGTTGATCAAATGGACAAAGAAAAAGCCTTCTTGAAGAAAGTTTTACGATCAGATGAGAGAAAGATTAAGCTGTGTGGCCACAATGACCAGAGGAATACAGGGGAGCACTGTACCAGCTGTTAAGCATGGTGGTGGTAGCATCACGCTCTGGGGCTGTTTTGCTGTTAGTGGAACTGGTGCATTGCACAGAGTGGATGGAATAATGAAGAACCTCAGAATTCTTCAGCATAACCTCAAACCATCAGCTAGACGGTTGAATCTTGGATACAAGTAGCTATTTCAACAGGACAATGAGCCCAAACACACATCAGAGCTGGCTGTGGAATGGATAAAGCACGCTAACTGACTTATAAAAAAAAAAAGAAACAATCCTGACCTCAATCTTATTGAAAATATCTGGACTGTGCTTAAAAGTCGAGTCCATGCCAGGAAACACACAAATTTAACTGAACTCTCCCAATTCCTCCAAGGACAGTGGTGAAATATCCAACCAGAATTCTGACAGAAGCTTGTCGATGGCTACCAAAAGCATGTAGTCAAGGTGAAACATACTAAGGGACATTAACGAAATATTAGGTGTGCTGTACGTATATTTTTGAGCCTGTATGTATTATTTTCACTCTCTGTTGATTTCAGAAAGCCCGAAATAAATTTCTGCACCAGATTTTTGGTTTTTTTTTCCCCTAATAAATGTATATACAATCATTGTTCCACAGAAAAATAACAGTTCAAAGAACTCATTAAGTCCAGTATTTCCATGACAGTTAAAAAGTCCATGTCCATGAGGAGTCTGTGTAAACTTCTGGCCATAACTGTATTTTCACAGACCACAGCTTGCAGTCTGCTTTGCTTTGATCAGTCATCGAGAAAGAGGTCAGATCACCGACATGTAACGTGTATGCAGCATGACAACATGTTCTAGGCTTGCCTCAAATAGCATCACGTCGTATCAGACGTAGGAGTGCATGCAGGGTGTCAGACTGATACCTCACACACATAGCTGCTTCACTAGCAATTAATAAAATAGTTTAGTATACTACGGTAAATGAGCAACTTTTTTAACCTAAATAAATCTGCAGTTGTTTAATACTGGGGTAATGTTCTGAGACAGTTAGGCTGGACTTTTTTAGTACCGGTATATTATATATTGGCAATATTGGCTAAGATTAGCAAGAGTTTTTTGTTTGTTCATTTCGTTTTGTTTTATTTTGTTTAGGAAGGCCTGCTTAAAAAAGAACAACTATTGAATTAGGTTGAGTTAGTTGACTGATTTAGTTTTAGAGGTAGTCCTCAGGTTACGATGGAGATGCGCTCCGATATCCCTATCGTAAGTGGAAAATGTCATATGTCGAACCACTGCTCAGCCCAGCTCAGCTTAGCTTAGCCAGGAGTCTTTTCCTGTAGAAGATATGCTTTTGAATTAAACCTAGCTCTTGAAGCACACACACACACACACACACACACACACACACACACACAAAAAACACGCGGTAATGCACTGTACAGTACACCGTTACACAAGTTAACTCTGTGAGTCACGGGAGAGAGTGAGGCATCACACAAGGTGAGTGATGCATACATCCGGGCATCATCGTCGTTCATCCGGGCATCATCCAAACGTATTGTACCTCATACGCTGCATGCAGTCATCGTACTTTCAAAAAAATCGTAGGTTGGGCCATCGTAACTAGGGGAGCATCTGTATTTCAACAGCGCAAGCATGCATTTTGTATGTATACACACACAGACACACACAATCAGGTCCATAAGTATTTGGACAGTAACATCATTTTCATAACTTTTAATTTTGCCTTCGTACACCACCACAATGGATTTGAAATGACAGAATCAATGTGGGACTCAAGTGCTGAATGTCAGCTTTAGGCACTTCATTGCATTAACCATTTAGGAACTGTGGCCATGTTTTTTTCCCACCGTCTCTATTTTCACAGGCTCCAAAGTAATTGCACATATGACTCACGAGACGTTTCAAGGTGTGGCTAGTTTCCTTGTCATTTCATGACAAATTACGGAGATGAGATAAGGAGTCTGGAGTTGATTCTAAATATTGAATTTGCATTCAATACCAGTGAAGCAAACCATCATTAGGCTAAAAATACAAAACAGAACAGACCAAAACAGGCCAAATCAGATATACTTTATATATACTCTTCACTTTCTGCTCAGATTCAGTCAAATCCTGCAAAAATGACGACAGCATATAATGACCCAAAACATACCATGAAAGCAACCCAAGAGCTTTTTAAGGCAAAGAAACGCAGTGCTCTTATATAGCCGAGTTGATCATACCATTTGAAAATGGTTTTTGAAAAAGGGTTTCATTCACTTTAGAACGGCTCAACATCTTGCAAAGTCACTGATAACTGAAAGTCAGGCTGCCAGTTAAATAGGATTTGTCAGATAATAAGGAAATTATCACCAACTGCCTGATTAACACCAATAACTGGGAGATATCTGAAAGTGTTCTCTAATTTTGATCAGTGTTCTTTTTCAGATATCTCATTTAAGTTACTTGTACTGTGCTTCTGAATTTATGTAACTCATGACATATGGTTAAAATACTGCTCTTTAATCCTGTTTGGATCATTTCCACATAGGACTACGTTTTATATATATACATATACATATACACACACACACACACACACACCGTATTTCTCCTTATTAGCACGCCCGGGCGCGATGCAAAACACAGCAAGGGCGCGTCTAATTAGATCCACAAAAAACAAAAATCAAAACTCCCATAAATAACTCTTATTATGCCATGTTTTGTAGAAAATGTAAAGCAATTGTTTTAATCTAGAACGAGACAAAAGTTGATTGTGTTTATTATAGGATCGTCAGTAATTTTACCTCGCACGTGTAGTGACGTAATTTTAAAATGTCATCGATCGTGATCAGCTAACGCGCGCCATCCTCGGTAAAAAATGTCGACTAAACGGTCGTTTACAGCTGCTTTTAAGTTGAAGGTTGTTGAGCTCGCGGAGCAGAGAGGGAAGCACTTTGCAGCAAAATCATT